>CP137685.1:28970325-29399318 GCA_037976565.1 Mesocentrotus franciscanus | reverse complement strand
TTACGGCGCTCTAGAATTTCAAGGAATTAATTCCTGCCAGGTACCCATTTACAGCACCTGGGTTGAGTGTGGCAAATGTAGATCAATGTCTTGCCAAAGGACATCAGTGCCGCGGACTCGAACCATGGACTTTGTGATCGACAGTCTGGCGACGATCCACTCGACCACCACACCTAATACTATTATTATTAATATGATCATTATTGTTGTTGTTGCAGCTGTTGTTAATATCATTGCTATCATCGAAAATCAAACTCTTACCTCTTTGATTTCGAGGCGTGCCTTCCTTCCCTTGCCTTCCATGTGACAGTGAAAGAGTCTTGGGATGTACTCCTCTGGCTTGACATGCCTGAACCCACTGTCAGCACCACCAGACATATACCTACAAAGAACAAGCAGTTATTACTCTGGATAAAGCTAGCTAGCTAGGTTGCCAATGTATGTGTTTGTGATATATATATATAAAGTTCAACAATTCAAGTTTTAGTTTGATATCTCTCTTGTTACTATATTATCATACTTCAATTTTGTATTACCGGTATTGAAAAGTCTGCTTATTTCCTCTTACCCTGATGCCCCATTTATAATGATTATTTAATCATGGAAAGTGCAGTACATCTGAATATGGGGCCCAAGTCAAAATTGTCATTCATTCAAAACACACTCAACCCTCCAGACAAATGAAGAATTCACTATTGACAATACAATGCATTTTGGACAATGCACTTTTGACTTTGGCCCGATATTCAGGTCTACTGCGCATTCCATGATTACATAATCATAACAAATAGGGCATCATTGTAAAGGGGAATAAACTGTGTTTTAATGATATAAAATGTCAAGTATGATAATATTGGAACAAGAGAGAGATCAGTGCTTAAATATGAATTGGATAACTTCTTTTTGAGCAGTTGATATCATTATATTACCAATAGAAAAATCAAGTTTCTGCATGCGTATTTCAATGGTGAAAATTTCATACTGAGTGAAAAAAAAGTCTTTACTGTAGTGAACATCTCAAAGGAAATTATATATGTTAGAGAGCTGTGGGAGATGTAAGATGGTCTAGTGGTATGGTTGGCTCTCAGCCTTCACCTTCAAACCTACTCTGATGGATCATGTTAGAGAGCTGTGGGAGATGTAAGATGGTCTAGTGGTATGGTTGGCTCTCTGCCTTCACCTTCAAACCTACTCTGATGGATCATGTTAGAGAGCTGTGGGAGATGTAAGATGGTCTAGTGGTATGGTTAGCTCTCAGCCTTCACCTTCAAACCTACTCTGATGGATCATGTTAGAGAGCTGTGGGAGATGTAAGATGGTCTAGTGGTATGGTTGGCTCTCAGCCTTCACCTTCAAACCTACTCTGATGGATCATGTTAGAGAGCTGTGGGAGATGTAAGATGGTCTAGTGGTATGGTTGGCTCTCTGCCTTTACCTTCAAACCTACTCTGATGGATCATGTTAGAGAGCTGTGGGAGATGTAAGATGGTCTAGTGGTATGGTTGGCTCTCTGCCTTCATCTTCAAACCTACTCTGATGGATCATGTTAGAGAGCTGTGGGAGATGTAAGATGGTCTAGTGGTATGGTTGGCTCTCTGCCTTCACCTTCAAACCTTCTCTGATGGATCATGTTAGAGAGCTGTGGGAGATGTTAGATGGTCTAGTGGTATGGTTGGCTCTCTGTCTTCACCTTCAAACCTACTCTGATGGATCATGTTAGAGAGCTGTGGGAGAAGTAAGATGGTCTAGTGGTATGGTTGGCTCTCTGCCTTCACCTTCAAACCTTCTCTGATGGATCATGTTAGAGAGCTGTGGGAGATGTTAGATGGTCTAGTGGTATGGTTGGCTCTCTGTCTTCACCTTCAAACCTACTCTGATGGATCATGTTAGAGAGCTGTGGGAGATGTTAGATGGTCTAGTGGTATGGTTGGCTCTCAGCCTTCACCTTCAAACGTACTCTGATGGATCATGTTAGAGAGCTGTGGGAGATGTAAGATGGTCTAGTGGTATGGTTGGCTCTCTGCCTTCACCTTCAAACCTACTCTGATGGATCCTGAATCATGTCTATTGGATGGTGACATTATGCTAGGTCCGTCCCCAGATCTATTGCTAGACACCTGTAAAACCCAATCACTCACACACACACACACACACACACACACACAGCTTATTGTATAGGCTCATTCATGTATGATGTGGGTTTTCTTTACGTGTACTATGCACACTCCCTTATCAGTATGTTCTAAGATATAGAAATTTGAAGTAAGAATAATTGATAATAATCAATAATAATCTTGTTTACCCAGGGAAGCCTCATCAGCATCAATGATGTTCGTCCTGAAGGCCCTGCAATTATATTTACCCCCAGCAACTGCTAGGCACCCATTTACACCTGGGTGGACAGTGGCAAACATGGATCAATGTCTTGCCAAAGGATGCTTATATGTCAGGCTGGGATTCAAATACCCAACCCTTAGACTGAGATTCAAGTGAAAGATCCACTATACCACAACATCCCCACATACTAACCATACCTCCATTATGCTGGTAAAAAGAAAACATGCTTCAGTTTACCAAGTCATATGTAAACATGCTTCAGATTGTGACCAGCTATAGGCACTACAAAACCATCAATAAGTTGCCAGATGGTTCTTTCTTTTTTTACTTTAGGTCCAATTCTAAAATCTAAATTCTAAAACTCATCACAGTTGGGTGTTCCTTACCAAATGTACAATCTTATAGAATGTTACTTTATGGAAAAGGTCATTCAAAGTCTGCAATCTATTCAAGAACTCTCACAAGGAGTTGTACAAGGTGAGAAATTGAGGATTAGAATTCTATAGACCTTTCTGTGAATGAATTATAAAGTTTACCTCAAACATCGCACACCAATTAAAAAATGCTGTTCCTTATTTGACGCAGTATCCATTTAACAGCTTACTCTATCTTAAAGTTATAGAAGATCAAAAGACAGACCACTAGCCAGGGTCACAACAAAATAAGATTAGGCCTACTGCAACAAACTCAAGATCAGAAAAATATTGGTCTACAAAAACTGCCCAAATACAACTTTCTGATATATTGGGATCCAAATTCAAAATTACATAAAGGAAAGTATTCTCCTTCTGGAAATACTAATAAGTAAAATTTGACCATCCAGACCAAATGCACCTTTAAAAGCTCCATCTAAAAATCACACCATGCAACTTTTTGTGGGTTTTGTGGTCCCTGGTCAGAATCTATTTCAGGTTCTAAAGAACATGCAACTTACGCAATGCTCTTGAAGTAACTCTTGAAGAGATCAGACTCATTACCCTGAACTTCTCTGTGTTGTATTGGTTTGTCGTCCAAGTATGTGTCCAACTCCACCGTTTTGTATGCCGCTGTTCCATACTCATCCTGAAAATCAGAAGAGAAGAAAAACTAGATGGAACTTCAACTGCGCGCAGTCGATGATGCCTCCGCCATAGAGCAATTTTACAAACCAAAATGGAAGCAATTTTTAAAATTCAAGTTTGATTGTAATCCATCTGTTGGTTCTAATGATAACGCGATCACGAGCTATTTTAGGATACATAATGAGCCCTGTGACCTTTGACCTCGTGACCCCAAATCTAATCAGTTCATTGGCTCTGCAAGATACATACATGACCCAAGTTTGGCGGTAATCCATCAATCGGTTCTTGAGATAATGTGATCACAAGCTATTTTGCATACATAACGAGCCCTGTGACCTTTGACCTCGTGACCCCAAAATCTAACCAGTTCATTAGCTCTGCAAGATACATACATAACCCAAGTTTGGCGGTAATCCATCAATCGGTTCTTGAGATAACACGATCACGAGCTATTTTTGCATACATAATGAGCCCTGTGACCTTTGACCTCGTGACCCCAAAATCTAATCAGTTCATTAGCTCTGCAAGATACATACATGACCCAAGTTTGGCGGTAATCCATCAATCGGTTCTTGAGATAACGCGATCACAAGCTATTTTTGCATACACAATGAGCCCTGTGACCTTTGACCTTTGACCTCGTGACCCCAAAATCTAATCAGTTCATTAGCTCTGCAAGATACATCCATGACCCAAGTTTGGCGGTAATCCATCAATCGGTTCTTGAGATAACGCGATCACGAGCTATTTTTGCATACATAATGAGCCTTGTGACCTTTGACCTTGGACCTCGTGACCCCAAAATCTAATCACTTCATTAGCTCTGCAAGATACATACATGACCCGAGTTTGGCGGTAATCCATCAATTGGTTCTTGAGATAATGCGATCACGAGAACGGGACGTACGTGCGGACGCGCACGTCGGACGGACGGACAACCAGAAAACATAATGCCTCCGCTACGTTGTAGCGGAGGCATAAAATTGTTTTCAGATTCAAAAGCATTTTTTTTCCTTCTTACTATCAAATTAATACAATATGAAATTCATACTTAGATACATGGAGAAGGGAGGAAAATCTCTGAAAGTACAACGCTTGTGATAGGGTCACCAATAACCAAACAAACATACCTAATATAACAAAACTCACATAATACATAATTGATAACAACAGTCAGTGGCACATCCAGGATTGAGAATGGCTATATCCAAAAACTTTGACAAGCAACAAAATGCATTTACTGTTAAAATACTCATTGAAATATTGAAACACTGTTCCTGGTTTCTGTACATAAGGTTAAATGTATAGAGACCTGATGGATGTAGGACACTTGCTCCTTTGACAATTGCTTTGCACCAATTTCCTACACTAACCAAACTCTTGACTTCAGCCGTGGACCTGCCACTAAACCTAACCCTGACCCTAACCCTTAAGCCGTGGACCCGCCACTAAACCTAACCCTAACCCTATACCTCACTGAAAACCTATTTACAACCATAACCCTATCCCTATACATTTGATGAAATAAACCCTAGAGCAATTGTTGCCAGATCAAATGTAAAATCACCAAACTGACAGCTAACTTGAAAATAACCTTTTAATGCTTTAGCCCAGGATGTATCTAACACTTATCAAGTAGTATTCTATTTGAAATGAAGAAGAACAAATCTTACTGGTGTGTCTTTAATTTTGTATTGCAGAAATTATTTATAGTATTACTACTCAAATGGCATGCTATTGATCTAATCTAAATTAATAGCTTACTTGTAAGTGTTGACCTTTATAACCTTATCTATGAAAAGTTTATAAAGGTTTTGAATGGTTAACTTATAATAAACTGAGAAGAAGAAGAAGAAGAAGAAGAAGAAGAAGAAGAAGAAGAAGAAGAAGAAGAAGAAGAAGAAGAAGAAGAAGAAGAAGAAGAAGAAGAAGAAGAAGAAGAAGAAGAAGAAGAAGAAGAAGAAGAAGAAGAAGAAAAAGAAGAAGAAGAAGAAGAAGAAGAAGAAGAAGAAGAAGAAGAAGAAGAGGGAGTATAGTAGTAGCAGTAGTAGTAGCAGTAGTAGTAGCAGCAGTAGTAGTAGAAGTAGTAGTAGTAGTAGTAGTAGTAGTCAAAGTAGCAGCAGCAATAGCAACAGCAGCAGTAGTAGTAGTCCAATTCCAGAAATATTCATAATTTGTAATTAATTTCACAAATGGAAAAGCAGAAGCAAACTGATAAAATCTGATGACAAAAATCAAAGCAAAGTTCAATAGAGTGTGTCGTAGCCAAATTACTCCCTCAAATATAATATAATTGATACCTTTATTGTAAAAGCTTGACTTGCATGTTACTCAATAATAAAATTTTGCAAAGGTGCTAACTAACAAGTCACTTCAGCAATTATATTATGAAAGTGTGTGCTCGGTAGTTACTTTCAAGTTTTCAAATGTACAATTGGACCCAATGCATGGATAAAGGAAATTAAGAACTATCTACAAAATTTATTTTCTCTTGCATTACCAAATTAGTTAAAAACCCTATCCCATGAAAATACAACTTTCTATCTCATTCAATGGAAAGCTCAAAGAACTTAGAGTACAAATATAAAGGAATACCAAATATTTTTCCTTTCAGTATTGCACAAAAGCAAACTAAAACCTCATTTTCCACACCCCTCCAAAGTACGGGTCAACAGGGGTCAAATTTGCTGCAATTACTGTGACGACACAACATGTGGACCTGATCGGCTCACCTATATAGCTGAGGCGATGAACCATGCTTAATTGTTGGAAAGTCATGGTGAATATGCGTACTCCGCATGAGATTATGTCATCAAGTCGATAGCTATTTTTTAGGTCAACAACTTTGAATTTTCAAGCTTTAGATTTCAAGTTTACAGAATGCTGTTACTCCTCTGAGAGACACTAAAATAGCATAGTTGATATTATTGTAATCTATGGCTTATAAGCTTTCCATTGATATACAATTCAGCTATTTCATTGTTCACTTCAGACAGGGTCTTTAATGAGTATTTAAAGTGAATTTCTGCTAATTTCTGAGGACATAACTATTGAAGTAACCTCTCTCTTTCTAGATTTATGAAATTACTTGACATAAATGACTGCTTTGGTAAACATTTAGCTTACATCTGTAGCAAGGATTGAAAACTACATCATGCTTACCTGTGTGGAATGAGTGCCTATCCAGAAATGTAAATTATAATTTAACTCCTCACTGTCGTCTTCTTTCTATCAGTTGTGGAAAAAAACGGGATAGAATAAAAGGAAAACCAGGAAATTAAAATTTCACTCCATTGATCAACACGATATACAGAATATTGATTTACACTCCATAGGCTTGTATTCTAAAGGTCATATTGCATAGCTAGTCTGAATAATTGTTCAAATATCAAGTCATATATCATGCATATAGCTTGCAATTTATATGGTTTAAACATTTCATACTATGCAAACGTGATGAGGAGGCACACCTTTAATAGGCAGGTAATACTTAAACATACATTTATAAGACTCACATTTTTTCCTCATACATGTATTTAACCAATAAAAGATTCAGGAATTTCATGCAGGGCTTCATTACCAGTGCCTTCTCCCCCTCCCTTGCAAGCAATAATATTTTGTACTATCTACTGTATGTAACATTTATAATTTCTTCTTAGGGTTCCACACCCCCCTTCTCTGTTGATACATGCATTCTATTGATTCTCAATATTCATTGTAAAAAATATCTACAACAGGAATGTGACACCATTAGGCTTTTTACCCTGTATAAGAAACATTCGTCATCATGAAATAAACGATCTCTTGTGATTTAGAAGTAATTTCCAAGTGGTGCAAGAGTTTTCCTGTGTGCAAGATTTGTAAACATATTAATGGGTAATTATTCCACCAATTCTGGTGCAACGCAATATACATAGAACTGCTAAGAGTGTGTCTTTAACTCACGAAGGTGTTGAGGAGAATGTAGGAGTCGCCTTCAAAGAAGTTGCCATAATCTTCCGTGTTCCAGCTCTCCACCTTGAACTTGACGATCCTCCAGATCTGAACACCCGTTTTCTGACCGCATCCCTTCCACGCTGGTTCTGATTCTGCTGCCTCCTTCTTCACCTGAAGATGGATAAAGAAGGTTTAAAATATTTAAAACTTAAAGGTACGAATTGTACGGTATAATACAAAGTTTTGGTATGGGGTCATGAATTTGGTTCAAATTAATGTACATATTGGAAGCATATGCGATTTTACAATATTCAATGATCGTTGTCGTGGTTTAAATCGAGTCTAAAGTGATGAAATTGTAAATAATAAACTCTTTATGTTGTATAGCGCCCTCTCAAGACTGATATTACTTTAGCTTTAAAACAATGTTTCTTGACTACAATCGACTGATTTGCTATTCCCGTTTGGAAATTATACATCAGTACTACATATTTTGAGATTTTCATGGTGGCAGCTACGATGGAATGGCCTTAGGCGCTATTTGAAATATTTGAAATTTACCGGGAGCACCGGTAAATTTTGATTATTCAATTTGCTCGAAAGCAAAAGTGTTTTAGGGGCTAAATTTGTTAGTGCTTATAATACATCCACAGGGGCATCCAAATATATCAAAATTTTAAGGAATTACTATCCATCCGATTTTCAAAATTTTCCCAAAACTTTGCATTACCTTTAATAGGACCCAGTGGTGTATTCAGGATTCTCCTTTCAGGGAGGGGGATATAAAGAAGGGAACGCATGGGACAAAGTGTCTGACTTCATTTGGTCTATACCCAAACCGTCCAACTTCATTTGGTCTGTTATACCCAGACCGTCTAACTTCATTTGGTCTATACCCAGATTGTTAAACTTCATTTGGTCTTTACCCAAAAAGTCTAACTTCACACAGGCACATACTTGTAGAGAGAAAGGGTGATAGAGTAAGAGATTAAGGATAAATGTTGTATCTGGTTCCCAGTAAAGACATCATAATTCCACTGTGATTTACCTCCTTTTCTGTATCTGACCCAAAAAGGGCAAGATTAGAGTCTTGCCAGTCGTATTTTTTGGCCTTCTGCATGTTGTGTTCAGCTCAGTGCTCAGTGTTGAAATTCAAGAGATCTGAATCAAAAGATGAATGTGAAGAAAGGAAATATCATTATTTATAGTATATTAGAATATAAACATTTATTTCTTTCTCACAATCTTCTCTGTAGATCTACTGATCTAAAGCTCATTAACACCAGCTGCAGTACACTGCCTTAAAAGAAATGCTAAAATAAAAAGAGATCACTTTCCATGTAAATAAATAAAAATTTTAAAAAGAGAACTACATTCACACATCAAGGGTCCCTATGTATACTCTGTGTGTAAGAGTTTATTTGTGTTGCGCCCTATACTTTAACATGTGATCTTATTTGAACGCTGTATATCAAAAGAAGAACTAAATTGGGGGGGGGGATTTACTGCGTCGCAAGTCTGCATGAGACTTAATTCTTATCAGTAATAATAATGCCCTCATCATATGAAAAAATTCTGGCATCTAAATGATTTGATTCCTAATTCATCAGGTTGATAAACAGTGTAAAATTAAGGAAGCTCAATGATGATTCACTGGGGTTAGCTTTTCAAAGCTATTCAAAGTACACTAAGGAGTCTGCAGGCACAGACTATGTCAGTCTCTGGCTGCTTCAGGAGCCTAGCTAGGTGGCCAGCAGACTGCGCAGTCAACATAGTCTAACAGTTCAGACACTCTGTTACGAAATGTGCCATGTGGGAAACCGGCGGGTAAACTGGCGCAAAAAAGCCACCGCATATAAAAGCCGCCGCAAAAAAAGCCGCCGCAAAAAAGCCACCGGGGTATTTTTACCCAGCTGTGCGCAATAAAGGACTTGCACATATTCACTGAGCTCATAAGATACAGAAATTTCAAGTGTATTACACCTTACGTCATCATTAAAACTTGAAAACCGCCATAGTTTTGCCGCATCAAATCTGAACAAGCCAAGCCTAAGCTTTCACATGCATAACATTTTAATAATTTTGTAAGTATACCAGTATAGTTAAACATTATCGTATGTATGGAATTTAATATGATTAAAAATTTGATACTCTATGAGTCTATATCCAATCAGTGTTCTTTTGACATACACAGATTTGGCACTAAGATATAGATTTGAAAATCTCATTATGCAAATGTTGCTTGAAAACTAGTACTAAATAAGAATCAAAGTAAGTCAACAACTCAAGTACTATATTTTGTCTAAAATCATCACTGGTATTAGTAACTGTACATGTAGTTGCATTATATGAGCTTATATTTCTGGAATTCATATTCATTTCAGTCAGGAGAGACCCTCTAGTTTACTATTTCAACATAATCTCTGCTCCATCTACATGTCAAGCATGGCCTATCAAATTACCTTATGTACAATATGAAAAGGTATGCCCCTCTTTTTTAAATCTTCTAACCACTCTTCATTATACCAGTACTCTTGGTTGCAGTTGAAAAAATATATACAGGAGGGGTAAACTGTGGGGGAAAAATGGTTAAAAAAGCAAACGTTCAAGTTCATGTACATGAAGCTAACTGTGAGAAAATTACACTAAAAATACAAAAAGAGCTCCCATAAACTATTTTACACATTTTCATTTTGAATTATTTTCTTAACATGTATTTTGTACTTAGGCTACACTGATTGATAGGGTCCTTTGTATTGTACTACAACTTACAAGAGGTACTGTAGGCAACATGTATATGTGAAGGCCTGCATATTCAGTATTTGCATGCAGATATCACAAGACTGAAGCTAAATAGTACCAAAATATTGATTTTTCTCCCTCTCCTTCATATAGCAGACTCTCCCCCAAAAAAAACCCTCTCTCTCTCTCTCTTCTCTCTCTATCTCTCTCTATCTCTCTCTATCTCTCCCTCTATCTCTCCCTCTATCTCTCTCTCTCTCTCTCTCTCTCTCCTCTATCTCTCTCTCTCTATCTCTCTCATCTCTCTCTATCTCTCTATCTCTCTCTCTCTATCTCTCTCTCTATCTCTCTCTCTCAATCTCTTTTCTGTAGTTGCTGCCTCTCCCTTTCATAAAGAGCCTTGGAGCAGCAATAATATTTTAGCCATGAGAAAAGAAAAATATTCCATGATGCCTGAGCTGAATGGCAGAATGGTTTGTTTAGCTTCACCCTTCTAATAAAAACATTTCCTTTACCCTGCATTCAGACTACTAAAATTGATTGTATATAGCTGTACGAGAATCACGTACAGCTATATGATAAGTATAATGACCTTTTTTCTAGCCTGAATGACATATAAATAAATTTCCTACAACAAAGCATGATTGAGTATTGTTTCGAATAAAAGCTCTCGAGAGTCTGAATATTGTATCATACAAAAATTGTATAACATGGCATGGCTTATTGTGAGCGCACTCTGATGATTGGCCAGCTTTCTTGACCTCTTCAAAATCAGTTTCTTTGTACAATATTGTTTTCTAGTCTGAAGGCTCCTTTTGCCATACATTAGAGTTTTACATACCACGTTCTTATACAAGTTTTGTATAAATATTCTTTAGTCTGAATAGGCCTATTAAATTGAAACCTGACTGCTGACAAGTAGCCAGGAACAAGAGTATAGGTCTCCCAACACAATGGAGCAATTTCGAGCTAGATAAATATTACTTTATATCTTTTTCATCTTCCCTATTCAAATAATAGTTTCTTTCAAAAATGAAATATAAATGCTTTGATTTGCATAATTAGCATAGTCATACTCAAATGTGTGCACATCTTGTTCACTTTTATCAAAAAATTATTTCACTCAGATAAAAAAAATACATTTGTCACTCATTAGAGTAATAAATAATTTAATATATATAAGTGTAATCAAATATTTCGCAACTTACAAAGTAAAATAATAATGAACTAAATCTAGTATGTCAAGAGTGTCATAGGTAGGCTATACTGTTATCATTCTGAATACATTTTTGTTTTTGCTGTATTAGCACTTTGATCAATATACTTTCAAAGCGCTTAATAAGAAACAATTATTATTGTCATTATCATTATCATTATTGTTATTATTATCATCATCATTTTTATTATTATTGTTATTACTATTATTAAGAATATTATTATAATTAATATCATTATTATTATCCATATAATTATTATCATTATCATTATTATTATTATTACTATCTTAACTGTCACATGTGCTCTTTTATGATTACATTTAGTATAGTACATGTGACATTTCCTTGCAACACTTTTTCATATATGTAATTTAAAATAAATGTACATAGAAATTATAGACATTTGGAGATTTCCAATTTTTTTTCCAGCACTGAATTTCTGAACCCCTCCTGTAGAGTTTTGACTCCTATAATTACACATGTCCCAGCCCAACACCTAACAGCATGACGAGGTGTAAAACATACATGTATCGGTACATACAGGTACACTATGTTCTGCAAACCTTAGGCCATCGTACCTTGCACATATTACCATAACATTTCTTTCACACAGCATATATGTAGACAAACATACCTAGAGATTGCTAGCTTGCATAGTAGAATACACATGGGAGAAACATTATATTGAACGCCAAGAGTCAAATGTCATGAACTTTTCGAAAAGCTTCTCCAAGATGTCAAAATGTATCAGTGCTTCAATATAAAGAGCTTCAATATAAAGAGCTTCAATATAAAAGAGGTCAGATTTCATCCAATGTCTTCTGACAATATAAGAAATCTCAATATTGTTTATTTACATTTCTCAAGGCTAAGTCCATAACGCATGTACCTGTATATTCATGTATTTTTTCTTTATCTAAACTAATACAGGTATGCATAAATCTATTCCAGCCCAGCAAAGACTCATTAGATAATTGACATCAGTATTCAGTACCAGCAATTCTCTCTTGCATAGTCATTGAATTACATTGGATACTATATAATGCTTGCAATTACCTTGGACACAGAACATTCTGTGTATTGAGAGCTAGAAGGACGTGAACTCCTAAAATGAGTACCAGTACACACCACCTTCTCTAGCCTACAGATGATTGGTTTAATGAAAGGTACATTCAAAGTATTATAAAACCTAGCTAATGCTTCACTGTACCTCTATATTTTTGCAAATAAATTAACACAATATCTGTGGACATGCATGAGAGGTGCCAAGGTGTAAAGATTAGGCCAATGCATTCACAGTTCTGATGAATGCAATTATATTCCTGAGTTGTTGCATTATAGTGTCAAGTTGGTTGTTGAGCAGGAAGTGTGAAAACTCTCACTTCTCAGCGTATACGATCATGAACAGAGAGCAGCAGACTATATGCCATCAGTTTTTTTCTTCATTTGAGATGAAACGCTATCATAAACATGATTTTCCTTTAATCATTGGATGCATAATTCTGAAAACATTGCACGAGGTCTATGTCATGTAGCATCAATAACATGCTATCCAGATGGAAGGAAACTACATGTTCTTTGATCAATGTAGAAAGATCAGACCTGAAAATAAACATGGTTTTGTTAAATCAGTACTCTCAGTCACCACTCCTGACCTTTCCTCATAAATTTAGGAGTGAATGAAAGAAAGGGAGAGAGAGAGAAAGGGAGAGAGAGAAAGGGAGAGAGAGAGAAAGAGAGAGAGAGAAAGAGAGAGAGAGAGAGAGAGAGAGAGAGAGAGAGAGAGAAAGAGAGAGATGGAGAGCAGGGGTTAGAGAGAGAGAGAGAAAGGGAGGAAAAGAGAAATCAAGTGAACTTGAAGGAAGCACAAGGGGTGAAACTTTCTTACTCATATCGCAACAGGCAAACAGAGGGCATCATATTGCCATGGCGATGGCAAATGTTTGGCTGGAGTACGCAAACAGGTTTCCATATATGGCACCAGGGGGCCCCATGAGTGAGAAAAGTGGGCTGGGAATTTCTATATCAATGAACAGCAAGGCTGGAAATGCAGATGACTTTATTTTCAATTATCCCCAAAATCCAGTTGCCTAAGTACTATTGAAGTTGTCTTGGGACAGCACATTAAGTTAGGGCTACAAGTGCACATTGATTCTATCACAGACTATAGTACACTATACAGATCATAAATTGAATTTTTTGTTTTCTTCAAACCTGTGAGAAAGAAACTCTGGGAACTTCTCAAAGAGCTCTCAAAAATGCAAGAAAAACTCTGGTAAAAAGAAAAGAAATAACAACAAAAGAAAGAAAGAAAAAAAGAAATGTATACAAAAGTTTCACTTTACTATATAAATCCACAATGAGCTCCCATGAACAACATACAGTAAATATACCAATTTTTACACTTCAAAGCTACCATTATATTGTATTCACTTTTATTACGAATGCTCATATCTTTTTTAATTTTCATACAATCCTATTAAAATGATCCTGTTGTCTGAAGTAGCTAGGACACTACCATGTTTTGAGGTTTATTCTGGCTATATAGTTTAAACCAGATTTGTTCTATAATGAGCCCAGCATACATGTGTTACAATTGGATATAATAAAGAGACATTGGAAATATTAAACATGGCTATAGGCATCTCTCCACAAGACCGACGGAATAACTACAATAACAACAACTAAAGAAACCTTCACCTTGTAATGGGACATTAATAATTAAAAAAAAGAAAATACAAACACATTTGTGGTTGAAATGTTTCTCCCATTACTTACTCAGTTCCGCCTACATTCCACCTTTTGAGAGTGTTACAAACTCTTAAGCCTTTCCTAATGCTTTAATCCGCACTTGTATGCACTTTTGAATCCTGCTACTCCATCAGAAGTCCACACAATTAATGACATGTCACGGATCAACTCTCAAAATAAAAGCCACTTCTCATAATACATTGTAGTTCTGCATGGTTGACAGACTTTGAATTGCATTATTGCATACACGTTTATGTGCTCAACTACATGCTAATAGCCTGTAAAGTGCCAATTCTACACAATCCATGAGTTTTGTGACAAATAAAAGCAAAGCTATACCTACCCTATTCAGGACTTTTAAAAAACCTTAGTGCCTTAACTCTTATTCTAGCTAACGTCAGTTTTACAGCATGGTTAGACCAATGTCTAAAAATTAAAATGCTCACTCTTTATAAATTGAAGGCTCTTTAGTACATGTACAGGTAGCTACAATGTACATGCATGGGGGAGCCGTAAAAGATACTCTTAGTTCATATGTATATTATGTACATGTGCTAAATACATGTATGATACTTGTACATTTCAAAAATAAATCGAGAAGAAAGCAACTTCAAAGGGCTTGGACCAAAGACCCCCCAAAAAATGATATTGATATTGATAATAATAATTAGAAATTACAGTTTACTTTTGTTGAGAGCGTAATAGTGGTCTTGCATTGTCACTTAAAAAATACTAGAAGGGTATATTTTCAATCAAGTTCATTATACCAGTATGGAATCCCAAACATCCAGATTGACCAAGTCTGGTGATTGGTATAAACCTAGTATAAGAATGCTCATATAAAGGCTTAATATCTCCATTACGGGCAAATCATAAAATCTAATGTATCCACATTACTCCATTATCATGTTAATAATAATGGAGTAATGGCTTATAACTTATTAACTCAAAACAAGTTTATGAAAACCATAATACTTAGGTGGTGATAAAGTGTATTTTTCATATCTTGTTACTTCATATTTTAATCATAAGGATCAGATACTTACATACAAATTGTAAATTTTAAAGTGCAGACAGTACATTCTGAAAGATTAAATTACACATAAAAAATGATAGTATATTACTTAATCTTAACTACATGTATAACATGGACAACATCCATGTTATATTTATTCATAACTTCTTTGCAGATAAGGCCGATATGATTTCAGTTCTAAGATAACTGCAAAGTTTGAAACTATAACCAAAACTTCAAGTTGATAGGCTATCATGTGAACCTCACTTTTATCTATGATATTCGCAAATGTTTGATTGCCTATAGACTTCCACGCTTGAGAAAAATCTATCAACCTTGGTTGTGTATCATCAGTAGTCAAGATTACAGAGTGAGTTAATGATTAAGACTCAGACTGGCTGATTAAACAGTCATTATTCAAGCAATTACATGACCTTAAGAAGCTATTTATAAGGATATGAAAAAGAGGCAATAATGCCAAGATGTAAACATTAAAACAATATAATTAATCTATTTGGAATCCGAAGTTTGTTAACTCTGTGTTCATCCTAGCTGGCTAGATCATAATACGTTCATTAAAAAAGACACGTTTATTTACAAACTAACGTGTAAGCTCTTCCTTTAATTCATTGTCCCAAGATAGCAATTAAAGCACTGGCTGTTGTCCTCCTAAGTATTTGGTCAAAGTTCAAATTGCAAAGTGATAACTGATTACAAAACCAAAGTAAATGAAGAGAGGCCTAGATTAGACTCCAAGATACACACAGACAATGTGGCCATTAGGCCTAGTGGCGATTGCTTAGGCCTAGCAGCAATTAGACCTAGTGGCGATTAGGCCTAGTGGCGATTTGGCCTATTGGCGATTTGGTGATCTGACATTTGTTCAGAAGACAACTGCTCTGAGCTGTATTTTTAAGAGGAACAGTTAGCAGTATAGCATAGAAATAAGGTTGGAGGTTAATTAGGTTTAGGGTTAGGATTAGGTATAATGTTTTGGCGATTGCTCATGAAGCAATCATTGTTGAAGCATGCATCGTGAAACCTATAACTTACATGACATACATGGTTAATATTGAAGGCTTGAAGTGTTTGGAAATTGCCCTTCCAAGTAATTAAAATGATCCTGTAAGCATTGCTCATAAATAACCACTACCACTTACACCCACCATCATTCACTTACACCCACTCTTACCCACTCACACCCACTCTTAAGATCTTACCCACTCACACCCACACTTACATGTGTAAGTTTCTACTACTTTTTTCTGAGGCATAAAATTAAATTGACTGCAAAATTAGAGTACATGTTAGTCTACCTTAAATTTAGAAATCTTTAAATTCTAAAATGTTTAAGGGAAATATCATAAAACACTTAAAGAATAAAAATGTAATTCATTAACATTTCAATGGTGGATTTGTACACCAACTTAAATAGAGAGTACTTGTACACCTTTAACTTTTATGCATGAAATCAATTTCACAAAGAGATAACTTTGGTCCTTCCCACTATCAAAAACATGTGTAGCACATTTCATACTATGCTGCCACTCTCATACTGTTATTTGCCTATATGCAGTCAGTGACCTGATCTGCCTATATATACATAGATCACCCATACCATAATGGCCAGCATTAACCCCATGGATACTGCTGTACCATTAAGTCACAAACACCAATTACAAGAAACACACACTGCATGAAATGTGTTAAGCAGGATTCGAGTATGAAATTATGCTAATAAGCAAGCCAAATCCTCATCTTGTCCTCAGTGAAACAATTCAAGGCCATTCTGGGACTAATCGACTGCGCTGGCTTTATAGCACCTAGCTATCCGCCTTATCCGGCATCATCTTCTGGTAGGCCTTGTACTATAGGGGCATACAGGTTGTGTGGAAATGCCAACTGTATTCATATACAAAGTATTAAACACTGTTCCCCTATGTGATTTTTCACAAAGAATAGCGGATATATGTTAGTCAGTTTTGAACTGTAACTCGATCTCATGCCAGGCCAATATGAATTGGTAAATATTGTGTAAAGAAAAAAAATCTATGCAATTCAACAAAAGAATAGCAGTCATGCATAATCGTCAGGCAACAATTTCTGGTCAACTTTGAAATATAATCAAGATAATAATATTGGGTATTTTTATAACACACATATTCACGTACCCCGGTCATGATACTTCTAGTTAACTCGTGACAGGTCAACTCATATTGTGTATTGACTCAAATTAATGCATAACTTACTATTGGCCTCTTAAAAATGTATTGAGATTGTAACATGCACATGTATCCATCAACAGCTTTCAGACTTTTCACTACTATACGCTTTCACAAATCTTCAACCAATATGGTCCGAAGTTACTATGTCAGTCGATTTCAATTGCTTTGAACCCATAACTTGCCAAGCCATCTCTCATTGACCCACTGCCTATCGGAACTGGGTGGGATCTTGTATTAGGCCTTTAAAAACTAGGAAATTCAGTAGCCATGCACATGGTGAGATTTACCCAGGGTATAGCTAGCTACATCTGCTCTTCCTGCAGGCCCAGCAATTGCCATGCAGGTACCTATTTACACATGGGTGGAGAGTAGCTCATTAATGTGGATTAATGTCTTGCCAAAGGATATTATAATGCCATGCTGGGACTCATTCATTCATTCATTCAAACCCTCATTCCTTTGATTGAGACTCAATTAAGTGAATGAACCAATACCACAACACCGCCATTTTTAATTTGAGCTTTGAAGTAAAACTGCTCAGTGATACACATTGGGGGTCAACATCCTTCTATCTCTATCTCTATCTCTATCTCTTGAAGTCTGAGGACATCTCTATGTATACCACTATGATCAACTCTCTTGGTTTGATTGATGCCTCTAGAATAGTGAACATCTTGCAACTTCTGAGCCACCAAACGCACAAGCAGATGTGTCAATTTTCTTTCCACCTCTGTCAAAAGAACATACATCTCCTTCAAAAACATTTCTCTTGCCAATTTCTCTCTTCACTTTCTTTTCGCAGGACATCTGGAAAGACAATATTCCCTCCCAATCATCGCCTCGGCTCACTGCAATATTAATCAATGGTAACTGCACATGGTTAAAGACGACAGAGCTCTGTCCGATCCTCCGTCTTGATGGTAATTTCTCTCCGTCATGGTCTCATGGTCTTGTGGCCGGTTCCCAGCGAGAATTTACCAGATGGTGGTGTGTCATCGAAGATGACATGCAAGCATGCAATTATGATGATGGTAATGATGGGGAATGCAAGGTGGTTGAGATAAATATATATCATGATTTCATACTTTGTCATACTAGTAGAATGCATGCACACAGCAATTCATGTAATTTAGTATTGTTCTCACTTCTCAGGAGTACGGGCAAACGCATGTACATGTAGGCACATATAGGTACACTGAATAGCACAGTGAAACCTAATTGTATACAGTAAAGACCACTACAGCGAAACAAGAAAAGTGGTCTTTAAAAGCAGGTTTGCCTGCACATACATGAATACATAATCATAATTTAAAGTGAATGATAATTAATTTGATGATGTTTGAAGGTTTGCATGGTGGTATGAATATCGCGGAAGAGGTTTACGGTACACCATGTATAAAGTCCTAGAAGGACTAAGAAAAGTGGATAAAAATAGAAGTGAAATGGAAAGGCGAGAAAAGTGGAGGTTGGAAGGAAGAATATCTTTCGGAAGTGAGTATAGTCCTGAAAAGGACTGTAAACCAGAAGTGGTAGATAGGATGAGGGGTTTGAGTAGAAGACTGGATTGAGTTAGAGAGTTGAGTAGATGGGAGAAGCTGGCTTGAGTTGGCGAGTAGAGTTGCAGAGCAGGAGCAGGAGAGTAGTCTCGACGTTTCGGACAGGTTGACTGTCCGTCTTCAGGACTCCTGAAGTCTGAAGTAGCTAGGACACTACCATGTTTTGAGGTTTATTCTGGCTATATAGTTTAAACCAGATTTGTTCTATAATGAGCCCAGCATACATGTGTTACTCCTGAAGACGGACAGTCAACCTGTCCAAAACGTCGAGACTACTCTCCTGCTCCTGCTCTGCAACTCTACTCGCCAACTCAAGCCAGCTTCTCCCATCTACTCAACTCTCTAACTCAATCCAGTCTTCTACTCAAACCCTCGTCCTATCTACCACTTCTGGTTTACAGTCCTTTTCAGGACTATACTCACTTCCGAAAGATATTCTTCCTTCCAACCTCCACTTTTCTCGCCTTTCCATTTCACTTCTATTTTTATCCACTTTTCTTAGTCCTTCTAGGACTTTATACATGGTGTACCGTAAACCTCTTCCGCGATATGATAATTAATTTATTTCTGTTGACCTTCAGGTATGCCATTTTCCTTGATTATTTGAAGAGCATTCAATTAACCTAAAATAATTGCCCAACTTCCCGATTAGAAATAATTTGATGGTTTCATAACATGCAGCTCTTGAACAGATCTCAGTCTAGTTATACATATATGAAGTAGGTCATAGTATGGTGAATATATAATTGTAACGTTTCTTTTCATTTTTTTTTCCTTCAATGTGTATATCCTATAATTAATCTTCTATTGAAACAAGGGATGAAAACAAATCAAAATGCTCACTCCATTACGCTTCTTAGCAAATTAATGTTTTTTTGTTCAGTACTGTATAGTGCACTGATAATGCAAACAGTTTTTAATTTAGCAGGCTCTCAAAGTACGTAAGTACAAGCCAACTTGAATGATTCTTACCTGCATTCATTCATGCAGGCATTCAACGAGGAATGGTAAAATGTTCAAATGCAACTCTAAATAGAAGGCAAGCACGTTGTATGCTTATAGTGTTTTGTGGTGAAGAGTCCTCCAATAAATTTCCAATTTAGAGCACTTGCAGTCTAACTAGGTTGACTAGAAAACCAATCTCCCTGCAAATTATTCTTGGAAAGGGATGAATGGAATATATATAGGCCTATTGCAATTAAAGAATCAGAACTTGTGAGACTTTAAAATGAAGCTGCATTTCAAAATCAGGCTCCTCCAAACTAATTCAATCTTAACTCTATTTGAAGAGGTGTTGTGGTCTAGTGGATATATCTCTGGACAAGGTACAGGGTTCAAATCCCTATCACGGCACTAACATCCTTTGGCAAGATGTTAATCTACACTGGACTTGCCAATCTCCAGTCTCCACCTAGGTGATCTAAATGGGTACCAGGTAGGAATAAATTCCTTGGATGCTACATCAGGGTTCATGTAACTAACTACTCAGCTAAATCTGGGGTAATAATAGTACAGCACTTACAGAAACATTTGTATTAAGCGCTACATTAATGTCAATTAGTATTATTATTATTATGAATAATATTAATCTAACTATAATTGTTTCAAGACTTTTCAAAGTATAAACTGCTAATCGCTGTATTGATAGAGGTACTCTTCTCAAGTTCTGGTTTAAAATTAATGGGACAAAATTCCACAGAATGTAAAACAAGAATGAATGCCAGTCTTGCCAGACAACATTTTTTAATCATTATTATTAATCACCTGAATACAGTAACAATTAAAAAAGATGCAGTCTGTTGGCATTAAATATTAGTCATATTACAATACATCGTCCCGTATATGCTTGTTTATGTTAGCGCTTTGCGATATGTGCAATTCTCAGACATTTATAAAAAAAGAAATTATGAGTTACCCATCCAAATATATTCAATTATGATGTTTGTTGCATGACATTTCATTTTATATCAACTAAAATCTGAATTCAAAATTACATTCCTTAGGGCTACCAGAAACACAAACACACACACTTACGCATTTACAAATAGATATTCCACAATTACTCACTTTCAAGAACCGGATCAAAACCTTCACTCCAGTTGCTTTGGCAAATGACAAAAACCGACAATGAAAATCTCAGATGAACTTTTTCCCCTGATCAAATCGCAAAATATCAATAACAATTTCACAGGTTTGGTCGCTGTTTGATTGCACTAGCTACCTCTACAACGTTATATATACCAATCTATGCAAACAGGTTGGCTTGCCACTCTGACAGTCCTGGTCAAATCGAACACACTACTACAAGCGGTAGGTACGTGATAGTAAATGCCAGAAAGGGAAGAAAAAAAAGATACAATCGTCTACAGCAGCTGCCTGACGAAATAATGGGCGGAGCTCATTCAGAATTTGAACCTCACGATTTGCTGCTGATAAATATAGTCTCTGTAAACACTCCCAGCCACTGCTGTACGTATTACTGCCTGCACTCAAGAGTTCAAGGTACAGCTCCATTTTATCTATCTCTCTCTCTTTCTCTCTGTCAATCTACCTGCCTCATTGTCACTCTGTATCTATATTTCTTTCTCCTTTCTTACTCTTCCTCTCTATTTCTTCCCCATCTCTCTCATTTACTCTAACTTAGGCCTATCCTCACTGCCTCAGTGTACCGTATATACCCATCTTTGTCTCTCTTCCTCTGATTCCCTTTCTCTCCCTTTCCCTCCCCTCTTCCTCCCTCTCTCTCTCTCTCTCTCTCTCTCGTGTAATCTAAGCCAGGCTGACCTTAAATTCACTAAAGTGGGTGACGAATTGTCATTGATAATACACTCTATCTTTCTTTCTCTCCTCTCTCTCTCTCTCTCCTCCTTTAGCCTCATTTAGACTTACCCACTCAGGTGGGTGATGAAAATATGTAAGCTCAGTGTGACGTCAAAGGTATTTGATTCTATGATTCTAGTCTGTCTATCCTTACATTTCTACAAACCCCTTCCATCCAACTTTTGTTTAGACAACCGGCTAGATCAATCATTGTATACCCTTATATATTCTTACTCTTTTTAAGAACTTTCATAATTGGTCACTTTCATCTTTTATCCCCCAAAAAGGTGGCCTGCTATGAAGCTGTGTTTCAAAAGATACTAAAATTAGTACTAAACACCATTTCCCAACCATTTACAATGTGACCGGTCAGAAATTTAAAAAATATGTACATGTATTGCCAATACATATTTAGCAGCTTCACAATAGGGGGACTAAAATTTCAGACTAACCAGGTTGGCCAGGGTTGAATGACTGTCTGTGCGTGGGTCTGACAAGACCCCACAGATCTGGAAAAAACTACAACAAAAAACAAGAAATCATTCATCTTTTCACATTGTAGCACACCTACAGGCACCTATTAGGAAGGGACTTCATGATATCTTTAATGACATCATAAAAAACCTAACACCTATACAAAAATATAAGTAATAAAGCTGTCAGTTGGTAACAATGTTTTTTGAAAGGAAACATTTACAAGAAACCAGTACGGTTTGCACGAGTGATTAATTAGGGAAGCATGCCCTTCCCACTGTTATATATATTTATGTTGTTATTGTATTTCACTACTGCAATGGAATTATCGAATGTAGCTAATGGTGCATGGAAATTAAATTCATGTTGCTAATCATACATGTTGGCCTACATGTACATGAGTAGTTTTTACCCTCTATAATGCTATGTACTTATTTTTTGTATGAGGAGGCCAATCAATAAAGATCTGTGTGCTTTGAACGTTTAGGGTTCTATGCTAGTATTATCTTTGAATACAACTTTTGTAAAGAGATATTACAAGGTCAAATACCATAATAACATTCTGTCTGTTGTGAGCCTGTTCCCCATCAAACCATGACTAGAACACCTTGTTCAAATATTCAGGCAACCATCACCTTATATTCGGACAACCATCACCTTATATTCAGGCAACCATCACCTTATATTCAGGCAACCATCACCTTATATTCAGGCAACCATCACCTTATATTCAGGCAACTATCACCTTATATTCAGGCAGCCATCACCTTATATTCAGGCAACCATCACCTTATATTCGGGCAGCGAGGTGCCTGGATTTAATTTTTGTATCTATGTAGCCTATTTTATTGACGAATCAATATTTACCATATCCCCCTCTTAACAATATGGCTATCATTGCAGAGCTCCCTTGCAAATTTTCTTATCCATAATGGGTAAAATGCTCAGGAATTGTTTAATTAGCATTAAAAATGCCAAAAATATACTGCTCTTTCACTTTGCTCACTCCCTTGTACAGTTAGTTAATAAGTTGGGGGTGCAATTTCATCGTCTGCCCCAGACACAATAGTTCTAAAATAGATAGGCACGACACTTTTCCTATTATCTTGTGTCGTGTTATATTTTGTTTTATTTTTTCTCACTATGTTTTTGTAAGGTTTGGCTCAACAAAATTCTAACAGCTAGGGCTGGGACTAAAAAAACATGGGTTCCCGGGTCCTGCCCGAAAGCCTTGAGTCCCAAGAAAATATTTGTTGTCTTCAAAAAAATTATTTGATTGGTATGTTGTGAAGAAGAAATATTTAGAAAGCCATTCAATTTTCCATACATTTATCAGATTTTTGTATCCTGACTCTTTCATCCTGCATGAATAAAAATGGCATCTCTCATATGTTCTTTTTCTATTTGTGCCTCAGTTCTTTACTCTCAAAGGCATGATAATAGCACTAAACATCGCCAAACGTTAATAAAATTAATCCCATATGAAATAAATTATTCTTAAATGGTCAAATTTAAGCATGTTTCTGGTAACATTTAGATCTAACAACAGTAGTAGATCTAGTAGATTTCTGTTGTACATCATTTTCGGTTACCCGGGTACCTGCCCGAAAATTTGGGCGGGGTACCCATTTTTTTTAAATATGCGAAATTCCCAGCCCTACTAACAGCCACAGTGGGCCTTGAGTTAGAAAAGGTTGAGAAGCGCTCTTCTAAAGAACATAACATTTCTAATAGAAATTTGTATGTGGGTGGGGTTGTTGATGTTTATATGATTGATCCCTTATATGAGAGGAAAAAAAAGAGTTATAGTCCATTAGAGGATAAAATAAAAACTAAAAATGAGCAAATTAATGCTTCTATAATAAACGTATGTAGGGTTCATCCTGAACAATGTCATTTAACGATTGATATTTTCACAATGGGTCACTCTCTACAGAATTCAATTGTAAATGCTAATATACTGTACCAGTACAAGAAAGTACAGTTTTGGAGACCATAAGCACTCCATATATTAATGACACAAAATGGTAAATATGAGAGAATATTGCAATAATACAACTACACACACCACACACACACACACACACACACATATATACAATGTAGACACACAGACTTCATTTACAGTTAGTTAAGATTGGACATTTTAATAAAAATAGACAGTAAAAGTAACCTGAATTAGAACAGGCTAGCTTAACAATCCCATCCCCCTTAAAAAAAAAAGAGAGAAATAAATAAAAGAAATTTTATGAATGAAAGAAAATTGGTGAATTAGTTCATTCATTCACTAGGGAGGTCAAATTTCAATCAAACGTTGTTTACGAGGGTTGTTGGTTAGTAACCCAGACGGGTCACAACCAGGCAATAAGCAGATGCCAATTTTCTGCATCCTAATTGAATTGAGCTCTTCATCCTAACTGTATCAAGCATTTTCCCCTGTATGGCAATCCTAATTTGATAAAGTCCATATCTCTCATATCCTACTGTAAGGAGAAAAGGAGAATATTTACATCAATTATATGTGTACATGAACAACATGTTTGTGCAAGCCCTTGTTCATTTATATTTCAATTACATTCTAATTTTTCATCCAATAAATAAATTGGGACAATCGAGTATGGCCAAGGATTTGACACCTTTTAGTTGGGTATAAAAATAGCTAGGGGTGACAGCAATTTACCCAATCATAATCATTTAAAGAGCTATCTTAAAATATTGTATTTAAATCTATGAAGAATACATGATACTTTGTACACAGTAGCTAGTACTAAATGAACAAATCTTCATTTTACCATGGCACCACTCAAAAAAATAGATATATATTACATATATTTTGTGAAAAAGCTCTCCATAAATATTGAAATATAGAAAGAAACATGCAGGCCTACAAATTAACATTATAAATTAAATATGTGGAATATACTCATTTGTGAAATGATCAGTATTGTAGTTATGCTGTACAAATCTTTGATTAAAAAAAAATCACTGGAACATTGAGTGATTTTGGCTCTAAAAGGCTTCAAATGAGCTCAACAAAACTACCAAGAAAAGAGCTGAGGTATACAACAATATACTGCAATAAAATACCACTGTATACATGGCAAATCTAAATGGAGCTCCCATAAACAAAACATTATTTCCCTTTTCACTGATGTACATTATTGTTCACTTCAGTATCCACTGGCCTACAGGAACCACATGGTTTGTGTGTAAAGCCTATGGTAATGGGTAAATTCAGTTATCAATGGGTTAATATAGAAGGAAGCTAGTCAATTGCTAAGCACATGATTCACTAGGGACAAAAAATAATTTTAAATTAACTGATTTGGACACAGGTGCGATAGAAAATTTGTCAAAGGCATCATCTGGCAATGCGCAGCATGAATTTCCAGAACTGCAAACCAATTATTAATTTCATTAATTAGCAATTTCTAGTAATTACATACATGTACTTACGCACTGTACAGCTCTGGGTCAAATAGATTGTACATTAACAGTGACTGTGCACTGGGTACTTGTGACACAGGGAGGGAAATAATACCATAAAAAATGAGTAAAACAGTAGATTACAGAGCACAACAATGTTACTATGGTTACAAGGGTGTTAGCAAAGTGTAAAACCTTGATAAACAAGCACCTTTATCAGCAAAGCCCAGCTAAAGCTGTCACTTTCTCACTCACCACAGAATATAAAGAACAAAATGCCCAAAGGGATTGTCTAATTTTGGTCGCCAAAAGGTCATCGAGACTCGATCCCACTCTGTTCAGGAATGATTCATGGGCTGTAATATATTCTGTTGATTTATTTTGGGGAAACATATCTACCTGTGGTGTTTGGCTTGGTGTACATGATTATGGAAAACAACCTGCTCAAATTTCTGAACAGTGAAGAAATGATGAACAATAGAGATTTCGCTTTGTAATTTGTCAGTCAGTCTTTTGTTTTTCTTTTACATATTGTAAAAGACTTCAGTAATTTGTTTTTTGGTGCATCTAGAAAGTACTCTTCCAAAGTTCTAACAACTTTATAAGATCTTTCAAGTACTGTGTATTTCTTTCAAATAATTTAATTTAATCTACTGACAGCCAGAAGGCATATATCATTTAACCCATTAGATTCTGATTCCTCTTATTTCCATAGGCTTACTACACAAAACACCTAGTTTCAGTAGGTAATCGGTTAACACTGATTCCTCAGTCAAACGCATTTTTTTCTAGGAATCTAGCAAACTTTGCGCACTAATGTACTTCACAGCAATAAGCTAAAGGCACTTTCCATGGCTAGACAATGGGTATATTAAGAGGAGGTAAAAAAAACCACATTATCAGGAATAGCTGTCTCGCTCCGTAACATGAAATACTCTCTGAACACATGTTCTAACAGTCAAAACATGTTCTGCCCACTTTTCCAGTCATAGTTCCTATCAATACATGCATGACTAGAGATCTGAATAGAACACCAGATGGCCTCTAAAAATGAGATGCAAGATGTGAAGTTGTTCAGGACTGACATGTTATTATGTGAGTCATAGATATGTCATCATCTACAGAAGAATATGATGAAAGCAAAGCCAAGCTTCTACTCAAACCTAACAAAACATTTTCATACAAATCTATCGCTGCTTGAGTGTGGTGTCACTGTGGTGTAGCTGACTAGTATTCAACACTGTCACCTATCAGTATCAAACCAAAGAAACTATATTTTGGCTCTCATTACATCTATTTAGCTATCATTGTATTTTTATTAGAAACCAAAGGACATATGAACTCTAAATGTCTGTTTGATAGACATTAATCTACATTTGCCACTCTCCACGGTAGACTCCACCCAGTAGAGTCGTATATATGAGCGCTTAGTAAGAAGAGAGGATCCCTGACTGCCGTAAGCAGTAGCATAGACATCAGCATTTAGCAGCATACATTTACTTGGTGGAATGAGTGCACTGTACAAGAAGCTAATAATTACTTTCGTATCAAAGGTAAACAATAAAGGCAAAACTCAAAGATCGGATTACAATGAATGTCAAACATCAAAATAAATCCAGTTTACCCAATTTTGACATATGTGTGCAGGAGTACTATAGTTTTGATTGCTGTTCACAGACTGTAAGCTTCCTGATCAATGGCTTGCCTGATATACTCATATAGACTAATCATAATAATAAGTCTGTTTATATAGCGCTGCTACTATATAAATATACTCTACTGCACTTAATACAAAGTATCATATTCCTACCCCCAGGCTATAGCTGAGCCACCATAATAAGGTGCAAAACCATTCAAGGAAATCTCTTTCTACCAGGTACCCGTTTACTTCCCCTGGGTGGTGAGTGGTAAATGTAGATTAATGGCTTGCCAAAGGAGATTGGTGCCACGACGGCACTCAAACCGCGAACAATGTGATTTACAGTACGGTGACATATCCACTGACCACGACATCTCTTTTATGGCTGGTACATTATTATAGGTCCTCTAAAAATAGTGAAGAGAATACCCTCCTGTCTCATACATTTTGAGAAACTGACATTTTAGTAAATTTGCTTTGCAGGATGTGTTTGGTTTTTTTGGGGGTAATCTGTACAACAAAAATTGAGAAATAAATGAATTTTGACTAAATTTGTTGATTTTTAATGCACATTTTTTATGAGAAGTATCTAATTAAAAGAAATTCTCACTTGAAACTTTGCACTCCATTATCATGGCATCGTCTACACTAATGTTAGCAGATGAAAAGGGCTTTGGATGCAAGATGCCTCTAGCGTACGTTTGGGATTCCTCATTTCCATCACTCAACGCTTGATACTTTAAGAGGCAGGCTTGTCTCAAAGTACTTGAGGACAAGCAAGTTGAGAGATGATTATCATCCTTTTGAGTTGTCAATTGCGGGACTTTGGGAATCATATTGCAATTAGTACATTAATGTGCACAGATTCAGCATAACTATTTGGTAGTTTAGAGCAAGGTAAGAGATTGTAGTAAAAGAGAAATTATGAAATTTAAAGACATTATCTTATTAAAAACTGGTTGATTGAATTGTATCAAACTACCAAACAAGGGGAAAGTGGAAAGTGGAAAGTGGAAAGTGGAAAGTGGAAAGTGGAAAGTGGAAAGTGGAAAGTGGAAATTGGAAAGTGGAAAGTGGGGGAAAATTAGTTATTTCATAGTGGTAAATTTAGGTTGAACAGGACTTAGCCTCGAAAATAATATCGCTAGTGATATTCGTTTGTCTCGCAATGTATGATCAATAAGGGATCTAAAAGATCACGACGTTTCGTGCGCCGCTGCAACACTTCGTCAGGTGATAAAATCTAATGTAAGCAAGCGTGTTTTATACTCTACGGGAGGACCAGCGGTCAGTTAATTCGATCAATAATTGGAATAATAGCGCACAAGGCCTATTGGCTGACTAGCGATATTATTTTCGATACTACATCCGCAATGAGTACTATATTTAGCATTAGGACTTAGCTTTATTTACATGTAGCTACCAAGATAAACAGGATAAATTGCAAAACTTTGCACAGACTCTAGAATTGAGTGGTGACCCCCTCTCAGCCAATATCTATATTGTTTCACTAATTGTAGGCAATGGAAGGCCTGACAAAGCAGCAGGTAAAAATATAATGTTAGATTACACATAAAGCAAATGCAAATGGATAATCATTCATGGAGTAGTAGTAGTAGTAGTAGTAGTAGTAGTAGTAGTAGTAGTAGTAGTAGTAGTAGTAGTAGTAGTAGTAGCAGTAGTAGTACTTATTAATAGTAGTAGTAGTAATAGTAGTAATAATAGTAGTAATAGTAATAATATAGTAATAATAGTAGGAGTAGTAGGAGTAGTAGTAGTAGTAGTAGTAGTAGTAGTATAGTGGTATTAAAAGATGAAGTACAGGTATAAAGGATGTTCTCCTACGTTTTGTCATTTATTCAAGCACAGTAATTGATATGATAGCTTCCTGCATTTCCAGCAAAAGAAGGACATATTTCCTGCCAACCTCTGCAAAATATTCTTAAAAGAAGATTATAGAAGAAATTGTACTGCTGAGCTACTGTCACAAAGTATCTAGTGTCCTTAGCAGGATAACTCCTCATATCAGCGTAATCTAGCTTTCTACCAGACAACCAAAAAGAGATCAGGAAATATCAAATACTCCCAAGATCCTTCCTCAATGCCTAACATTTCTTCCTGTTTCCCCAAAAAATGCTGAAGAGACATTTTGCAGGGACGATTGTAAGCCGAGACCATCAGAGGAAGAATGGTGAAAGAGCAATTTGAATTCTGAAAGCAAATTCATTCCACCCATCACTGCAAGTGGAAAACTGGTTGGTGCCAATTTATGGCCATGCCCTTCCAGCCCTGCCCTCTCCCGTTTACCAGGGCGCTTTCGCAAACGCGACGGAAGGCAAAGACAACGGTTACGCGAGCGAAAAAACAATCTGCGCATGCGCAAACCAGAATTTTCTCTGTCTTTTTGATTTTCACGACCGTACCCGGCCATGATAGCGTCCATTTCCTAAACACGATGGAAGAGCTGTATCGCCGTAACTCTCCCGTCGCCTTTGCTTCCGTCGCGTTTGCAAAAGTGCCCTAGTATCATTTTCATGACTGGCAGAAGACAACAAAGAGGGAAAGGGCAATTGGTTTGTGCAAGCAGTGAAACAGAATGAAATGAAATAAAGAAGTTCACAAAGAGAAATCAAATTTAGCACTATGCAGTAGGCACTAGCAAGTAGCAGGTGATAAATGGCTCCTTTTCATCATTCAACTTCCAATTATTATGTTTCAAGGTTAAGTTTTGCAATGTCCTAATTAATAACAGTGACTACTAGATTTACGCATACGTCCAGATGTGGTTCAAATTTTTCTTGACATTGGACCTAGCAGTATTAAATTGAGCTCACCGATGCCATCACTGCTGCATATACCATTGGGGCTGATGAAGATGTAATCGAATTAATCTCTTCAAAATTGGAAACTGATCAAATTGAGAAAAATCTTTGCGCTCTTGATTCACTTCTGATAGGATACTGATTAAGAAACATTGATGCAATTCATGAGCAACAATTAAATTATGGAACAGAGTGTCACAGTGTTATGGCATTGGACTGTACATGTAGACAATAATGCCAAAGGTCAATTCTTTTTGTGATCACATATGGAGACACATGTATGGAGACACATGCATGTAGAGTTTGCCATATATACATTAAGGCCAAGTTCAAAGACACCTAAGATGGAGTCTCACTCTGGAGCCCCCAACTTTTAAAATGTTATCAGGGTTAGATCATTTCCAGACCTCCTGAATATAACTCCTGACACCTACATGTAGTAAACATCGAGTGCAACCTTATCCCATTTGCAGGCCAAAAAGATGAAAAGGTTAAATTCCAACGGCATTTGAAAGACAATACTAATTTAGAACTTCCCCCCAAAAAAGGGGGCTTGAAAATGTCTTTAAGTGGGAAAATAATGACTATTAGTTGTTGAATCGACTTAGGAGCTATAGAGCCAGTAAGTAATAGTCTGATTTTTCAGACCATTGTACCGAATGGTCGTACGTTTTATGTTGCACAAAGATTCAATCAGTTTAATTTTGGCCATTACAAGAAGTGGGTTATTGATGTAGACAAACGCTCATGTAGGCCTACCCTTTACAGCTCACTGTATGTATGTTATTACCAAAGATGAAAAATAGCCAGTCAGTCACTCAATAGTGTCTGACAGTGAAGTCTAGCAAGTAAATGGGTTTCCTTGCATAATTTGAATATTAGGACACTGCTAACGTTTAAATTTCACAGATAGGACATACATGACATATTCATAATTCCTGCAAAGTTCTACAGAATTTGATGTTGGCTGCAAAAGGGACATAGTATCTTTAAAGGGGAAAGTTCACACTGATATAAAGTTGATTTAAATAGAAGCTGAAAAATGAGGGAAACTGGTCAGTGAAAGTTTGAGCAAAAACCGATAATAAATAAGAAAGTTACAAATTTTGAAGATGCGGTCAATCTAACCCAATTTGGCAACTCTGTGACATATCTTGCGAGCTCCCCTCCCATTTGCCCTGTAGGCCTACTAATCTAAGAAACTTCAAAAATTCATATTGTCCCTTTAAAAATATTTCAATCATACATGCACCCTAAATATAATTATTGCAAATATGTTGCTATACAACCCCTCTATGAATAAATATCTATTCTGTCATCACTAACGAAGAAAATGCAGTTTAGAAAAATTGTATGTCCAAAACAAATTGGAGAAATTGGAGAGGAGCTCTCAAGATATATATATGTCACTGATTTACCAATTTGTGTTCGATTGATCGCACCGTCAAAAGTGCTCAAACTTTCACAACTTTGTTTCTCTCATTTTTCTGCTTTTATGGAAACCAACATAATTAGAGGGTAGACTTCCCACCAAGTTTGCAAGCACATCATAAGATTTCACACTATTTTTTTCTCCATTTATGTATGGATCCCTTTTACTTGTCTATCTTGATTTAAAAAACAGTGTCTAATAGGATAGACCATCACAGTACAATGTCAGATTTTCAATTTGTTTAGAACATATAGGCCTATATACATGCATGTGTAGGACTACACTTTGTATGCATATATTGATATTAACTGCATGAAGCATACATGCAGTCCAACTATTGAGGGTGTTAATAATGGTATACAATATCACGCATGAATTGCTACTACTTCTCATCATTTCTATTATGACAATATGGCTCAGTCCATGGTAACACGCCTTTGACACAGGTGAAGGTCATTTCACTATTGTATCTATCCAAATTAGTTCAAGAGGCGTGTAAAAAAAATATTAATTATATTTTCATCACCATAAACCCAAACACACTGCATGAGAGCGTATCACATTTATGCATGATATATGATGAAAGCAAATTAATAGAGTGTGCTATTAAAGGATTTACTTTACAAATTCATTTATATTATTTGCTCAAAAAAATAAGGATGAGGTGCATTCATATATCATTGCTTACACACTACATTGTATTTCAAAATGGATTGTATATTGTATGTCACGTCTTCTAATGATTCTGATGCCAGATCATTTAGACTTAAGTTCTACTTGATTTGATACATGCTTGATTCTTTGAAACAGAGAGATGCAAATCAGCAGCCATAGGAATGGATGCATCATTTGAATGTAATACATTGATTTCTTTGAATGGAGAATGCATGTGCATTGTATTTTTCTTTCAGAACAAAAATGAATGCATTTTCTGCAATTAAACATGAAGCATGGATGCCTTCCCTTTGAAATGGTTTGAAATAGTGAATGGATTATTTTTTAAACAGAGAATGACTGGTTTATTCTATTTATATGGAGAATGAAAGCATTTTCTTCTTTGAAAAAAGAATGAATGGTAAATGCATTATTCTTCTCTGAAACATATTATGATTTAATTCTTACAAATGTAGAGAATGATCGCATTATTACACTGAAATATACAAAAAAATGCACTTATCTTTCATTGAAACAAATAATTTTAATATATTTGAAAGGTAGAAAATGAATGCATTATTGTATACAGATATATATGCATTATTCTTATCTGAAAAATTGATTTCCAATGAATGCAATCATTTTTTCCATCCACAAACGGAGAATGAATGCACAATTTTGTAAATGTAGAGAATGAAAGCATTCTGTTCCTTCTTTGAAACATAGTTTACAAATACGTTTTTCTTAATTATCATTCCAGAATGAATTGATTACTATTGTTTGCAATATAGAGAAAATTGTCTACGTCATTCTCTTTTTTAGGGGAATGTTTTTAGTTCCTCCAACAACAACAGCTGTATTATTTGTTATATGCTATACATGCCAAGTCTAAGTGTACACTGTAAGCATATGATAAGCATTTCTTTTACACGTCATTGGTTGAGTATAGAGGAATGCATTCATTTGCAATGCATTATTTGTAATGCATTCTTTCTAACGCTCACCAAGCTCAAAGGAGTTCGCATTGATTTTTCAGCATGCTTGAGTCTAGTTTGAATTTACACGCTATTATTCCAACACAATATACCTCAACCATTGTGCCACTTAAACCATTTACTCTAATCAGTGACCCATGACTGTTATGTAACGCCCATGTAAGCTTAATTCACTTGAAGAAATGCCCTACAGCAATGGACATTGTTTGAATGGACAAAGGAAAGGTAGATCTACATCTTGACAAAATATCAAACATCAATATAAAAGTCGTAGGCCCACATGCTCTTTATGGTGCTCAAGCTCTTCAATATACACTGTAGGCCAACCTTTCAAACCAAAATTTAGGAACCTCTGAAGGAAAAATTAGGAATGAAATTTGAATGAGATTTGTTACACAGAGATATTCAGGAAAAGAGAGGAATCTAGGGCTCATAATAATTAGTCCCCACAAGAATACCCAAAGGAACCGGTGCATATGGAAAGTTTCAGGCCGAAATTCCACTACAGTGGATCTGCGCGTGTCTTTCTTTGCTCAGCGCACACAGGTACGTCTCATGAATAATTCATGACCCTACGCGCCAACTGCATACACAGCCACGTAAAGGCGAGTGCGCAGACCATAACTCTCTATGCTAATGAGCTCGGAGTGTCTCCAAATGTGATTGGATGGAAAAGATTAATCTTCTTACTTGTTCAAGGTTTCCGACGAATTTTCTAGACCAATCAGCTTGATTTTGATATATGACAGAGAGGGATAAATTCCGCACTGGAAAGTGAACGCGCTGTATGCGTAGGGTAATCCGTTGCTGGGATACAGAGTCTCAAACACGGGGTTATCGATTATGTTTCCTGCTTCGAATTGTACAAGTACGTGCATTGCTATGGAAGAGTTGGTGTCAAAATTCACTTGAAAATCTTTCTTTCGAGGCATTTTCCGACGCGAATACTTAAAATTGTTTTCTCATATTCTGGAAAATACAAGAAAAAAATATAGACAATAGAAAACCGCTCGCGCCAGCCTTGTATTTTGCAGCATTGCAAAGTTACACCAATATCTTTGACAAAAAAACGGTTTTTGAAGCCTGCGCCCATTGGTTATAGTACATGCGCGCGAGCATGCGTTCGAGACTGGCCAAAAGACACCACTTTTCCATATGATTACAAAGGTATCTTTATATAGCGATACAAAAAAAGGAATAATTAACTTATATAAAAAACTAGCTTTTTAAAAGCTCAAAAATAGGAAAGTCATATGTGATGAAAAACAGGAATCATTCACCAATGTTTTGAGAGTGGGAATTTACACTGCAAAAATTGGTGAAAATTCTGCCGCCATTTAAAAAAACATACTCCAGAGTGAGAGGTGCATTTCCCGATTTTGGTTTTTGTCGCGTTTTGCTTATAAAGCAACGCTCAAGCTGATCAAATTAGGCCTTCAATACTGTACATTCATCGTCAAATACCAAAATCCATGTAAGAAGGGTGCTTAAGTAGCCACTTCAAGGCCAAATCTCTTCATTCACAAATGACCTACAACATAGTCATAGATAGAGATGCATATAGGTGCCTACATGTAGGTGCATGAAGGATGTTGGGCAGGAATATATATATCCTAGATCCAAAACATGGTCTTACAAGGTCCATCGACATGGTCCAAACTGGGTAAAGTATGGCCATGCAGCACTCTAAGGATAGTTTGGCAATTTTTGATAGTATGAGCTTAATATCCTTTTGGTACCATTATCAGGGAGAATTCGTCCTTGGTATTTTTTAAGTTCCCATGCACATTGCACCAGACATGGTATTCCATGGCAAGAACCTGGGTGTAACCTTGTACAATGTATGTAAGCATGTTACTCAGTATCCAAATTTACAGAATCTTTAAAATAAAACTATTTATGCTACCATCTAAATAAGAAACAAGTAATTCAAATTAATGCATTTGCAACCTTTATTGGAAACAATGATCTCATTCAGAGGGTACTAATCATATTTGACTTGAGCTTGAGTCTAGATTGAATCCAATCCAATCCAATCCAATCAAACAAGCTCAAGCAATGAAACTGGGCTGATCTAAATAAATCTTGAAACCATACCTACAATACAATACAATCCCTTCTTTGTGTAGTATCACACTGGCATTGAATTCAAACTTTATTGTAATTCAAATCAAAATGAGAACACCCAAACCTCATATTATGATCAAGATAATACATTCCACATGGCTAGCCAAGCAAGTTTGTCATTAAGGCTAATCTACTTCAAATGGGCAATTTTCTCTATAACCTGCTTCTCTAATTTGACATTATTTTTTGAGCTTCAATAACTCTGAAAAGAAGCCAAACTCGAGAGGTAAACAGCTTCTGTTGAATATTACAATGTTTGGTATCGAGTGAGTGAGTGACTGACTTGGAGCAGGATTGGAATGGGTGAAAATAGCTGGAATGTTCACACAAAAAATGTTTACTTATAAATAAATATGAAAAATAGATGATTTGTTGGGAGTGGAACAAGTAATACTCAACCAATCACTTCTTTGATACTGAATAATATTATTTGCTCAGTTCGAAACACAATTATAGATAACATGACACATTTTTCATACTGATGACAGTGTAGTGACATTTTAATGCTTGTATTCATGAAACGTAGATATTATGTAATTTGAGTATTTTGCACATTTTCTCGCTGATCCAAAAAAAATGCACACAGTAATACGGAACAGCTTTGACATTTAAAATCATCTTAGTGTCAAATTACTTGGATATTCACTATTGTCAACATAGAAAGTACAAACCCATTGTAAGTTCAATCAGTGTACTATTTACTTAGGCCTACCATTTTTATCAATGAGTATAACATTTTATTTTTATAACATTATTATAAGTTACAAATTCTTTCTTCAGCTTATGATTGCAAACTGATTGGCATCTTCTTTCCAGTCAAGCTCTTTGTCATTAAAAGAAACCTCACCCAAAAGGATATGTGTAGGTATGCTGAAAGATGGGAGTTATTCCTGCCTTTTGATGTACGGGGGGTACAATATTCCTTACAAAAATGTACAAGAGGTATATAAATGAGGATATTATTGGCATGATGTAATGTTATTTAGCAGACATGGGCACAGCCATTTTCTTGATAGTGTGACGTACCAGGCGAACTTGTACATTTTTGTATCATGCACCAAGCTCTAGTTGGAAAGACTTTTTAGTTCAATAACAAGACCTTTACTTTTCAATGAAGGAAAATCATAGCTGAAAAAGTAGAATTTATATTTGGTGAACAATTAAAACTCATTTATTTATTAATACTAATATATAACAGATGACAAATCTATTCCATTTATGGCAAACCTTCACCCCAGAAGTGCAACAACTCATTTATGCATTTGCGCTCTAACAATTATAGTACAAAAGATGATAACAGGTAAATGAAATACTGCGTCACCACACACGCTTGGGAAGGAAGCATCCATGAATTTGAATACATGTAATTGATAAACGACTTCTTTATCAAGAAAATGGCGATGCCCATGCCATGCTAAAAAAATTTATATTATTACATGTATGCTATTAAAGAATAACTTGCTTTATGTCTCCCATACACTTTGGTGGGAACTCTTATAACCTCTCAGAATAACTAAAGTGATTTCTTGGGGTGAGGTTTCCTTTAAAGAAGTGAAATCAAATATTAAGCCCAAACGTAAACAAAAATGATTTTGATGATACTTCAAGTAGATAAAGGGCATTATATCAATTTATAAATAAACCACAAAACCTGAAAAGAAATTCCACAGCCCCCATACATGTCCACAGATGACATGCAAATACTTGCTAAATTACTCCCACACAACTCAGACATCACACACAAATGGCCATATAAGGCAATTGTTTCATATCTGCTTTGAAAGATAAACACATTAGTCATGTGGTACCTGAGAGTTTGGACCACACCTAGTAGTACCGTAATGCACTTTATGAGGTAACAGAAAGCCACGTGCTGCCCACTCCTCTGGGTAGGGCTTCTACATGTAGATAGGTTGATAAACTGTTTTATCATCAAGATACTGCATACTGCAGTTTTATGGATCTACCATTGACTGGAAAATATCAAAAAACCAATTTGAATAAATGTTGTTGTATTAATCAAATCAAATCAAATCAAAATAATGGATTGACTAACATTTTTCCACTGTGTTGGGTATTATTAAAGTAAGGAACGTATTACATGCAGGCTGTAAGCAGTTACTTTCACAAACCACTAGTTGATTGAGAATTTAACACATGAAATTTAGTGATGAAAATATTTCCAGCAAATAATGTCGCATACCAAAATTGCCGAAGTAAGCCATGTGGCACGTCGCACACATCGTCTTTGCACTATAGCACTAGCTGTCACTGGGTTACGCGGCCTAGTTTCAAACCACACTGATTGTAATGGGGCACTTCAATAGATATTTTCATTTATTTCTCCCCAACTAATACTTATATAAAAAACAATAGTGAGTTCATCATCCTAAGAAATAGAATGATAATTAATGAAAAGTATTTAATTTTCAGTGGTGATGGCTTTACGCCAATCTAACAACTTGCAAATTTGTTCTTAAACCCTTGAGCTGTGAAAAATATCTTGGCGCAAAAATATTGGGTAATACATTATGACAGAGGGTATGTAAGCTCCCTTGCCATCCCGCCCTCCTTCCAACCAATGGGACTTAATAGAAATATTGATTAATCTTATACACATGCACCTTTAAAAAGGCTTTGTCATGCAGTTACAGATCAGTAAATAATCACTCCTTATTCAATTTCTTGTTCATAAAAACTATTTCTTAGATATTTTCAAAAGAAAAAGCAACATTTATGTTACACCTTTTTTTTTTTTACAGCTTTTTTGAAAAAGTTAAATCCATTTCTTCTTATCCATGCATACGTTACATTACTCTCTTTACTATTGGCCAGAGTAAACGTTAGCTCAAAGTAGGCTAGCTCAAAGCAGATCAAAAGAAGTACGTTAGCATCCTGATAAGTCTATGAAGAGGATCCACTTAACACCATTGGACCATGATTAGACCTAACCCAGCTAAAGGTTATTTGGTAATTGGCTAATCCTATTTTGACTCCATGCTAAGTAGTGTTTTATCTCCATACAATCAGACAATATAGAGTATCAACCCTATTAACAAATAGAATGATTTCTAGCCTGTATCACACGGGTAATGAACTGTTTATACAAACATGTACTGTGTTTTGGGGTCCAAAGTTTTTTTTTTTTTTTTTTTTGTAAGATGGAGGGAGCGATTATATTAAATCATCCCAGGAAATTTCTCCCTTTTTCATAAGAGTGATAAGACATACAAAATAATTGCTCTAGTAAGCAAAAGGGGGCCCCTTTTAACTATTTTTATTCTGTAATGACAGGATTATTTAGCTCAGCTAAGTGAATACTATCATAGCTTTCAATCAAATTAAACTAAAAATACAAAAGGAGCTCTTGTGAACAACAATGTTATTCCAACATAGAAAAGAAACTTGTCTTTTATACTTTCTACCTTCTTTTTCGGACTTAAAGGCATCGTTTAACAATGTTAAATTTGAGATGCGTGGCCCTACGTGTTATCAGTGTCTGTGATATGGTGTAATATTGAAGCCCTTCAAAAATTGTGCTTCATGATCATGAAGTGCCTCAAAAAAGTAAAAATCTTTGGTGAGTGACCAGTTTTACCATACTCATTTTCCGCAATAGAGTCATAGACTGTAGTGTTATAAAAACCGTTAGGAAATCGAAAAATTAAATTTCAATTTCCAATCATAAATATCTTGATATAATCAGACAGGCGATCGGCTTGTAAAAGTCATGGGATTCTTGACTGACCTAAAGGTTTATAATTATGATTTCAGCATGAGCTAAATCCAGGATTTTGTTTCAGAATCTGATGCAATGTTACCGAGTAACTTTAAGTAACAACCAGTTCCACTTGTTGTATTCTGTGTGGGTGGATCGGTTGCCATAGACAGGTTTCCCCTTGTTTCCGTTACCAATTTAAATTGGCCCCTTCTTGGTTTCCTGTCAAAAATTGCTGTCATGTTTTCTGAATGAATGACACATTTCGGTTCCCACTCGATGACCTTTGCAGGGTACAGGTATGTAATTAACTCTCTGCATACCATGGCAATATGAATAGGTGTCAAGTACATAGAATATATGGTTTTGACAATGAAGCTTGTGTCAGCTAGTGATGTTGCACAATATTTCACTCTTTAACGTTTTAGGTGACATTTTCATAATTAAGGAAATTAAATTAAATATGTATCAATGGACTACTTAAAGCAGGTGCCAAAAGAAATTAACTTATCATAATGAGCTTAAAACAAATTGAACTATGTCTTTCCACTGACCACATCTATACAGAGAGTCAGAGACTGAAGTACATCGTATGGGGTAGTGAGGGGAGGGAATGGGTCGGTTCAGCCGGACCAAGATGAATGAGATGCTTTCAAGTTTTTTCCACTCTTTACGTCTTCATATATCCACTTCGGCTGCAATATTACAATAATTTTAATTATCGGCTTTAGATACCCCACCCTTAGGGTTTATAAGCATTAACATCTAACTCCTAGGGTTAGAGTTAGGAATAGTGTTAGGGTTACGGTTCGACTTAGGGTTAGTGTCAATACCTTAAAAAAAACTTAAGTCCTTAGATTTAATTATATAGCTTCATTGGTGAAACATTGGAAAGTCTGGTCAATTTTTGCAGTGGGGTACATATTGTAAGTTGCTCCGAAATATCTACACTTTCTTATGTCTGATCTAGTATGAATCAGACAATTAGGGTAGTGCATGGGGAAGGTTGACAAATATCACTTTTGTTAAAGAATTCCCCATACCAGACGGGTATTTCTGTCTATAGCCAGGGAGGTGAGAATCACCCCCCCCCCCTGAAAAGCTGGGGAAATGAGGAAAGGATCCCAAAATTTACCAGACAGTCCTTTGCACAATTGTTTGATATGCCTCAATTAAATTCTTACTTCACAATAGTCATGAACACACCCTATCTCCATTTCACATATATCATAAATAAAATCTTTGACATCCACTATATCATCATCATGGGATAGTAGGATAAGAATTATTTTAAAAGAGAAATATCAAATATAAACCCTGGTAGTGTTACTTTGAATCTTTAATTCTTCATACAAATCTGAAATTTGGATACCTAATCATAACATTACAAATGTAGGCTACTTGAGCATCTCAATATTCGCACAAATATTATGTGGACAAACGCGGTCCCAATCACGTTGAATACACCTGTTACGATGCGCCTGCACAATGTAGAATCATCGTCACTTGCAATTGCATCACGTAAAAAGCATCACAAATTTCCTTTTTCCGTACATGCCACACTTTCATATTTCACATTTAGAGTCTAAAGGTATCACGTAAGTCAATGTAATAAAAACTGAGAGCTTTGCATACCTTTCAAAAGACGGCTAAATGAGAGGGCAGATCCAGAAAGGAAAATGGTCAGGTTGGTTAATATCTGGAACAGGTGGTGGAGTGGCACGCGACTACACTACAGTACTAGATCAAGCAAAGGGCTAAGTCACCGCATCGCATATCGCACACAACGTATACCGCACATATGCGTTCGGGCGTGACCGCGATTGAGTGTAGTTTCTTTTTAGACGTTTCGAGAAAATGAATAAAAATACAAACCCATATTTTTCATTTAACTTGTCTGGTACATTATTTTGTTTTGTTTAAAAGGTGATGGTAGAGTCAGTTCATCAAATTACGTAATAGTGACAAGTGCTTTAGGAATCAACGATTATACCGCACATCCTGATATCTGGTAAACTCCCTAATTTTGTGTTTGTTTACCAGATTGGGGTAGATCTATGTTGCAGAAAGTTGATTTTGTTCTTCAAACTTCAAATGACACTATATTACATTTTCCTATCATTAGCCTTTTTTCTTTCTTTGATTTTCTGTTCTGTTCTTTCTTGCTTCCTGTCTTTCTTTCTTTTCTTTTCTATATTCTTTTAATTCTAATTTCTTTCTCTTGAGTCTTTTTAAAGTAACCATTTAAGCTATATCGAGGCAGGCCATCTTCTTCAAGTTGTAGTTTTCTCTCTATTCATTTACTTACTGCATCTTCTCAATTTTATCTTCGTTTACCATTTCACCTTCTTTCTTCACTCCAGGCTCATGCAGCACCGATGTAGTGCATTCAATGTCTCATGTAGTAATCTACCATTCCTCAGCTATGTTCCACTATTATGTCAAAACATAATAAGTGGTGCAATATTATAATCTTGATTTGAACTTTAAAAGATGGAAATGTTTATTTCAACCCAACTATCCCTTATTATGTTCAAATTCGTTCAAAAATACTTTTTTTTATGTACAGCTTATGTAATATGTCTTTCATTGTATTATTTATGTTGCCTCATACATTGTTCTTTAAAATACGTAAGCTGGATCAACTATATGTTTTCCTTTGTTTTTCCATAATAATGGTGATATTGAAAGAAATCACTAATGTTTATTAGGTATATCAGTTCTGTAGTGTGATAATTATGTGGCTTTATGTTTTTGTCAGATTGTGCTTTTATGTGCAAGTCAGTTGTTCTTACATTAGTTTGTTCATTTGCTAAGGAAGAGAGAAAATAAATGTTACATCAAGTAGAGGACTAAGTCTATAAGGTGTTCTTGATTATTACTAACACGTACTAAAAAAAAACATCTCAGTTTGTCACATGTAAGTGCGTTCTGCTGTGACAGATTTACACAGATAGCCTTCGGGTCTTCATGCCATGAGACAAAATGTAACATTTATATCTCTATTAAAATGTCTTATTCAGACAGAAATGATTTGATTTTGATTTGCATAAACCTTGAATTAGCTTGTTAAGGGAAAAATAAACGGTTAGTCAAAATAGAATTCTGGAATATTGTAGATGTTCTAAAAACTATGAAAATGTCATTCGAGTCCAGTTTTCTGATCACACAACTCTTTATGAAAACCCAATTTCTTCAGATTTCCTTTAGATTAGGCCTACACCTCGAGTAAAAGTACTAATCGATGCGATGCTTTAGCATATAAACTCTTGTAAAAGAATAATATCCCATTCTTGTATAGCACATAACACATTAAATAGGCCTACGTATATTATGCCTAAATAAGAAGAAAAGGGGGAAGCAAAGAGAAAATTGATTACTGAGTTCCTTTTACATGATTAAAATATGGAATTAAGGGTGTTTTAATGGCAGACTTAAACTACCTATTGTAGTAATGTTTGCCAAGAGAGTCCGTGAGACTCTTCCAATAAATTGGGGCAGCATGCAGCATGGGCAAATGAACGTTCACCATATGTTTTCTGTCAGCAGAGGAGGAACAATAAACACATTCTTTTTACATGATCGAAGATTTCTTGTTTGTCAGTTTTAAACAAAAAAATATTTAAATAAGAATTGCCTTGAATTATTTGATATCGGCCGGTTAAAAGACATCAGCGCATATTGTTACAAATACATAGGTGTTGTTACAAACAGCATAATAAAACAACCTCAATAAGACTACTAAGTAATCGATAGATACTCGCGCCGTTCTTTTTGATAGTGGGAGTGGGAGTGGCACTTGAAGGGATTCATCCTTGGACTGACCTTGCTTTGCGATGATTCATACAAATATCATCTAGAAAGGCACACTTTATTATAAGTTATATCATCTTTCCTTCATTCAGATGAAATTATTTTAAGCGTGACTGGATCATATGGGGGTCAATGTTTCTAGCTTTGATAATAAAATAATAGTTATTGTAGAATTAGCGATATGGTAAACATATAAGGTCTGAATAAGAAGTCAGTGGCAATATTAAATATGCTGCTTGTAAGTATCGGCTTGCATGGTGATGTATTGATAATAAAATAATAGTTATTGTAGAATTAGCGATATGGTAAACATATAAGGTCTGAATAAGAAATCAGTGGCAATATTGAATATGCTTCTTGTAAGTATCGGCTTGCATGGTGATGTATGGTGATGTATTGCATGGTGATATATTGAATATATTGTAGATAATGGTTTTGTATTGAAAACAAAAGAACTTTCAAACATACATATTACCAATACAAATAAACTGCCATGATTGTATATTGTATAATTAGTGTTTTATCAATCTAATGAATGGTCAATATATCGTTTTGCCAAAATACTTTTACTTCAAAACTTCTCCAAACTGTCCCTCCTCCCCCAATATTTTCAAATCTCTCTCTTTCTCTATCCTATTTTTCAGATCTCTCCCCCTCTCTCTCTCTCTCTCTCTTTTTCTCTCTCTTCCCTCATATTTTTCAATCTCTATGCCAATTTTTTTTATATAAATTTCCTTACCTATGTTGGTCTAATAAATCATTGAATGCTCATCACAACAAAATATACACACAATTGAGTGAGGGTCTATATTATATCATAAAATATATGATTTATTAAATTGAATGAGTTAGGTACAAATAAATCATCAACGAATTAGAAGAGCATTGTTAGGTGTATTATAATCTTCGTTATAAAATTGCACTTAATTGTAAAATACATACAAGATCATTCAAATACATGCGTATACAATATGAACAGAAATACAAACTGGGTAACATATATAAAAGGAAAACTGGATAGAATAATAAAATTGCATATGTATACATACAGGATTACTATGTAAATATTCTGCTCTCTTATGTTCTTAGCAGGCATACTGTAACATTGTTATTTTGCAATGTGTACTTCATCATCCAACAAATCCATTAAATTCAATTAAATGTAATTCAATTAAATTGTCCATATCAATAGAAATTTGTTTTGTTTACATGTATACAAACTAACTAGAAAAGATAATTTCTGGTTAACATCCTGAACTATTATTTTTTTCTGTACAAAAGAAGTGTTTTGTACATGATAAAGGTACAAACAATCAACTGTTACTCATCCATTCTTTTTCATTTGTGAGAGAACATCATTATAACATTGTAGCAGAGGATTGATTGCACATGAAACATTCTCAGAATTAACACCGTTACCTGAATGTGTTTTTTTATATACATCTATATCTGTTGGCACTGTGTATTGCTGTTCGTCACTTCACATTTTTAGTAACATTGAGTAAATTTGTTACAACATTGAGATATATATAATTCTCTATTTACAACATAATCAACTGTAGGAAACAATTTTTTTTAAACCTTGATACACAGGGGTTTTTCACAGTGCAATTTCATAACTTTATAAATATATAGATTCTTTCAAGATTTATACAAAGTAAAACATCTGTGAAAATTAAATAAAAGTTATTAAAGAATAAAATATTCCAATTATGAACATTCTGAATATACTACATATATAATAAGTATACTGTATATCAACAACCATATATGTACAATTGTAGTTCCTTGATTAATATGACATATCAGATTTTGAAAAAGCATAGAAGAATACATTTATTTACTTGGAAAAGCCTGAATATGAAGAAAAAAGTATATTATAAATAATGATGAAAGTCAAACTCACCAGAAGAGAAATACAGAATTTCTAAAACAGCATGATGGTCTTAGAGAAATAGAATATTAATGAATAGAGTGTCATGGTTTTGACATTTAGATAACAAATTCATGTAAATCTTTGGTATGTGTATCAGTAATACAATCATTAAAATCATTTGGGAATGGTTATGTAAATGACAAATAATTCATGATTGCGAGTACAAGTCACAAAGTCACAATGAGCTAGATAATGAACTAGACAAGTCTTGTTTATTATCCGATTGTGACATAACCTGCGTGCAATGCATATCACAATGCATGAACTTCAAAACAAGAAATATTTGTTTTTATAAAAACGGGTCAGCAATAAGAAAATAAAGTTGAGAAATAAGCAACAAACCTGATTAAAATGCCAAGTTTCGCACAGTCAACGAGGCCGCCATTTGCTTTATTGAATGACACCACATAAGCGCAGCCAATGCACTTTGCAGGCATCAATGTCAATGCTATTTGAATTGCGTACATTTCATCGCGTCTTGGTTTTGTACGTGCTAGAGATATGCGTATGTGCAATCTTAGCTATGCATTATCACTTTTAGCCGCGAATTAATAATAATAATAATAATAAATAAAGTCATTTTTATATAGCACATGATAATGAATTCTCTATGCGCTTTACAACAATCAATTATACAATATATTACATGATTAATCTAAAGATTTAAATATGCATGAATTAACAGAAGATACATTTCATATACAATGATGAAAAAATCAGATATAATATAAATGAATATGATATATATAAATATATGATATATGATAAATATAAATGATATAAACTTATGAACACAATTATAATAGTTGAATAATTACGATCTTATTGTAGTAAGGAAATGACATTATTTGACATAAACTAGCATATAATTAACAGACTATTGGATGAACATAAATGTCTAACTTTTTGATGTGTACTTTTTTGCATGTGAGGCGGGTAGGACAGAATGATACATGGTCACATGTTGTCATTTGACCAATTAGATTGCCTACATTCTAGAACCTGTTTTATACCAAAAAAAACATTTGGTAAGTATATTAGTAATGCAACAATTAAAATCATTTATGAATGGTTATGCAGATTACAAATATTATACAGATAAACATTTGGTAAGTATATTAGTAATACAATGATTAAAATCATTTTAGATGGTTAAGCATATGACAAATATTATATAGATATTGCATGCTCGGGCAATATATGAACCAACAAATTCAGAATTTCCTGAGTGATATTATATTTTAACCTCGGCCTGTGGACTCATGGAATATAATGGCATGAGGGAAATTCTGAAGTTTAAGGTGAATATAATGTTACATTGAACAACGATGTATGCAATATTATTTATATAAAACTGAGGGTAATTGCAATCTCACTCCTTGCTCCTTTGTAGCCTGGCCTTGTCAATTACATTCAGACTACCTTCGCTGCAGATGCGTGCAGCTAAGACAATGCAAAAAATGGGAAGAGAGGTGTGCAGGCTACTTCACTTAGGTATGCATTTTACCTTTCAGACAAAGGTTGTTATATTGCATGCTTGCATGCTTGTGCCCATTATAACAAATGGTTGAGTGTCACATGATAGCTTCTCAGCCAATAGGATTCTCTATAACAAATAACCCTATTTTACATACCTAAATATTTGGTAAGTATTTCATGATAATATCATTAAAATCAAAGTAAATCATACATATATGTTTGTCCTATTTTGAGAAAGTAGATAATTCATAAAGCTGATTAGCTGGTAAAACAAACATGACAGAATGTTTACAAAAGTGACAATGATAAACATAGGACATAAAAATATACAAATTTGTCATTAAGCAACACTTGCTATAAGTATGCATGCTAAATTACAATGTATGATTCTATTCTATAGCATAAGAATCTCACTTCTTTTACGTTTTACGAGAGAGGAAATAACAAATAACAAATAAGATAAAAATTGATTAAAATCAAAACACTGAAGAAATTAGAGTATACAATTATAAAAAATAAAATGTGCTTTTTAAATGTATGTACCCAGTATGTAACATTAATAAACAAGATTTTATAAGAGTCCTCTTTACAAAGAGATACTGAAATAAACAAGAATGTGTTTCATTATTGGGTACAAGTGTTTGCAGCTAAGCCAAAATGAGCATGTAATACCACGATTATCTGTTTTATTTTGGCAAGCCATCACCAAGGAATTCATATTGCAACAAATTTATTCATTCCATCAAAATATATATTATACCTTTTTTTCTCAAAATAGTTTCTTCCAAATACTAGTCAGAGACTAAAATGTTCCTAAATTGGCAAATATACATACATTTCACCTATACTGAACAGCTTAGTTTACAAACATTTAGCATTTAAATAAACTTTCAAGAGTTACATTTGAGTTATAATTCTTAATTTCTCTGTTGGATTACATGACAATTCAGAGTTTAATATAGGATACAAGCACTGCATCTATAAGCAGCCTCAGAGTCAGGAATGGGTCTGTCATTATTCTTCTTCCTGGAATTTTTGTTTTAATCCTGACATAATGGACTAAACATTTCCTTCATAATGAAATACTGTGCTCAGTTGTGTCAGATTGAATGCCTATGTAGGCCTAAAAACATCTTCCTTCACAACTAATATATATACTTGTTTTTCAGGCAAGCAAAGAAATGTAACTGTCCTTGGTCCAAACACACAGTAAATCCTTGATTTTCCTGGGTAGAATTTGCTGCCCATGGCATGGAATAGTTTGGAGGCACAAAACCTTGTCATTCACTGTCCATAAAGCTATGTATACATACAATCACATATTAGTTTCAAAGTAATAAAATAAAGTTATATATAAAAAACATATATATCTAATATCACTATATTTTCAGCATCAGATATATGATAAAAAGGCAAATCTTATTTTCAAAAATATAAATTTGTAACAAAATTACCTGTATTTTTTTCACTTCCAGAGGCAACAAAAAGAGTACTGTTACATGACTGTAGGTAATAATAAATATAAATCATATTAAAGTTGAATGCAAAGGCACACTCATGTGATAACTCATCAACCAAGTATATATTTATGCTTCTACTCATCGAAATGTACATTCCTTCGCGTCATTGTAAAAAGATTTCTTTCATCTGCGATCACGGCAATGGAAGGCAACATGGTTCAATTTCATTTTTTTTGTGCAGTGCATCAGATCTATATACATAAATATGCTACACCATCTTCTCTTCTAGACTCTTATTCTTATAAAGCTAAAACTACTTGTAAAATAACATTTTATATGACAAGATAAAACGTCAAGTTCCTTTTTAGTGCAATGTATGAAATGAGTTGCCTAATGTCATTCTGTACTAACATTAAATGCTTCTATCTCATGTCACACACTACTTTGAATTTTAACCAGTTGGCTAGTCAGGCAAGGGTATTCTTTCACTCCTAATTCCTACATGCATAAAGAGGGGTATATCTTGGTATCAAGTTCATTTTCATAGTAACATCAAATGTGATGAACTGATCACTGAAAATTTGATGAGAGAAAAATTATGAAGTTTCAAACTTGCATTTTACTAAACACAAATTGGCAATTATGTATATAAGTTGCATGCAGCTTTATATCATTTTGTTATTAAAGTTTCATAAATTTCCATTTTTCTGTAAAGAATAGTATATATATTTTAACACATCTGAAATGAAATACAATGTATTCCTTCACTGACAACCAAAAGGAACATTCCTGTGATTTCAGTTTCAAGAGTTCTCCATCTCTCTTTATTGCTAAAATTTAATGAATTTCAATTTATCTGTAAAGGAAATTACATTTTATCATTTCTATGCCCTAAGTTCATCATTAGACATGTGCATGTAGTTTTCTTTAAAACAATGTCGATTTATTCCTTCACCAACAACTAAGAGGGACATTCCTTGTTTGGTTTGCAGAATGGCGGAAGTACCTTATGCTGTTCTACCAAACAACCAAGAGGGACCTTCATTGTTTAGCTGGCAGAATGGTGGAAGCACCTTATACCGTTCTACTAAACAAGTAAGAGGGACATTCCTTGTTTGGTTGGCAGAATGGTGGAAGTACCTTATGCTGTTCTACTAAACAACTGAGAGGGATATTCCTTGTTTGGTTGGCAAAATGTTGGAAGTTCCTTATGCCGTTCTACTAAACAACTAAGAGAGACATTCCTTGTTTGGTTGGAAGAATGGCGGAAGTACCTTATGCCATTCTACCAAACAACCAAGAGGGACATTCCGTTGTTTGGTTGGCAGAATGGTGGAAGTACCTTATGCCATTCTATTAAACAACCAAGAGGGACTTTCATTGTTTGGCTGGCAGAATGGTGGAAGCACCTTATACCGTTCTACTAAACAAGTAAGAGGGACATTCCTTGTTTGGTTGGCAGAATGGTGGAAGTACCTTATGCTGTTCTACTAAACAAACAAGAGGGACATTCCTTGTTTGGTTGGAAGAATGGTGGAAGTACCTTATGCTGTTCTACTAAACAACTGAGAGGGATATTCCTTGTTTGGTTGGCAGAATGGTGGAAGTACCTTATGCCATTCTATTAAACAACCAAGAGGGACCTTCATTGTTTAGCTGGCAGAATGGTGGAAGCACCTTATACCGTTCTACTAAACAACTGAGAGGGATATTCCTTGTTTGGTTGGCAAAATGTTGGAAGTTCCTTATGCGGTTCTACTAAACAACTAAGAGGGACATTCCTTGTTTGGTTTGAAGAATGGTGGAAGTACCTTATGCTGTTCTACTAAACAACCAAGAGAGACATTCCTTGTTTGGCTGGCAGAATGGTGGAAGTACCTTATGCCATTCTATTAAACAACCAAGAGGGACCTTCATTGTTTAGCTGGCAGAATGGTGGAAGCACCTTATACCGTTCTATTAAACAAGTAAGAGGGATATTCCTTGTTTGGTTGGAAGAATGGTGGAAGCACCTATGTCGTTCTGCTTAACAACTAAGAGGGACATTCCTTGTTTGGTTGGCAGAATGGTGGAAGCACCTTATGCTGTTCTACTTAACAAGTAAGAGGGACATTCCTTGTTTGGTTGGCAGAATGGTGGAAGTACCTTATGCCATTCTATTAAACAACCAAGAGGGACCTTCCTTGTTTGGCTGGCAGAATGGTGGAAGCACCTTATGCCGTTCTACTAAAGAAGTAAGAGGGACATTCCTTGTTTGGTGGGCAGAATGGTGGAAGTACCTTATGCTGTTCTACTAAACAACCAAGAGGGACATTCCTTGTTTGATTGGCAGAATGGTAGAAGCCATTTATGCTGTTCTACTAAACAACGATTTGGTTGGCAGAATGGTGGAAGCACATTATGCCGCACTGCTAAACAAGGACACACACTATTTAGCAAAAGGTTGATAGGATTAAAATGCCTGAAACTTGAAAAATATGTTGTTTTTTTTGTCTTTTTATGAAACTACTCAAATTAGGTAGATAAGTAATCCATGTCCACTTGTTCTTAGTTGATAAAGAGAGAAATCATTGTCATGCTTCAAACCTGGTATAGCATGTATGTACAGAGCAGTCAAAACCTGAGTAGCAAGTTAAGCTTTACGGCGTGACAGAATGCGAATGCCCTTCTTCCAGCCACACCACACATCGTTGATCATTCTCAGTATAAGTCATATGGAGAGTTGCTTACAAGGCTAATCAAAGAGTTGCCAATTTGAGTTTGATCAATCATAACTTTTAGAAATTATAATTTTCTTAGTGTATATGATTTTTCTTCAAATATTCAAAGCTCTATGGCTCATATGAATACAGTAAAAATTAACTACTTACAAGTATTATTATTTCCTGATGTCATTTGAAAGATTCAAAGTAAAATATTCTAAAAAGTCATCATTTCCAACACAAGAGAGAACATTTGGTTAGGTTAATGCTTAAAACAAATCTCTCTTGATTTGATTTAAAAGATTCAAGAATGAAATATTCATGTTACACTGCTCCAAAAGTTCATAATTCCCATCAAGATAATAAAACAAAACATTTCAGGCTAACTGTACAGTCAAAATACACCTCTAAGAAAAAGAATAATTGTTCTCTACTTTACTCTTTTCACGTATCACTGGTTTAGCGAGCAGCGCCTCCGTCTCTGAATGATAAGAATAATCTACCTCAACTGGAGGCCTGCTGTTCGATGTGTCAACACTCCCAGGTTGACCTTTAACCTTTACATATTTGTAACTGCGTGCGATGACCAGGAAGACTGCGAAGTCAAGCAGCATCATGCCCGCAAGGAGAAAGTAGAAATATTCCAAGTATCCATCGTTGATTTCATCGGGAAGCCAGGTGTCTGTTTTTTATGGAATGTAAAGAAAATGCAATCGTAAATTGACACTGTAAATCAAATATTTTGCAGAATATGACAGACATTCTATTTGTATAGAATTGATTGATCTAAATATATGTACCATTTTTAACACAAAATGCATTGCTCTGTGGCTTTGGTCAGGATGGCCTGAGCTGAGGATGTGGTACATTTGGCGGTAATATACCACCTTGTCATACCAGGTCTGCCCACTGTGTTATTCAACACCCAACTTCCAATACGTCCATCAGAACTAGGCAGTACCAAACGACCATGTCTAGGAGATCTTCACAGCAGCTAAGTACTGCTAGTATTTTCCTTTTTATGATCTAAAATCAAAGATATCTGACGAAAGGTTTTAGAGGGCTCACCAAAGTTTAAACCTGTTATTTTGCCATTGTCTTAGAATCATTGAATTATTAATTATGACATTGTGATTAAAATATGAACCAAAAAGCCTATTTCCGACAAACTGAAACCTAATTTCGTCAAAATACATATATGGGAAATGGCAGTGTATGAAAACTATCTGGAAGTCACAATACAAGAAATTACCAAGAAATTACCAAGTTTAGATGGGGTGTGTACCAATGCCAATGGGGTTTTAATACTCAAAATTGTTTCTTGCAACTATCATAAAAATATCTCAAGTTATCTTCAAAAGGTTAGTCTGCAACTATAGAAGTGTTGTGTGGACTTTTTAATCCTCCTAAAACAAAAAAACAAATTTCTAAATTCTTTCAAGAGAAAGCCTACACTATTTTTAATATATTTATAGTTTTAGTCTGACCCTATTTTCCTAACAACCACATGCTGCTTCACAACATTACTCGTCATCAAATTTCTGTTGTTCTGGTCGTAAGACTAAAAAAAATATAAAAGTCTCTGAACCTTTTGTCGAAAGTATTGACTAAAGGCAAATTTGCCCAGCACTATTATAGGCCTAGTGTACACCCCATCCCTAATAATCATCAATGACAAAACTTTTGTACCATACCTGACGAGGCAGCATTGACGATAACAACAAGTAAAGACCCTAGGTAGCTTCCTAGACCAGTAGTCATCAGGAAAAGCCCCATGACGACACCCTGCATGGAGTCAGGTGACTGGGAGTATGCAAATTCAAGACCTAGAAGAATGACATAGAGTAAAACAAGATTTAAAAGACTGCATCTCTAATATGCCTCCATCTATATGTAAATTAACTGATCAAATGATCTTTGTGACCTTTAACATCTAACCTCACTATTAAAATGAATAATAATTCAACGATTTTGACTGAATTCTTTTCCTTTAATTTTTGAAAGGTCTTAAATACTTAAGCCAATTTAAGTAGACATTTGTTCATTTGAGGAGGGGGGAATTATCACGGTAAATAAGATATTTTCTGGGATTTTGTACACTTTTATGACTTTCTGACCTTTGACCTTTGTCCTCTAACATCCAAAATCTAATCAGTTCATCCTTGCATACTCATAGATGCTTAACCAAAGTTTGGTTAAAATCCATTCAATGGATCTGAAGTTATGACAGTAATGAAAAGAGGGACGGATGGATGGACGGACAGACAGACAGACAACCTGAAAACATAATGCCTGAGGCCTTTGGTGGCAGAGGCATACAAAATAGATAGACAAAGATAGCCATGGCTGTTACCCACTTGCCTCTACATAAGGCATTGATAAGGGACACTGTGCCAGGGAGGGGATGGGTGGGGATGGTACTAGTCTCACTAGGTGTCACATAAGGCTTCTTGCAATCATGCTATGACATTCTGTCTGAGCTTCTGTCTAAAGACAAATACTGGCTCAGTCAACAGTTCTACCAAGAGTACTAGAAATCTGCTAGCTTGAAATGACTATAGAATAAAAGAACATACTTTAAGCATAATATTTATATCATTTTCTTCGGCATGGGTCAACACTTAACTAGCTTTTTTCACAGGGTTAAAATTGTCAAGGTCTGTGTGCATGGTCTGGGCTGATTGAGCTCATGTATTAATTTTCCCAATTTTGGGAGTTCAAAATTAGAATTAGGGTACCCTTGTGCACTGGAACTAGGGCTGTGCATAACCGTGTAATGAGGTACTCGAGTACACTCCTAGGCTTACAGGTGAGTACTTGAATACTCGGACGCCATGTTTTTTTTTTGAATTTTTTTGAATTTTTTTGAATTTTTTTTTTTTTTGCCAACACCATACTACGAACAGTACGAAGGTTCGTCTCTGAAAACCCACGCAATTTTACTTCAAGTGGCTGTTGAAAGCGCCTATTTGTGCTTTTAAATTTTTGACAAATAATTGAAACAATATTATTTTTAAAACTAAGATGACAGACAAATATTCCTCCGAGTTCAAACAGAAATCCAGAGATTTGGTCCCAGTTTCTGAGTGGTGAGTTGACAGTGACACTCTGTGTGGGAAACATTTTTACACACGGTACCATGCCGGTGCTCTTCTGGCACGGGTGACCGTCGGCCTGGACAGTGCCAGGTGAACGGGAAAAAAAAGAAAAAAATGGCGTACGAGAAATCGTACTCGAGTAGTTGTCAACAGTGCGAGTACTCGAGTAATCGAGTACTCGTCGCAGCCTTAACTGGAACCCTGTATATGTTGAGCCCTGTCTCAGACTAATCTTCTTTTACCTGTAATACTTGTGAACACTTCACTTGCACCAATTAATGTATACTGTGGAATCTGGGCAAAGACGCTGACATCCGATGCGTTGTAGGTGTCTTCTGCGATTGTTTGGGGTAGATAGCCCCCATCTCTCATGGCGTTCTTTCTACATATCTCTACTATGGCTGCAACAACCATGGAGCCTGAAGCAAAGATCATCCCGATTCCTACATTGAGAGGAGGGATCAGGAATAGCAGGTTGTTTAATCAATGTGCCTATTTAACAACCTGGTTATAATACAAACTTTCATTTGTTGCGAGACATATAGTCAGAAGTACACAAACAATACATGTTTGTGAGTGGATAAAGTGAAGATGCATAGAACGCAAATCAAGTCGCAATTAGATGACAATTATTAAGTTCATTATCCAGCTTGTTGTGACTTAAACATCTCCAATACATATCACTTATGCACGAGCTCCAAAATATGAACTATTTTTTTAAAAAGTAGGTCTACAATATGAATATAAAGTTAATACATGAATACATACAAGGTACAGGGTTCGAGTCCCACCGTGGCACTAATGTCCTGGCAAGACTTTAATCTACATTTGCCACTCTCCACCCAAGAGTTAAATGTTAAATGGGTACCCGGTAGAATGCGAAAGTTAATGTGGTTGGAGGAGCAAGTGGCGCTTGTAAAATGGCGACTGGCCGGAATGCTCCCCAGGGAGTGGAGAATGTGCATACATTGTGTGTGGGTAAGCCTGAATCTGATGACCGGGGTAATAATATGTGCTACGCCTAGAAACAAAGTATAAGGCACATTATAAATGTGAGCTATTATTATTGATAAATTGGTTACAAAACCGATCAAAATGACAAGAGCGGAAAGAATTATGGAGGGTGCAATTCCTTAATGGGATGACATAATGTACACATAGCCAAACAGTATAATGTTTATCACAGCATGTGTATCTATGCCGTTGCCATATGTGCATTTCATGGTGTCTTAACTTTGTATGTACCAATGGCAGGGGCGGATCCAGCCGGCGGCAAGGGAGGGGGCCTAAAAAGGGGCCCACTTCGTGCGAAAATTTGAAAATCGTGCCGGTCGATTTTTCGCTCAGTGGGGGGTAGTGAGCAAAAAAAAATTTGGCACCGAAAAGGGTATTTTTATCCACCACCACCCCTTGGGCACCAGGGGTAGTGAGCACAATTTTTTTTTTTTGGCACCGAAAAAAATTTTTCCTTACGGGAAGGGTTAATTTTTTTTCCACCGCCACCCCCCACTCGGGCACCAGGGGAGGGGGGCGCAAAATCTATTTTTTTCAAAAAAGGGTGTTTTTACCTGTTTTTTTTTAGGGAGGGCCGGGCCCCGGCCCCTGGATCCGCCACTGACCAATGGCACACATATGTGCATCTTAACTATCACTTTTTGCAATGTGTTATCACTTATTGATGGGAATTTTGTTTGCATGGTCATGACGGTAGGCAACAAAACTGCATGGTTGCATGATGTAATTTGACCAATTAGATTACCTACATTCAAGAATCCTTTTTGATAATACATTACTAGTACGTTATGAAACATTTTTAACAGCAATTTTTTTGCATACTGGTGCAAATACTAAATTTCCAAAACTTTTTTTGTCAAAGGTTCAACTTTGGCTAATATTGCAAATAGTCAGCTTTGCAAAACTTTCATGCCAAAAAAAAAATAGTTTCCCAACATTAACTTTCAGTCATTCGCAGAAGTTTTTTGCCATGATGGCAACGGTTAACATATATATGTTCCTGATTTTATACTTTACAATAAGATAAGAACTTGCCTATTCTCTTTAGCATTGACAACCTCATACCGTGCCTCTCAAAGCAGGGGTAGACAAATCGGTCCATAATGGGTATCAGAATCAGGATGATGATCACATTGAAGAGGTTGAGGGCAGCAACAGGTATGGTGAATTCTCCGTACTCCAGCCTCATCCTCATTCCTTGCAGCACATAGGTGGAAGACATCTATGCAAATGAGACAGTTTTGCTTATCAAATAATGGCAGTAATAAGACATGTATGTCCACAGGCATAGCCAGTGACGTCACCCCTAATATATGCAGCAAATAAACGTTAACAAATGTGCATTGATACTTGACTTTGGTTGTGGTGCACTGGTGACGGTTGCTGACGAAATGAAATGGAAATGAAATGTAAACTTCCTAAGTTCCGAAAATAGTAATTGAGTTTGCTGAATAAAGAGAGGAAGCATAATTATTAAATGAAATGAGATGAAATATCCTGTTGCCCAACGTTAATTTTGACATTTTCTTTCATATTGTCTTTTGATTTGATTCTGTAAGTAATTCATTTATTCATAGCAACATGCAATACATGCAATACATAGGCATCTCTGAAAATATTATTCTGGTGATAGAATTAATTCCATTTTATTTCATGTCATTTCTTTTTTTAATCAAAGGCTGTGGGAATCTCAAAAAGCGGTAGCCTATTTTATTTTGGGGGTAAAATTACCATTTTGGTTTTCTTTATTTCCTCATAATGATATATACATCTTCACATTTTCAGCATTTGGCTCCATTTCTGAAGGGATATACATGGTTTTCTACAAGAGATATTTTCTTCTATCTGTAAGCGATAATTCAAGAGGTAAAACAAAATATGAGGAAGTCTCTGTTTTGTTCTTTTCTTTTTAAATTCTTTTCCAACAAAGCTTTTGTAAAAAAAGCTATAGTCTATAAAGCCTACCTACATTTGGATGGCTGGGTAGCCTAATTATTTTTTTAAAGGGAAGGAAAGAAGGGCAAAAGAAAGAAACAGAAGAAAGAAATACTGTTTGAGCTCTGAGAGTGTTAAAAGGGATATTTTTTTTTCACTCTGTAAGTATCAATGAATAACAGGGAAATTAAGGGGAGGGGGCACAATAGTCAGGTGGCTTAGTGAAATTATCGTTACTTGCTGGATAAAAGCACCATTTTGGGTACAGGGCTTCCTTAGGACCTACTAAACGATATTAGGCTAGGAGCCCCCGTCAAAAATTCAATTGAAGGGTTTGGGGGCGGGGGCGTTTTTTTGGACCCCCCAAATGATTTTATAACATTGATTTGTTGTTGTACAAATGCCATTTTTGGTACAGGGCTTCCTTAGGACCTACTAAACGATATTAGGGTAGGAGCCCCCGGCAAGAGTATCATATAAGGGTGTGGGGCGGGGCGTCGCCTCGTAGCCCCCAAATAATTTAGAAGGTAATATAACATTGATTTGTTGTTGTACAAATGCCATTTTTGGTAGAGGGCTTCCTTAGGACATACTGAACGATATAAAGGTAGGAGCCTCCGGCAAGAATATCATATAAGGGTGTGGGGCAGGGGCGTCGCCTCGTAGCCCCCAAATATTTTAGAAGGTAATATAACAGTTATTTGTAGTTGTACAAACGCCATTTTTGGTACAGGGCTTCCTTAGGACCTACTAAACGATATTAGGGTAGGAGCCCCCGGCAAGAGTATCATATAAGGTGTGGGCGGGCGTCGCCTCGTAGCCCCAAATAATTTAGAAGGTAATATAACATTGATTTGTTGTTGTACAAATGCCATTTTTGGTAGGGCTTCCTTAGGACATACTGAACGATATAAAGGTAGGAGCCTCCGGCAAGAATATCATATAAGGGTGTGGGGCAGGGGCGTCGCCTCGTAGCCCCCAAATATTTTAGAAGGTAATATAACAGTTATTTGTAGTTGTACAAACGCCATTTTTGGTACAGGGCTTCATTAGGACCTGCTAAATGATGGGAGGGTAGGAGCCCCCGGCATAAATATTCATATATGTGTGATTGGGGGCCCCGTGGCGTTGTACAACAAAAACTCAATGTTATATTACCTTACAAATTGTTTGTGGACTACGAGGCGACATGTCCCACACCCTTATATGATATTCTTGCCGGGGCTCCTAATATCGTTCAGTAGGTCCTAAGAAGCCCTCTACCAAAACTGGCATTTGTACAACAAAAATAAATGTTATATTACCTTCTAAATTATTTGGGGCTAAGCGACGCCCGCACACCCCTATATGATATTCTTGCAGGGGGCTCCTACCCTAATATTGTTCAGTAGGTCCTAAGGAAGCCCTGTACCTAAAATGGCAATTGTACAACAACAAATAAATGTTATATTACCTTCTAAATTATTTGGGGCTACGAGGCGCCGCCCCCACCCTTATATGATATTCTTGCCGGGGCTCCTACCTATATCGTTCAGTAGGTCCTAAGGAAGCCCTGTACCAAAATGGCATTTGTACAACAACAAATCAATGTTATAAAATCATTTGGGGCTCCAAAGACGCCCCCCCACACCCTTAAATTGAAATTTTTGCTGGGGGCTCCTAGCCTAATATCGTTTAGTAGGTCCTAAGGAAACCCTGTACCAAAAATGGTGCTTTTTTCCGGCAAGTAACGATAATCGATAAATTTGATGCTGAGTCACCTGACTACAATAAGGCAGCAAGAAACACCATCAGCATGTCACAATACGCACGTTTACTAAAGCTGTTTTCACACTTCTTAGTTAACTCAACTGGCCTTTGTGAAATCTACAAGCGGTTTAGTTTCATTGTTTTCATTTTTTCAAGCTGATACATGCCCAGCAAAACAGCTGTGGATGAAATTCCACATTCCTACATTTCAAGTCCCTGGAAGATGCATGATTGAAGTATTGACAAAGCACCCTTTGTCTTGTTACACATGGTTGTAATGTAGCCTAACATAAATTCATATAAATTCAACTTTATCCCACTAACCACCTTTTGGTTTATAAAAGTGAGGAAAAAAAATACATAATTTTATTGTTATGTAGGTCCAGTAATCTCCAGTGAGAAAGATATCTATGATCTCGATTTCACCATTAAATTTGGAATTAAAAAAATCTACGCTCTGCAAAACAAAGATTAGCAAGTATATCGCGATCTCAGACTTCAAACATTCATAACTCAATCAGGTGCTTTTTTCCGGCAAGTAACGATAATCGATAAATTTGATGCTAAGCCACCTGACTACAATAAGGCAGCAAGAAACACCATCAGCATGTCACAATAGGCACGTTTACTAAAGCTGTTTTCACACTTCTTAGTTAACTCAACTGGCCTTTGTGAAATCTACAAGCGGTTTAGTTTCATTGTTTTCATTTTTTCAAGCTGATACATGCCCAGCAAAACAGCTGTGGATGAAATTCCACATTCCTACATTTCAAGTCCCTGGAAGATGCATGATTGAAGTATTGACAAAGCACCATTTGTCTTGTTACACATGGTTGTAATGTAGCCTAACATAAATTCATATAAATTCAACTTTATCCCACTAACCACCTTTTGGTTTATAAAAGTGAGGAAAAAAAATACATAATTTTATTGTTATGTAGGTCCAGTAATCTCCAGTGAGAAAGATATCTATGATCTCGATTTCACCATTAAATTTGGAATTAAAAAATCTACGCTCTGCAAAACAAAGATTAGCAAGTATATCGCGATCTCAGACTTCAAACATTCACAACTCAATCAGGCGATCCCTTATTATTGGACTAAATGTTAATTCATGTTTGCACTGCTATTATTTTTGTTTTCTGTGCTTCTATACCAATGACCTAATTACATGGGTTGGATTGCCCTTTAAAACTCTACTTTTTCACCTTGAATAACTTTAAAAGTCTGATCGATACACTTTTTTTTTTTAGGGGCTGAATAGGGGCCATGGCCCCGGCTACCCTGGCTGTGTATGTCGCATTGGCAAACATGGCATACATGTATACTGTACATGTATCCATTTTACCCACACATGTAAATCTATGTGTATACTCCAACATTCATACACTTTTAGATATTACATGAATCTAAAGACAGACCACGTATCCTGTTTCACTTGAGAAGTATCTCGATATGTGAATCATGCAAGAAAACTGGCCCTAGTGGTCAATTAAGTGAAAAGAATGAAAAGTACTGGTACAATGTAGCATTATCTCCCCTAATGGGAAAAAGAAAATCTTAAGGCCTGTACAGATATTAAGCAATAAACAGCCATGCTTTTGTAATAACATGTAAGCGAATGGCAACTGTGCGCAACGAAGGTCCTACAAGTTCAGCTCTGTGTTATATTATACAGAAATGTGAAGCGTATTAGAATTACATGTACGCAATCATAAAAATATGGTTTACCCTGCATATCTTAACGAGGCTTAACCCTATCTAGGCTTCTAAGGCCCCCTAATGATCTCAGCTGTTGAATGGCCGATCGCTGCGAAAATTTGCATGCATGTCAAGTGAAGTTTATAGATTACTATGGTAATTTAATTTTTTTTTTTTAATCACTCATTTGTATATTTATGGTAATTTATGCAAATAAGGTAATAAAATTCACATTTTTACCCATAAATCATATATTGTTCATATTTAAACATTAGTTTTCACTACATATATTCTTTAGACCATTTGGGATAATAATACCCCACAAAAAATTGGAAGAGCCAGGTTATTCCTTATGTTATCTATTGATTTGATAATTTCTTATGTATTTCTTTGTTTTATTAATTTATGTATTTTATTGTTTTTGTTGTTTTATTTTAATTCTAACTATAATTCAACTATTTTGAACCCCAACATAAACACCTAAACTATAAACAAGACCAAATAACCAATGTTTTATCTCTTTTTTGGAAAAATGAGATTTCCATATGTTTTGTACACAAATCACAAAATGATTATGGGCTGACATGCAAAGTGAAAAGGTCACGTGACTTTGCAACGGTAGGTCCGATTTTGAGAAATTTATTCCAAAAGATGCTAAAGACTCAAAAGAAAAAAGTCATAACATTTCAGCGCAAGATTCTGTGGCGTTAAAAAATTATTGCGAAAAATGTAGAGGGGGGCTTCTAAAGCCCCCTTCCCCCGCCCCCTCCCATGTGTCTACAATGTGGCTGTCATAGTAAAGGAAATATCATGCCTACCAAATATTGGAAAACTGTCGAAAACCCCCTTTAAGATCTTGAAAATACATCAATGCTTCTCTTTTCTTCACCTGGATATAAATGGTCCAGTAGATGATGATGGGAATAAAGACCGGTATCACACGCCCCAGGGACTTAACATCATCCACCTCCTGATCCTGGTATCGCCCCCCTTTTGAGAGCTTGGTCCTATCCAGGCAGTTATCTAGGTCTTCTTCAACTGGGTTGGGGTGCGTGCATTTTCTTGCCCCATCGTATGTTATTTTGACCACTTTTGTCAGGACGCTACCTGCATGAGGACACCAATAAAAAGACACTTGCTAGGGTTTACTATATGATTTAGGTTACAACTGGGACATGTATTCATGTCACAACTTAAAATCAGATGTAGATGTACAGTATGGCAGCTCAGCTACAGTCAGAGTAATGATATGATACTTAGTTTTAAGCATGAGTCCATGTATATTTGTAAAGTAGCTACGCTTTTTATAAATAGTGCAGCTACAATACTAAATGAACATAATAAATGGATTATTAATCAACCATTTAAAACACTTTCAAGACAATAGTGAAAATGAAACTTGGCAGGGTATGCAGCGCAGTTTAGATCACAACCACAGTCAGTATTTAAATCACAGTCAGATATAATAATATTCTACACACTTTGAGGATAATGAAAGAGAAACATGAGATAGTAGGGCCAGAATTCCATTCAATATTGAATTCAGATATACTAATGTTTTAATCTCATTTGGGCTTAGAGGAAATATTTTGTAGTAAAATAAAGGGTATCCAGTTGTATGTCTTGGTATTTTTTGTACATTTTATGTTCTTAGGTGGCAGATTTGAACCAGATATTTGAGAGCTTTTGAGTTGGTCATATAGGGTAATTAAGATACCCACACTCCAAGAAACAAATACACACAATAATTACAAAAACAATGTGTTCCATATGCACATTTTCCTTTAGATGGCTGTGGCCAAAATAAAAGAAAAAAATGAGGGAAAAACAGGGGATCTTGTCAAAACTGATAACAAAGAAATTAACTGAGAGGAAGTTCAGCACTGACAAATTAATTTCCTGAATTGCTTCAAGGATATGACATTTTGTTTCTCTCTCAATGTTTTTGGAATGCTTGTGTCTAAATAACTATTTATATTCATACAGGACCCGTAGGAAGAACACTTTTTGGTATACTTATGGGGCCATCCTGTTATAATAAAACTTATTCATATTAAATCAAATAAAATCAAGTTTGTTTACTGCTGTGTCACAAAGATGATGTTTCGATCAATGTGACACTTACCTGTGTATCGTTCAATTAATAACTACTTAATACTTGTATATTTAGAAACTCAAAGTTGAATCCATTGCAAAATAAGCTTACCCCAAAATTTACTAAAAATGCTAGACACAATGTTCATTAAAATTAGAGAGGCTTAAACCATGTATGACACCAAAAAGATTGAGAACAATTTAGACCATGATGGCCCTTGCATTATATATAAACATATTTGACAAAGTCTAATAGAATTATTGTCAAACTAAAAAGCTAAGGTATTTCTGAAGGTACATAACATATATGCACAACGATGCAGCACACAATTAATTTTTATAAATCATCCAAAGAGTATAAAAGTTTAAAGAAACACCGTCTCTGTCCTTGTATCTCATTGAAAGAATAAGAGCAAGTGTGCATTTATTATACATACATATACATATAAATTGAAATATTGAGTCAATTAGAAATAAAGTTGCTCCAAAATATTTAATTTTGCAGAATTGTGATGGTATGGTAAATTGGAAGCATAATGTCCATTACAAGTCTGTATGTTATACACAGCACATGTACATGTAGAGCAATCACAAGGTACACATACATGTACATAGACACTGTAGAACTTTAATCACACACATCAGGGATGGGGTTGCGATTGGGTTTTAGGTGAGGTTTAGTGTTAGGGGTAGGGATGGGGTTGCAATTGGGTTTTAGGTGAGGTTTAGTGTTAGGGGTAGTGATGGGGTTGCAATTGGGTTTTAGGTGAGGTTTAGTGTTAGGGGTAGGGATGGGGTTGCAATTGGGTTTTAGGTGAGGTTTAGTGTTAGGGTAGGGATGGGGTTGCAATTGGGTTTTAGGTGAGGTTTAGTGTTAGGGTAGGGATGGGGTTGCAATTGGGTTTTAGGTGAGGTTTAGTGTTAGGGGTAGGGATGGGGTTGCAATTGGGTTTTAGGTGAGGTTTAGTGTTAGGGTAGGGATGGGGTTGCAATTGGGTTTTAGGTGAGGTTTAGTGTTAGGGTAGGGATGGGGTTGCAATTGGGTTTTAGGTGAGGTTTAGTGTTAGGGGTAGGGATGGGGTTGCAATTGGGTTTTAGGTGAGGTTTAGTGTTAGGGGTAGGGATGGGGTTGCAATTGGGTTTTAGGTGAGGTTTAGTGTTAGGGGTAGGGATGGGGTTGCAATTGGGTTTTAGGTGAGGTTTAGTGTTAGGGGTAGGGATGGGGTTGCAATTGGGTTTTAGGTGAGGTTTAGTGTTAGGGGTAGGGATGGGGTTGCAATTGGGTTTTAGGTGAGGTTTAGTGTTAGGGGTAGGGATGGGGTTGCAATTGGGTTTTAGGTGAGGTTTAGTGTTAGGGGTAGGGATGGGGTTGCAATTGGGTTTTAGATGACGTTTAGTGTTAGGGGTAGGGATGGGGTTGCAATTGGGTTTTAGGTGAGGTTTAGTGTTAGGGGTAGGGATGGGGTTGCAACTGGGTTTTAGGTGAGGTTTAGTGTTAGGGGTAGGGATGGGGTTGCAATTGGGTTTTAGATGAGGTTTAGTGTTAGGGGTAGGGATGGGGTTGCAATTGGGTTTTAGGTGAGGTTTAGTGTTAGGTTTAGGGTTAGGTTTTATGTTTGGCCCAGGGTTTAAGTTAGCAATTAGTTCAGTGTAGGATATTGATCAGAGAGCATTTGTCGCAGGGATGAAAGAGCATGTGTCCTACAACCAAACATGTATGTACCTTCAGGTGGCTTCATCAAGTACTTGCTGCGACTGAGAACAAGGATGATCAACGATAGTAGGATGGAGACAGCAGGAATGGTAAAACCAACATCAAAACCAACCTCCTGTTGGACATAGACAACTGCAGAGTAGGCGATTCCTGAGCCAACATTGATGAACCAGTAAAACCTTCATACAAACAAAATTTTTGAGAGGAACTAATCATTTTAAAGTAATAATACCAATATTATAATAATACATTGCTCTAAGATCCACCACAGAATCTTAAATACTGTATTATTCCAGCTCTATCCAAGTTATTGATTTCAGTGTTCACATCATTATGAAATGTATTAAGAGAGACAGCAGGTATGATTAAACCAACATAAACATCAATCTCTTTTTTTAATATCCATTGTTGATCATCATCATCATCGTTTCCTTTTTTCTTATGCTGGTGTACAAAGTCACCCAATTGTAATGAACCTTACAGCTTACAGTCTGAATTTGGAGTAAAATAGAGGCACCCCAAAATTCTGGTGGCCTAAAATTGCACAAAAATTTCTGACATAAACTATTTTTTTCTCGGGTCAACGTATATTTCATTATCAGAATTCAAGATAACCATTGATTTGTTTTTCATTGTTGCCAAAAAGAATATAATATCCCGATATATTATATGAGGTTTTGAAATATACATGCAGTATGAAAACTGAAACCAAAAATTTGGTAACATCATCATGTGATTGTAGAGAAGGTCGTTTGTGTACAATACGTGACAGTAGTTCATATATAAAGCTATATGCACACTTCCTTATCATTGTTTAATGCTTAAACTACATTACATTATCATTACGCTATAATTTTATTACATTTACTTTCGATAGGTCATATTTGGCTACATGCTGATCATCATGTGTTAAGAGTCTACACACAAGACTTTGGAAAACCCATCAGTCTAATTGTGATTATATAGCATGTGATCATTCAAGAATCAAAGATCAAAGCTATAAAATCTGTGGTTACAAATGTTTATGCAAAGTGAAATACATCATGAATCTTATACAAGGACATGTAGCAGTAAAAAAATAGTTTTTTTATTCACAGTCCTGAGTTCTTTTGGGATTTGCTACACGCATTAAACAAATATTTCAGGACCATGACTTTCTTATGAATTTTATTCATTTATTCATGATATTTTACTAGAGCTCTTATCAGAACTCTAAATCTCTTTAAGAGCTGCCTACAGCTAGATTAAACTGCTCCTGTATTGTTGTTGTTTTTTTACATGGGGGAAGCTATGAATACAAACTACACAATACATGTCTACCTACAAGTACATGTTGCAAACAGGTTATATTTCTGGCTTAAGAAATTCTTACACAATATGGGTACCCTAGCTGCCTTCAATAAGATCATACTACGAACTACAGTTTCTTATTATGATTGTATGACAAATTTCTTATAAGTCAACCAAAACAATTTTGTTAGTTATTAAAAAGTCAACATTCAGATAATATTAAGAGACAGAATTACATTCATGTTTGAATAATGTAGAAGCCCCTAACCTAGCTTACATCTTTGAGAAAATAAAGCCTGGAGCAAAAGTCACTCAGTCAAGAAAGTTATCTTGCATCACCAAATTAAACTGTGCACTAGCTAGCTGACAAACATACCAGTTGAAAAATGTCTGCACCGCCCCTGGGCCAAGATCCTCCATCTGCTGAGCTCCGAACGGACCCACGTTGGACTTGATGCCTCCCGTTCCCATGGCGATGAGCATGAGACCAAACATGAAAAAGCCCTGCTTTTGAGATTCAGTGAGGCCCACGTCACCGTTGCCCAGGTCCTCATAGTGGATAGAGATGAGAGGTAGGGTAACGGCACCTAAGAAAGAAGACAGGAAAGTGGTATTTTACAGGCCACACAGGTATTACAGTATAGTAAGATTAAGAATGTATGGAAACTTTTTTAAAAAACTTTTTTCACAAAGGTTTACAGTACAACCATGCGGTAGTATAACTGAAAGCTAGGTCTCTGATGTACAGTCAAACCTGCTTTAGTGACCACCTGTCTACAAAGACCACATTTGTTGTTCTCCTTGAAAATGGTTTCTCAATGAAACATGTACTAAAGGAACCTGTCTACAAAGACCACCTGTCTACAAAGACCACTTTTTTGTGTTTCCCTTGGGCAGTTGCTGTAGACAGGTTTGACTGTATTACAGTATGTCTTCAAAAGAACATGCTAATTGGGCATTTTGAGAATTTATGAAAAAATAATAGTACAGGATGGAAAAGGAAATTAAATATATTGAACTTGTATTTTGTGACACATTCAGAATGTTCCCTCATGATGTTGACAATATGTATGTAAATCATATCCTTTCACTGTAATACCTACACATATTGAAGAGACAATGAGGTTGGGGTCAAAAGCTCTGGAGCATTTATGACATGATTTACCACTATTTTTTCCCCAAATGTTTACAAAGGAAAATTCACAAATATCTGTTGGCCTACATGTACATGCACATACATTATCTTTGTGTCTTTGTGATTTTTTCCACATATTCTTTTAATACAGTGGTTGAATACTTGCCAACAAAATAGATAAGTAGACTGCCATAGATTGTGTTGTATTTTCCTGCGAACGAGTCGGCAATCCAGCCTCCAAATATAGGCACAAAATATGATGTCCCAGAAAAGGCTGCCACTATCACTGCTGCTGTGGCACTGGAGTACCCCAGCTCATTGGTACAGAATATAATCAGGTTACCAATAATGCTGTAGTAGGTCAAGCGTTCACACAGCTCACAGAAAAGGATACAGAGAACAACCCTGACCCGACCACTTTTGAAAAAGCTGACTGGTGTTGGAGACAGCTCTTGGGCTCCGAGTAAGAGTTGCTCTTCATCTGTTAGGGAGTCCATAGCATCTACTATATCATTTCTGTAATTGGCAGAGGAAAAAGGTTCAAACTAAAATGATGATTGTTTTACCCGACTGCTAAGAAAGCTTGTGGATGATTTTTAGTAAGTGACCAGGGGATTGGCGACAGTTAAAGGGCAAGTCCGGCCTATTTGTCAGTTGAATTGAATGAATAGAGGAAGAAAAAAACAGTGAAAGTTTCATCAAAATCCAAGGAAAAATAAGAAAGTTATGAAATTTTAAAGTTTTGCATAATTTCATGAAACAGTGATATATATGTATCACTTATCTATTTATTCAATTCAATTTGCAAATGAGTTGGAATTGCCGTCATTGCCCTTTTGGCACTCTCCAGAAGAAAAAATGGGGGCCGATTTGGCCCTCACCTGGATCCGACACTCATTTATCTCAGTATTGCAGCCATACTGTCCGGGGCCGGGCCGGGCCGGGGGCCATGTTCTGAACCCTGTCACCTGTGTAATAATATCTCTAATATTGTTGTATCTTTGAAGTTAAGATAAAGTTAGTATTCTGAAAATTGTTGTAACTTTTGTTGTATCTTTTGTTGTATCTTTTCTCTCATCTTTTTGGCCGCACCGTAGAGCATTTCAGCAAAACAACTGAATAAAACCTATTTCAACTTCAAGTGTTTATAAATGTCCCCATCCCCACCTGCAGCTGCCTTTTGGATGGCCGATGGTGACGTTTTAATTTAAGGTCGGTCCCAAGACGCAAATATATCATAAATCTGATTGATACACTTCTGTAAAAACCCAATAATAATTACACGCACACATATATAGCCTTTACAGGCGAATCAGAAGATTTGCCTCTATATAGCCTCTAGCTTATAGCCTCTAGTGACTTTCCATTATAATCCTCCGATAAAAAATATCGCACGCCCGGCTCGCACACCACAATGTACTGGCTACTATACTGCGTCTAGAACTTAGATATTCAGAATGACACATTCTGAAACAGTGTCAGTGCACAGGACATGGTGCAAGCTGCAGTTTGTCAGCACTCAACAATCACATTTCTAAATATAATGCATTCAAATGATCAATACCACATGAATGTATATACAAGCTCACAAATACACGGTCTTTTTATACAAAAAGGAAAAATGAACGTTACCCGGCCATTTCCTCCTCAGGCTCATAGTATACCTTTAATATTTGTTTGTATTGATAGTCTTGAAAATAGGCTAATATTATTTTGCTACTTACAAGGTTTGAGCAAAAACATGAATAGCATTCTATGATATTACTCAAAGATTTATTTTGTCATACTTATTAGTTAATTTTATGAAGACAACAATTGTGTGTTTTCTTTTGAAAATGGTGTATTCTCCTACAAAAAAATAATGAAAAATATATCCCGCTAGAAGACTAGGAACGTCAACATTGGCCATCACGTGCATGCCGCGCTCGCGTAGAATACTGCACTGTACTACTATATACTACTCTGTAGCTATATATAGCTGTAGGCCTAGAAAAAAAAATCATTGTTTTTCTCTGCTCTGCTCCATGCACGGCCACCTGTATCCTGTCCACAAGCAAGATACCGCTTTGGTAAAAATTTCATGAAAGTTCTTAATAACGGTGTTCTAAAAAGAGGTGACTGCTGTCTGATATAGTCTAGGCCTACATCAGATCGATGTGTAATATAATCTGATGAGTGATGTGATGAGAAAGATCTAACTAAGCCTCTTTTAATAAGAGTTTGTTGTTTGTCCCTGCGCGCCTGCCAAAGTGAAAGTGAAACTGAAATTATATAGTGAAAGTGTGCAACAACCCTAACCCTAACCCTAACCCTATGGGAGTTCCAGTCACTCACCACTCTAACTCCAAAGGCATTCGCTCTCGCGTCCATTCTGCTTCCTGTTTTTTTAAAGAGTTTGAATGGGTGACCTTGAGTTGCCTCTACAGTGACCGTTGAAAAGAACATCCATATTCAAGCGGTCAATTCCATGCACTATCTTGTCACCTCTTCTCATTCTGTGCTGGAGGGATGGTAACTTGAGTGCTCGAAGCCTGCTCCCATAGTAGAACATTGCTACAGATGGAATTAATTTTATCTCGATCTTGTCTCTGTACTTTCTCAATCTCTCTCATGTCTTTCTTGTATATTGGGTGCCAAACTGCATTCCCATATTCAAGGACTGATTGTATAACTGCATTGCACAAGAGCCTTGAATAACCTGGTTGTTGGATCTATCCTTGTAGAGGATTTACTTCCGTTTGATGACTGAAAGGACAAAAGCTGGCTTTCAGGACTGCTGAAGCAACATGGGTGTGAAATTTCATTTCAGCATCCATTAGACCCCAGGTCTCTTTCTTAAGGGACTCCTTGCAAAGCAGTTCCATCAAGGTTATACTGATAATGCAAGCTGTTTTTGCCAATGTACAAGAACTTCCATTTAGCTATGACTTCAGTTAAGTTTAACTGAGTTAATTATGCATGATCGACCTGGATGAAACCCATGCTGAGCATCACAGAGCACATAATTTTCACACAAATGCTGAAACGGGATGCCTCGTACAACAGACTCCAGTATCTTGCCAATTACAGAATGTGAGGCTGATTGGACGATAATTTTTAACAGCAATACGGCTTCCCTTCTTATGAACAGGAGTGATGTTCCCATCTGTGGGAAGTGTTCCTTCAATTACAGATTTCCTGAAAATAATAGCAAGGGGAGTACATATCGTGTCTGCAGTTTCCTTTTGTACCCTTGAGTGATATCCATCTGGCCCTGCAGACTTTGAGCTCTTTAACATCTTTAGCTTATTCTTCAGTGAGCTACTGGTGATGGCGACGTCAGTCAGAAAGATTCCATTGTCCCTTTCGTTCAAGTCAGGAATATGATACAGATTTTCTTCAGTCAATACACTTTCGAAATAGCATTCAGGAGTTCAGCACATACGTTGCTTGTCTGTGTCTGCAGTGTTTCCTTGATCATTCTTCAAGATTCTTCTCAGTGCAGTTTTTGTCATCCAAACTTTCTTCTTTCTTCTCAGTTTAGAGTCTGTTGTCTTTGGGATATTCTCATTAATTTCTTTCTGGAATTTGGCTGATAAGTAGTCATGATTGATGGACATTTATATTCCTCAGTTCTTCCTCCCAATCTACATCCAGTAAAACTCTGTTTATAGCTGCATAGAGTCCTTTGTAACCTTTGTTCACCATATTGTTTGTGATGTTTGTATTACGGTTTTTGTCTCCTGTCCTGCTTTCATCAAACTCACACTCTTCATCTGAAGTAGAAGAATTTTCTATATCAGTCTCCAATTCACCAATGGATTGTTCAGATTCTGCTTCAGTTCAGACCATGTGAATGCATCCTCTGCCAAAGAGAAATTTATGTCTGATGCTTGATCAATGGAAGTCATGATTGATTTTTGTTTTGTTTTGTTTTGTTTATTTGATTTTCACTTTCAGATTGATAAGCGATCACAAGTCCATTTACCTGAGAAGCCGGCTTATAGATGATCAAACAGCATTGGCGGATAAAAGTTCTGATTTTACAAATTCAGGAGCAGTGACTAAATCCAAGGCTAGGGCTAAAATGGGTGTGGTGGCATCTAACTTTCAGGGGAACGATGGAGGGATTGTTTCTGAAATGGTGCAACCATCAAGTGACCAGTGGATCGCCAAGCATGCCGAAGCTTGCAAGAGTAAGAAATACTGATAGATCTACCTGTACAAGGTTCTTTTAAAATAACCTTGTACCTGTTAGAATAGGCTTCAATAGGTTATATTAGAGAGGAAAATTATGATCTATACATTTAACTTCATTTTCAACTATGAAATTCCAAAATGTACATCAGAGTAAACTTAAAGAGTTCCTGAATCAGCTCATTCCATTTTGATTTTGGTGTTTTTAATAGTGCAGCAGGGTAACACAGTCTCGACCCCATAAGTTTAGTCCCATGAGTGGTAAGAAATGGCGACTCTTACTGAGGGATACCTAGGGAAGATACTGAATGCAAGCATATTAGTCTGTATTCTGTTTCCTGCATCTTGCAGGTACAGGGAATTCAAAGCCTTGAGTATTTGATGGGTTCATTCTTCCTGCATCCATCTAGAAAACCTTGGAAACTGTCATTATATAGGCACATTAATAACATATAAATAAGTAAGACTTGAACCTAGCTTCAAATCTTACTTCTCATGAATAAGTCATGCCATCTGCATGTGTGTGAAGGGCTGCTGGGTTTTTTTAAAGACCATTGGAGATTTACAGTGACAAGATCTTTTTTTTTTTAAATCTATTTTGCACCTTCATCACTTGAAAGTGATTATTCTAAATTGCACAAAGGGGGACCGTATATGTTTTAAAATCTAATTAATCTATGGATATTTGGGAATTGGGAGTCATTTGTAATTTGTACATCAATTGCTCCTCTTTTGGTTTACTTCTTTGGTTTGTTTTGTTTTTGTTTTATGAAGTGGCAGATGCTGAAGTAAAGAAGATGTGGGATGCATTCCAGAATCTTGAATGTGGGATCAATGGAGAGCTATCAGCTACTACCATCAAGTCTCTGAGTGTGAAGACAGGCGGCAGTTCTAGTGAGAGGAGTTTCATAGACAAGGTACACAGACATTACCCCCAAAAAAATGGACCTATGCAGTGGCATAAGGCCATATGAATAAAAGATACTTTGTGTGTGTGTGTGGGTGTGTGTGTGTGTGTATAATGTGTGTTTTGAATGCTGGGGCAGGGCGGGGGTAGTGATTTGTTGAAAGGGGTTCAGTTCGTCATGTTTGTCATGTTTATTTGTACCATTTATTTTATAGTGAAATCATTGCAAAATGTGAAATAAATATGAAATAGGAAACAATAAACTGAAACTGAAAATTGCTGGTGCTACCGTGCTAGCCTTTTGCTTGAATCGGTATGCACAAATATGAGCAATCAAAATTGCTTAAAACATATGCTTAAAATCAACCTTCTGCTTGTTCTAATTCAGCATGTGCTTACATTTTTTCAAGCTCCATTAATCAAGCTTGAGCTCTTGCTTAGGAGATTCGCATTTAAGCATCGTGTTCATGCTCATAACTAAAAAACCAAAGTTATACATCAGTAGAGTAAATCAAGAAGAAATTGCTCCTGAGACCTGTCAGAAACTATTCCATTCCGACACAGAGAATATTGAGTGGTTAGCACACTGATTCATACCTGAACATGATTAGAAATAGGGTTGATGTCTGACACCGGTGGAGAGCATGGAGGCCATGCTCCACTACTGTATTAAAGAAACCTGCCTTTATTCTCCCATAAATGGTATGACTGATCATTGACAGGGGCACTGGCATAATGGGGTGGGAGTGGAACAAATTAGTTTGTACTAGGCTGATTATATAAGAGAGATGATGGATGGCAGGGAGTTGTGTTGTATCATCTACTTTTCTTGAGTGAGGGAAGGGAAGGGAGGGAGTTGTGTACGTTGTTTCATCTCCTTACTACTTTGTGCCTTCCTCTTTTCTGTTTATTTGTCTCTTTGATTTATTATTTTTTTTTTTTTTTCATTTTCATTTTTTGGGGTCAAATATGCTTTCCATAAAAGGGATCACAGAATGATGGAATGCTTATTGAAGCCTCATATCCTCTGTATTGATTCCAGTAGCCAGATGTAAAGCCAGAATAATAGATCAGTGCATATATTGGTGATCAGAAATAATTTATCATTCTTATTAAAGTGACTCAGTAACATTGCCTCAGATTCTGAAACAAAATCCTGGATTTAATTAGCTCATGCTGCAATCATGATTATAAAACTTTACATCAGTCAGGAATCCGATGATTTTTTGTTTTCCTAACGTTTTTTATAACACTACACTCCATTTGGGAAAATGAGTATGGTAAAACCGGTCATTCAAAGCTTTTTACTTTTTTGGTTTATTGCTGACGTCTTGATCATACAAAATTTTCATAAAATCCATGAATGGACTCATTTCTCTCCCATAACTACAGATATTGATGCAGTTTCCCAAGACAGAGAATGGAAGTTTGTCTTTCCAGACATACTGCAATGCAACCAAGTGGTTCAGTGATAGCAACATAGAGACAAGAGTGAGGGGTAAATGATTTTTCTTAATTTCATTTCAATAGCAACATTTCCATCAGCTTCTGAAAGCTCTACCATTATGCTTTAGACATAAGAAGGCTATAAACACAATTCTGGTAATCTTCTATCTATCTATCTATCAGGCTTTAGTTCATCCAGACGTTGGACAAAGCCCTCCTCATAACATTTCCATTTTCTTCTGTCTCTAGCTATCCTAGTCCAAGCAGGCGTTCCCATGTATGATGTTAGGTCATCTCTCCATCTTCTCTTCTGCCTTCCTCTTCTTCTCTTTCCCGTCCTTGGTTGCCATTCTGTTAAACAATTTGTCCATCTATTGTCCTGAAGTCTTGCTTACATGTCCAGCCCATCTCCACTTTGATTCTCTGACTTTCTCCATGATGTCTTTAATCTTTGTTTTCTGGCATATGACTTTGTGATTGATTTTGTCTCGTAGAGATAAATGCGACATCTTTATCTCCATGGTTCGTTGAGTACCAGTAGTCACAAGCTTCTGTTCTAGATCCTTTGTCAATGACCATGTTTCTGATCCATATGTCATAGTTGTTAGAATGCACTGGTAATCTTGTGTCATTCTATTTTGAAGAGGGAAAAAAATAACACATATATACTGAATTGTTTTTCAACCTTTCACAAAATCCAATAAATTGTAGTGTGGACATCTGAAAAATCTGCAAAGCAGAGTATTACACGTTTCGGTCTATGCCTCAAATTACAGGTATTGAAGCAGTCTCCCTGAGGCTGTAAAGTATTTAATATTGCATGATTTGACATGAACTTTGTGGGTTTTGTATTTTATGTCAATTTCTTCACTAGGAGCTTTCCGTGTTCTAAACAATGCAAACGCCATCACACCAACTATCCTGACAGAGATCTTGAGGGAGATTTACACAGACACCAGTGAGGTAATACATAGAAATATGTGTTTCTGAAGTGTTCCTCTTATGGTTGTACCACACATGCCGCTTGCAGCAATTGCTCCCTGGTAATATCCTACCCTAACCAAATTCCTAGCTTCAACCCTGGACCCAACATGATACCTAACCCTAACCCTAGAGCTAACCTTAAACCCAAGCATGACCCTAATCCTAACTCTATGCTCTTGAAAAAATGTAGTCTCAACCAATTCTTTGTCACCAGAGCAAATGTGGGATCACCTCTCACGCCCCACACAAAGGAATTCAGCTTTGTCATATGAGATGTGGGTGACCTGGTATTTGTTCCTGTTACTTTTGCTGTGGGCTGTATTTCATCCCAGGTGTATGAAATCAACTAATGAGCAATCGTCACCGGAGTATTTGTCCTATAACCCAGATCAGTTTATTAGTGTTTAAAAGAAGGATTAAAACAAGTTTTTAAGACAATGTTGTTTATTGATTTTTGTGGTGAAAATTGTACCTTGGTTGATTTTAATATTGATTTAAATAGATTTTAAAAGATGTAATTTCTAAAGAAAATAATTTCACCCTGTTTTCAAATCAGGCAGTCATCTCGAGGACAGCCCAGGTCTTCATGCAGGAAGTAGATATCAAAGGTCAAGGGTCGATCAGCGAGGATGACTTTGTCCGATGGGTGAAGAAGATGCCATCCAACGTGGTGGAACAGATCATGACCTTTGAACCCATCAGTTCAGGGACTCCTACATCCAAGGTAAGGAGAGGAGTGACATGAGCATCATATCATTTTACTGTACATGTATGTACCGGTATACATAGTATTATAGTTATAATTGTTATTACATGTCTTCCTTTATTGCAACCAAAAGGTTGGATTTCAAATAAAATAAAAATACCAGCAGATGCAGATGTAGAGTCTTATATAAACTTTCAGGGCTCATTTTTCTTGTTAGTTTGGATGAATGTTTATAGAATTTCTAACATGAACAAAGAGTGCAAACTTTTGTAATACATATTGAACCATGTAAACCTTTCAACACACTTTTATTTTGAATTAGGGGAAGCTTAGAATTCAGGAGCAAGAATTTCATATAATAGTTTTTTTATTATATTGGTGCATTGGCATTACCGGTACTATGTTATGCCGGTCTTTAAGAGCTTACAAAGCTATGCAATGAAATTAATATAATTTTTATGTTGTATGAATATCATGTAATACAGAGCCCAAGGACGACTTCCGATGATGATCGACCTTCTATCCCTCTCCTCCAGCGAGTTGCTGGTAATGCTAGGAACCGGGACTGGCTTCTCCTGGTGAACAGCCTTGGGTTCACAGAAGAAGAGATTAAGGAGGTTGGGGATCACCTTGGCAACAAGAAGCATGATGAGGTATGTTCAGTGAGAGTGAGGATTAGGGCTGGGGAGTAGGTAAACAGTAATAACTTCATCATCATCAACAGTGTTTTCATCATATTCATCATCATCATCATCACCATGGCCATCCATCACTCTCAGCAGCACTGTTATTGGCAATAGTATCACCACAATCAACAACCTCATCGCATCATCATCCTGACGCTCATTAACGTTCATAATTGTTGTCATTGTCACAGCTACAGTGTATCAGCAGCTCTATTATAATAACATTCATTATATTCATCATCATGATCATTCTTATTAGTAGCAGCACTATTATCATCATCGTACTTATCATCATGATCATTCTTATTAGTAGCAGCACTATTATCATCATCGTACTTATCATCATGATCATTCTTATTAGTAGCAGCACTATTATCATCATCGTACTTATCATCCCAATCCTCAACACTAGCATTCTTAGTCCTCTTTCCATCAAGAATTTAGTAATTTATTTTCTTAAGGATTCACTTTGAGAATTTGAATACATGTACCACTGCTCATTTTCATCTCTGTTTATTTCCTCTTTCCACTCAGCATCTGTTTGAGCTCCTGAAAATTTGGCGCGACAAGACTGATGTGGTCGTTACCACAGAAACCCTGAAGGATGCCCTAATATCCAGTGGTATGGAAGATGTAGCTATGCTGCTCCAGTCCTGAAAAAACCCAAAATGTTCGTGATGTGAAACTTTCACAATTTTAAATGATATTAATTTTCATGGCAAGAAACCTTGCAAATCTGAACCACTCATAAAATTTGTTAACATTTTGTGGTTTCATTTGTAAAAGTTTCTGGTTATAGCATATATAGCAAGGAAGAAATAAAATTTCTATCCACTTTAAGTCAAATGACAGATTTTATATGAGTTTCAGGAGTTACATGTAAATTTCCTCAGCACCTGTCTATAATTGTGCTGCATCCATGACAACCGCTTACCTTTATTTGAAAATTTGAATCTTGCTGGATAGAAAAGGGAAATGGGAGGGACACAATCAAATCTTTTGAATTCTTGGCTAACCTTCATCATAAGATTTTTTATATTTTTTATTCTGCTCCTAATTTAAGGTAATTTTGACTGTAAGTGGGGCATTTATTTGTAGAAATTTAAGCTGTACAGTGGTACAGTATTTTAGCATTCCATATAATGTGTTGTGGCGTAGTGGATAAGTCGTCGGACTGTGGATCACAGGGTCCGCGGTTCGACTCCCGCCGCGGCACTAATGTCCTTTGGCAAGACATTAATCTACACTTGCCACTATCTACCCAGGTGTTAAATGGGTACCGGTAGGAAGGAATTCCTTGAATGCTGTAAGTGCCGAAATCGGCAGCCTAGCATAGCCGGGTAATGTTGGAGCGCCTTGAGGACTTTGCAAGGTCGATACGTGCGCTATATAAGAAACCAGTATTATTATATTATTATTATTATTAATGTTTCTTAGGATATTAGAACAAATTTGTTCTAATTCATTGTTTTTATTTGTGTGTGCAATATTTTTTTAATGTATTCATTATAAAACTCAACCACCAACTCCATTGTGTACTGAAGAATATCAAGTTAATATTCTAAATATTCATGTGGTACTAGTAACTGTACCAATGGGGTAGGAAGGAGAATGAAATCCCCCTCCCTTCTCTGTGTTTATTCTTGTATGTCATTTTAACACATGTACAGAGGTATATCGCTTTTGCCAATGAGCATTTGGCATTGTAATCCTGATAAAAAATACACAAAATTCATCTCCATTGCATAGAGATTACGACAAACCTAAGAGGTTTGAAATCAATTCTCACAGGACTTCAACTATCTATATACACTGTACATGTAAATGCAGTGATCAACATAAAATGTCATGGTCAGATGCAATGATGCAAGTTCTGTTTATTAATAAAGACCCTGTCGGAAGTGAAAAATGAAATAGATAAATTATACATCAAAGGAAAGCTTACAAGCCATAGATTACAATAACACCAATTATATGCTACTTTAGCCTGTCAGACGAGTAACAGCTCTCTGAAAACTTGAAATCTAAAGCTTTGATAATCGGGAGTTGTCGACCTTAAAACTAGCTATCGAATTGATGAAATCATCGCATGTGGAGTACGCATATATATTCACAATGACTTTGCATTAATTAAGCACAGCTCATCGCCTCAGCTATATAGGCGAGCCGATCGGGTGCACATATTATGTCGTCACTGTAGCTGCAGCAAATTTGACCCCTGTTGACCTGTAATTTGGAGAGGTACGGAAAATAAGGTTTTAGGTTTTAATTCGCTTTTGTGCAATACTGAAAGGGAAAATATTTTGAATTCCTTTATATTTGTATTCTATGTTCATTCAGCTTTCTATTTTGTATTTTCATCAGATAGGGTCTTTAAAGGTAAATGCACCCTGATATAAATTAGGGGTTCAATAAAATCAGAAAAAATGAAAGTGGTGCTCCAAAGGTACACCTCAGAGTGGCCAATTTGCATTTGATCTTTTACAATTCTAAAGATTTATAACTTTAGTATTTTCATCAGATTTTCCACAAACTTTCACTGATCGGTTTCTTTCATTTATCAGCTTTCATTAAATAATAGCAGGGTGGTCCTGGGTGGATTTTTGCTTTAAATACTTCACATTTATCCATGTATCTATTCAAGTACATGCACACACAACTCAAGGAACAAAAAGAGAAAATGAGATACGAGAAATGATTGTGAATAATTATGTATGTTTCAGTCTTCTATTTCGAATGGGTTTGCTTTAGATAATAGAACTTCATTAGGATTAATATTCAAAGATGCTTGTAATGTACGATATGGCGATAATGTGTATAGTATAAATGAATCTGCATTTAACATTAGTAACCTTGACATACAGACGCCTTATATCAAACATTGAAACCGCTAATAATATCATCCATTTCCAACTGAATATTTTGTATTTAATATTGCTATTTCTTGTGCTACAGTATTAGAAATATAGTGGAACCTCATTGTGAAGGACAATGTTTCAACAAATACTTCTTATAACAATGTGTAATTAGAGGTCACATTTCTTTATATTTTATTGTTATTAAGCCCTGATAAAACAAAGTTTCAGCAGAATTTAATTCCTATTATATTGAGGTTCCACCATATTACTTTGTAGGTGCCTGTATGTGCTACATCTTTTGTAAGTTTGAACAATACAGTTGTGTATGTTCATATATTTGGATTTAAACTGTCCATTTTGTTGTGTGTGTGAGGGGTAGGAGGAAGTAGGATCGTTGTGCTGTACAGTGCTCCAACCCCGCCCCCAAAAAAAAAAAAAAAAAAGTTAAAAAAAACAGACTGTTATTGTGAGCAAACTATGAGGTGTATAAAAACTTGTTTTTCTTTTCTTTTTTGTTTGTGTGTGTAAGTAGAAGTAATATGCTTTCAAATTATATGGTTGCATTAATCCATTCACGCTTCACAGAGCAACATTGTTTTGAAAATGCCATGTCAGAATCCATTTACTAGTATGCCAGATTTTGGTAACACAGTGTAAACGTTGGTAAAATATAAGCTTTAAGAGATGATTATTCAAGATTTCCATTTTGTGATGATGTGCATTAAGGTAAGCAGTTACAAATGAGTGAATATCCATTTCTGGGGTGACAAGGGCGATCATCATCGGAAGTCGTCCTTGGGTTCTGTATTACATAATATTCATAGAACATAAAAATGATATACATGTATTAGACTTTCCCCAAATCAATATTAAAATAACCCTGGAGAAATGAAAAGTTCCCCTTCACTGATTGAAAATGGTGCCATCCAGAGAGGAAAATTACCTATGCTAACCTTATATGTGTGAGTTGGACCATAAATTTCCCTATTACATGTTATATGTAACATGCTCCTTACTTTGATTCCTGTGGAAATATCGCCACAGACCGTCTGCTTTTCTCTTTTATAAAGTTGCAGTTCTGAAAAAATGCAAAAATCACTATTCAACAATTGCAGACCAATTCAAATACAAAATGTTCACTTTTTACCCTCAGCATTGACAATATCTCCACTATCCTTTATTTTAAAGCCCCTCTGTACTAGTTTGGCAAGGAGGGATTAGCGTGGTCACTGACAGGTGGTTATCTCATCAACTCGGCTCTCAATGAACATAAGAAAAAGAGGATCATGGGGGACCAACGGGCACTGCTTAGGCATTGTTTTCTATATAGAGGGAGCAAGTAGTACAGTGGGGCTTTAAGATGATAGCATTAATCTTGCTATCATTAAAGAAGCACATAAACACAATGTTCTCTTTGAGTTTTAAAGTTGTGTTTTCTTCAGGTCACGATCGTGTGTGATACTAACGTTTTCACTGTTTTACCCAAATCTGGCACAAATGGATTTTTACATGCCATTTGAAATCAAATGTTGTGAAGCACGTATGGATTAAAGTACTCAATGTATTATTTGAAAACATCTTGCTTCTACTTCATAAAAAGTAAGGAATCAATTTCTACAGCTCATAGTTTGTTCACAAAATCGCATTTGTTTTCAGGTTCGTTTTTTCCTGGGATGCACTGTATTGGTCTTGGCTGATGTATATTCCAACTGTTAATGTTCAAGTGACTATTTTGAAAGTTTTATTTACATGAATTTTGCTTCTAGCAATGAATTATATTGTAAATGTTATATCAAACAACCAATTGTGAAATGTGTTCTACACAATGTATAAGTATTGCCTGTGTTTATGAATTAAATTTGAGCTGAAAGAAAGATGTCATAGAAGTGCAGTTTATGTGGTATCATGAACAGAGCCAACACCCTATGAAAACCGTGGAGTACGACTTGATATTACTATACCACACTTTTCCTATAGACTCCAGCCCAAGTATACTCAGATACCATCCTCCAGTTAACCAGCTGAAACACACTGTTTACACACACACACCACACAAATCAATTGCCCGGCTATCAAGAAAAACCTTTGTACCAGTAATTTACTTGACCGTTATCAGCTGTTTTGTGAGAGAATTTCCATGATATAGCTATGATAACTTTAATTTCACAAAATAATTAGTTTGGTATAAACACATGTCATCTAAAAGGGCAATCAAACCCTTGTAATGATTTCATTTGTATGAAGGTGGAAAAATATGAGAATCAGAATGGCAAAAGTTTGAAATAATTGGACCAATAGTCGTTCGTTCTTCTCCCATCCTCATTAATGAGGATCAGGGTCATGGACGCATACACCAATCCTCTCCACTGTCTCCTCTCCCTCTCACAAAGTTATGAATTTTTGAAATATGAAATCACTAAATCTATGCAAATTGGCAATTTCATTAATTCTTTGAATTTGATTTGTAACGCATTCATGGACAAGTCTCGTTTGTCGTGAACAAAAAAGATCATTAAAAATTTATGTCTTTCTCCTACCGTAAGCACTCTTCCCATATTGTGGGTAGCATATTATTAAAGGTTCTTAATGTGAAAATTGTCCTGCACTTCGTCACTATGACTCTGCCGATTTTGCCGATTTGAAGTGCCCATAGGCCATAGGTATAGTGATTAAAACTTTCAAAAATTCATAACTTTCTCATTTTTGTCCGATTTTGTTCAACTTTCACCAATCTTCTTCTCTGATTTTTCTGCTTTGTTTTAGAGTAGTTTAGTACTAAGGTTCGACTTCCCTTAAGTTGAAACGGTTGGAAGATATTGAACTTTCAAATTCAAGTGAAAAAGTGTGTGGAATTTCTGTGTATGGAATTTACTCTTTCAACAGACAAGCTCTTTTAGTTGGGGGTGGGGGCGGGGCATGCCAAACATTGACAGAGCACAAACAAAAATGTTAAATGATAATTATATAAAATGATGAATTTATTGCCATGAGATGTCAAATTATATACATCACACATAATACATGATAATTCTCACCGCAGGAATGGCATTTTAAATGTCTTTTTTCTTCTCCATTTCAAAGTAATGATTAGAATTCAGTCAAAAGTGATAAGAGCAGCAAGTATTACATTACAGGCTTATTCAAGATAAAGTTGAGTTCTGCTCATATGACTATGATAAATAGTGAAAGAAATTATCAGGAAGTGATAGGCAAAGGTTGCTTATAATCATGTAGCATTTAACAATTGTGTACATGTATACTTTGAAATCTTGGAATAATGAAATTTATGAAAATGATATGAAATTGACTCGGTTTTGTTGAAATTCACATACACTACACACAGAAATGTATACATGTGTATGTGAGACTACACAAACCTTTGGCATGAAAGCAGTCCAAACATTTCAGCTATTTCTTGTCATATTTCAAAAATTCAAATATGAAGTTATTTGAAAAGGAATCCTTCTTAGGATAAATTTCTTCCATGTTATTCTTCCAAACTGACAATTAAAAATGGAAAACCTCACAAATTTTTTTTCACTGATTCAACAATTCATCCGTCTCTTTAAAGAAGGGTCTGTAGAGATTCTGGGTTTCTGAGTTCTGACATATTCCTCTTGATACTGCTTGGGTATACAGTTGTACGACACATGTATACTCTGGCTCCATAGCTAATATCCTACACCAACATAATGTCTAACTTCAAACCTTGACCCAACATTATGATTATTCCTGACCCTAACCCAAAATACAAAAGCAACCCTTGAAGCATACATCTTTGACAAAATAAAACATGTAGCAACCACTGTCAGCGCCTTGTATTTTCAGTAAAATTTATGAAAATGTGTACACAAGTATGGTATGGGTTAACTAAAAATAATAAAGGACTTTTTTATTGAAACAAATTGTCACATTCCAAAATGAATGTAAGACAGAGTATGGTTTACATTAATTAAAACTTGAACTGTAAACCTACATATATTTTTAGAAAATAATGATCCAGAATCGATCTTAATACAAAGAAATATAAACTTTCAGAGAAATTTGTTGATTCTGACCATTTTGGTCTAAATGCATGAGCAGAATAGGCATACAATACAGAAATCAAATTGCACAAATCAAATTTTCCCTAAGTCAAATCAATTTTATTTAGATCCAACTATGCAAAACAAGTGTTACATGTATTTACACTCTCTTAGTTGAATTTTGCACAAGTGGAACTTGTTTTGCAGTCCCAACAGATTCGACTTCAATGCAGAGTTAACTGTACAAACTAAAGTGGGACTTACAACAATGATTTCCAATGCCTTTCCAATATAAACAACAGGGGAATGACTAGGGAACGATTTATCATTGTTGCTATCGTTCAGGTAGGACCAACCCATTACATAATCATCAGACATTTGATCTTCCCTTTATTTTGTTGAAGATGTAGAGTTTGGACATGGAAAGTCTGCATGTCTAGGCACAGGATGGCAGATGAGGAATGGTCACTGGATCAAATCCCTTTCACATGTCAAACAACCAAAGGACTTTTTATGATTTCATGATTGTCCAAATTATTGCAATCAAATCCATACTAAGCACAACAAGATGAGATTAGACAAAATGAAAATGACATGTCAGAGAAATGAAAACTATCAGCTCTCTTTTTTGCTATCTTCTGTCACTGCACCTTTACTCTTTCTGCTTTTCTTCTCCTTTTTCGCTGGCATGGAGGGCGCTTTTTCCTCTTCCCCATTTTTCGCTGGCATAGAGGGCGCTTTTTCCTCTTCCCCATTTCCTCCCGCAAACCACCTCTCAAACATCATCTGAGCCGTCAGAAGCACAGCTGCTGCAACTAGTCTGATGTATTTTTGAAGAGGATCTCCTAGTGCTTGGTAGGAATGGATCATGAAGAGTTCAGCCGCAATGAGCATCACAAAACCGATCAGCCGCGCTGTTCGACCAGTCATGCTGAGTAATCCAAATCCACCAACAATCTCCAGGCTTCCTACGGCAGAGCGATACTGGCTAGCTTTGAATTTCATGTTGAAGATGGTCCGAAGTGGGGCAACTCGAGCATAGTTCACAAAGTGCTTTTTCTGAAGAAAAAAATATAAAAACTAAGCAGATTTAGCTTGTTTCTACAATCAATGCAAATCAGAAAGAAAAGAAAAACTTTGTCGTCTGTTTCCATGTGTATTGCCTCATAACTCGCTGACACCAAAGTTGGTTGAATTAACAATCGGGGCACATGGTAAACCAAATTTGGCTGTCAAAAAAATATACATATATATATTTGGTCATTCAGAATTTTGAAAAATCAGAATATTCTGATTAAATCGGAACAGTTGGCAGTTATGCCAATGAAAAGAGGAGTCTAAAATTACCCAGAAACAAACAAATTCTATGGAATTAGGTGTGAAATAATGAAAAAATTAATCAGCATATATCAGCAAATATAAAGATCAGCAAATTATGCAGTCTTTTGGCTTTGCGTCCGGCTTTGCGTCCGTTCCCAAAAATATGAACTTACCAACAAGGGTCTGGAAATCTTTATTTAAGAGCAGATGTCATCGAAATCATAAGTAAAACAGGGTACCAATTGAATGTGTCATATTTTGCCTTGCAAAATATGCAATCATCTTATATTTGATTGATTGCTTTTTGTGAAATATTGGCTGTTAACTCCTGTGCGTGAATTAAGGTCTCATTTTTTTTAATGAATTTTTCTGGAGTTGCAGCGCATTCCAATCCGACATCAAATTTTGAGATCGCGATATCTCCGGAATTCTTTGACAAAAAAATTTCTAGTTGCACCAATTTGTAATTAAAAACTTTACAGTCCATTTGGTAATAATTGAACTGACTAAATTTGTGTAGAATATGAGAAAATGTGGATCAAATTTCACATTTCCTAATATTTTGTTTTAATCTCTGTGAACTTTGGTCATCCCATGATACATGGCCCATATATCCACATATCTTTTACATATAGAAATTCCACATTTTTCCTTTAAAGTTTAATAACACTGCAGATCGAGGACTCCTACAATGCATGAGCCCAACTCTCTGCATGAGGTCCAACTGTAAACAGTATCTTGCACATATTTGCAGAGGTGATGGGACATCATGGAGGTGCTTCAATCATGAATCATGATGAATACATTGTTTCCACCGGCCTACAGTCTACAGGAGTACAGCCAGGTGGAGGTGATGCGGGCATCAATGATCCTACGCATATATTCAAGGGTGATGCGGGCATCAATGATCCTACGCATATATTCAAGGGTGATGCGGGCATCAATGATCCTACGCATATATTCAAGGGTGATGCGGGCATCAATGATCCTACGCATATATTCAAGGGTGATGCGGGCATCAATGATCCTACGCATATATTCAAGGGTGATGCGGGCATCAATGATCCTACGCATATATTCAAGGGTGATGCGGGCATCAATGATCCTACGCATATATTCAAGGGTGATGCGGGCATCAATGATCCTACGCATATATTCAAGGGTGATGCGGGCATCAATGATCCTACGCATATATTCAAGGGTGATGCGGGCATCAATGATCCTACGCATATATTCAAGGGTGATGCGGGCATCAATGATCCTACGCATATATTCAAGGGTGATGCGGGCATCAATGATCCCACGCATATATTCAAGGGTGATGCGGGCATCAATGATCCTACGCATATATTCAAGGGTGATGCAGGCATCAATGATCCTACGCATATATTCAAGGGTGATGCGGGCATCAATGATCCTACGCATATATTCAAGGGTGATGCGGGCATCAATGATCCTACGCATATATTCAAGGGTGATGCGGGCATCAATGATCCTACGCATATATTCAAGGGTGATGCGGGCATCAATGATCCTACGCATATATTCAAGGGTGATGCGGGCATCAATGATCCTACGCATATATTCAAGGGTGATGCGGGCATCAATGATCCTACGCATATATTCAAGGGTGATGCGGGCATCAATGATCCTACGCATATATTCAAGGGTGATGCGGGCATCAATGATCCTACGCATATATTCAAGGGTGATGCGGGCATCAATGATCCTACGCATATATTCAAGGGTGATGCGGGCATCAATGATCCTACGCATATATTCAAGGGTGATGCGGGCATCAATGATCCTACGCATATATTCAAGGGTGATGCGGGCATCAATGATCCTACGCATATATTCAAGGGTGATGCGGGCATCAATGATCCTACGCATATATTCAAGGGTGATGCAGGCATCAATGATCCTACGCATATATTCAAGGGTGATGCGGGCATCAATGATCCTACGCATATATTCAAGGGTGATGCGGGCATCAATGATCCTACGCATATATTCAAGGGTGATGCGGGCATCAATGATCCTACGCATATATTCAAGGGTGATGCGGGCATCAATGATCCTACGCATATATTCAAGGGTGATGCGGGCATCAATGATCCTACGCATATATTCAAGGGTGATGCGGGCATCAATGATCCTACGCATATATTCAAGGGTGATGCGGGCATCAATGATCCTACGCATATATTCAAGGTATTCTATTCTAGGTCTGTGTTAATATAAGATACAGAAATGTGGGCAATAAAACCGCAGCAGTTTTGCCGCGTCCTCAGATATGCCAACCTTTAGTTTTTTACATTCACTGAAATGACTGAATTAGCTTACACAGTTACACAGCGCTGTTTCACTTTCAGGCCATGCCAATCAGGAACGGAGGGAGGATTCATTCAGAAATCAGGGAGGTTTCTATCAATTGGATACAGCATAATAGGAATAATCTTTCAAAATATCAGGGAGGCATTAAATTTGTGTGGAGTGACGTAAAAACAAAAACAAAAATTCAGGGAGCCTCCCTTAAATCAGGGAGAGTTGGCCGTTGGCATCTCTGCACTCTGCATCTGCGTCCTATCTGAACGAGACTTGCGTTCCATATCAATTATCATGACACACATTTCAACACATGGGACATACACAAACTTAAAGCACCTATCATTTCATTACCATTGATAAATGGAGGTCTTGATCCAACATCGGATATAGCTTGCAAACACCTGCATATAAGAAGAACATGCCCAGAACGCCAGATAACAAAATTATCAATTTAGACGCCATTTCTCTTATGGTTTCTGCACCGAACAGTGAAGACGAAGTTTTTACCAAAGCACTGAGAAATCTAGTTTTACTTCTGCATTGCCGATCTAAGATCAATGCAAGTACTTTTTTTTTTTAAATAATCAATTTTATTTTTCATTCAAAAAAAAAATCTACATTCTATTTTGTTAATCAAATTTGCATATTTTAATCCCATTATTCATTTTTTTTCATAAAACATGTACTAGCAATTAAAAATAAATTTAAGTTTAGATCACTATTCATTTTCATAATAAACAAATTGGATATCTCGAGACAGAAAATTTATCTAGTAATACACCTTTTCACGGTTACAAAAGTGCGCATGCGCAGACATGGGCGCCATATTAATTTAAGAACAAATTTAAGAACAAACAAAGATGTTAACCCCACTGACCTCTAGAGGTCAGTGGTTTACGTAATTAAGATAGCGCGCCCATGCAAATATGATGTGAGCGCACAGCGCAGGCATCTGAAAACATTGAAGACATCACTGCGCCTAGCCTAGCGCCTGCATGCGCTGCATGCGCTATATACGCGTAAACCCCTGACCTCTAAAATGGCGCCCTTAACCGTGAAAAGGTGTATTAAAGATACTATGTCCCTTTTGCAGCCAACATCAAATTCTGTAGAACTTTGCAGGAATTATGAATATGTCATGTTTGTCCTATCTGTGAAATTTAAACGTTAGCAGTGTCCTAATATTTAAATTATGCAAGGAAACCCGTTTACTTGCTAGACTTCACTGTCAGACACTATTGAGTGACTGACTGGCTTTTTTCATCTTTGGTAATAACATTCATAAAATGAGCTGTAAAGGATACATGAGCATTTGTCTACATCAGTAACCCACTTCTTGTAATGGCCAAAATTAAACTGATTGAATCTTTGCGCAGCATAAAACGTACGATCATTCGGTACAATGGTCTGAAAAATTTGACTATTACTTAAACCTTATTTCACTATGCTGGTCTGACGTCACTACGATTCTAGCTGAGCCGATTTAAGTTTTCCTTATCCAAAGAAACTGGTACAACTGTGACCCCTTAAATTTATAGGTGTCATTAAAGGTAATACAAAGTTTTGGTATGGGGTCATGAATTTGGTTCAAATGAACATATTGGAAGCATATGCGATTTTACAATATTTAATGCTCGTTTTCGCGGTTGAGATCGAGTCTAAAGTGATGAAATTGTAAATAATAAAGTCTCTATGTTGTATAGCTCCCTCTCAAGAATGATATTCCTTTAGCTTTAAAACAATGTTTCTTGACTAAAATCGACCGATTTGCTATTCCCGTTTGGAAATTATTCATCAGAACTGCATATTCTGAGATTTTCATGGTCGCAGCTACCATGGAATGGCCTTAGGCACTATTTGAAATATTTGAAATTTACCAGGAGCACCGATAAACTTTGATTATTAAATTTCTCGAAAGCAGAAGTGTTTTAGGGGCTAAATTTTCTAGTGCTTATAATACATCCACAGGGGCATCCAAATATATCAACATTTTAAAGAATTACTATCAATCCAATTCTCAAAATTTCCCAAAACTTTGCATTACCTTTAAGCATTTGACTGTTCAGATCCTCGATCATTCTAAAAGTTTGAATGTTCACATATTATCACAAATTCTTTTGAAAACGGATCGTATATAAGAACGAATATAGTGTGCGGATAAAGAAGATGCTCAAAATTGATAGTCTCTACCAAAGAAGTCGATGGGACGGGATGGGAAAGATGAGGAAATAGAATGAGGAAAAAAGTTGAGACAGATAAATTAAATAAAACGATGCTTTATGGGCAATATACTATTATATTTTATTACATCGAAAATAATGTGGGGGCTTTATCATCACATAATTACAGTCAAACGTGTCTATATAAAGTGGCCACATATAAGCCTACATGTATTTTGTCTCCCTCGAGAAATTAAGAAATGTGTTGTGTAGAACCTGTCTTGAATTAAAGGCCACCTGGCCACTTTCTCTGTATCCCTTGCAATGGCCTCACTCAGTGGCGGATCTGAAGGGTGGACTAGAAGCGAACGTACGTGTACCAGGGGCCCGCTTTACTTGGTGATGGGGGTGGTCCTCGGTGCGGAGGCCCCCGGCCTCATGATCGACGCTCTCGAGTTTTAGCAATTCAGCTCCGTCAAGATATACCCGCCTTGAGCGATGGAAACTATAATCTATGCCTTGAAATTTGTACTGCCCCGCGCAATGGCTTTATTTCGTCGAAAATCAATTCTCTCTCATGCAGCTCCCACATGCACACACTTTCTCCAATTTTATAGAGCAAGGCGATCGAAGTCTTGGATTATGTCTAGGAAACCACTATCTTTACGGATGGGGTCCAGATCTAGATCCGTACCTTAGGATTCCCTGTCGAGGGTCCAGGGGGCGAGGAGACCCCGGACGCTCCTGAGTTATTTTTAACATTATAGAACTTTCTAGATGGCTGTCACGAGCGATGGAAATTATAATTTTCTTCATTGAAATTCACACATCCCCTATCATTTAATTTCATTTCGTTAGAAATAATCTGTCTCGATCGATATCTCTTATAAAGGCTATTCATAGAACTGTTTTTTCCTACTGTTCTACTTTCGTCCGAAGTCTTTGTAGGCACATGTTGTGCCGCCTCAGTCATCTGTAATGTAATCTCTATGTGTACATTTCAGTTTCATGTTCTTCAGAGTTTTTTTTTCTTTCTTTCTTAATTTCTTCTCTCACCGTCTCTCTCTCTCTCTCTCTCTCTCTCCTTTTAATTCCTCTGTCCATCTATCTTCTTCTCTTTTACCTTCTTTTTTCTTCCGTCGTTCTCTCTGTTGCCCTTTATCCTTTTGTTAGGCCGCCAAATAAAGGGGGTCGCGGTTGATCCGCCACTGGTACTATAATGCTTACATAATGCCTGCATATCTCTACATTTCTGTACATTTTTATATTTGTTTTAATGTAAAGTAGAATTATATTTCGAAGTTGTAACAAATTTTCTATGGTTCCATCATAATTATTTATATTTATTCATCTCTGTACATGTTATTTAATTTGTTGCACCATTTCAGTACCAAGTTATGTTATACGTGTTTTTAATGGAGATGTTGAAATCAATTTCGTTAAAATTCAATTCGATTCAGTTCCAATACCTTTAGCATTATTTGCTATGTACGTGAATCCATTATGTAATCCAAACTTCTCATCTATATATTAACTGTACTAATCTGACAAACAAGTTCTTCAAGAAAAGTCTAAATAAATATTTGCAGTGTTATATTGTGTTTTTATTGTTATTTGACAGCATTAGTCTTTTGAATTTTGTTACGTGTTATATTGCCAATAAAACCTAAATTGCATTGATTAAAAGAAATTAATTTTGAAATGAAGTATTATTAATAATAATTCTAAGGCTCTTCAACGAAATAACCCGCATATCCCTTATACTCATTATTTTGCAGTGCATTTTCACTGTGACACCTGTGTGGGTTTTATATCAGCACGATTTTGAGTTAATTATTTAGCATTTTATTATACTAATACATGTACCTGCGATACAAAGTATTATACTTCCTTATTTGTATTAAGATTTTCAAATATAAACATTACTCAATTTTATCTTCAAAATGTACGAAGGTCTCAATTCAAAAGTATTTATTCAGATTGGTAACTATATGAGAGAAAAACGTAATATCCAAACATCACAAACGTGACTGATGATAACAAAATATTAAATGTCTATGGGAGGCAAACTAGTTTTAAGCTATTGAAAGAGTTTTTTCATCTTTTATACATGTATTTATAAAAATATGATTCATATTGGAATACATTATTGTACCTACTTCCATGTTGATTTGGTGGGATGATCAATTTCATTAAAAACAATCATAATAGATTGAATGTCGACAGGAGGCCTACTAGTTAAAGGCGAAGAAGTGTTTCCACATATTTATGATTCATATTGAAATTACATTTATTTCACATAATTTCATGTTAATTCTTTGGGTTGATATATTTCATTAAAATACTGTCACGAAGGCATTATATAATATCTACACGATGTTATTCTATACTTACAAGACCAGATCATGGTTATGTCCAGATACTGCATACAACCAGAAGAAGGCATAATACAATAATAAAAAATAATGCCGAAAAGAGTGTTATGTGATTACCTTTATATTTAGGCCAACAGAAAGTTTTTAATAAAGAAATTATTATTTTGCCAAATATCTTTCATATCTCGATTAACAGAACAATAATTCACTTAGCTTTTCTTTTCCTGAACACATGCAAAATTTAATGTGGTATATTAATTTTCACGAATACTGTATTGTAATATACAAATATTGACTGGAAGGGTTTGTAATTATATACCATGTGCGGTCCGAAAATGTTATATTACACATTCTACCAATCAATGTCTGTTATATTAGATAGCCTTGAAGCAATGCAAACAATGGGTGAACGTTAGTGTGCGCATAGTTGCTTGGATACGGTATGACGCATAAATATACCCATTTTACCAGTTGGTCAATACAACGTCGAAAAAATGACTGGGCGTGAAATATGCTAATTACCTTTTTTTTAATGAAATGTTTTATTTATTCAAACAGAAGTAGGCCCTAGTACAAATCTTGTAATCAAAAGAAAGTAAATACACATTTCATCGCTCAAAAGTTAAATCACTTACAAGTCAAGAAAAAAGTCATACATTTTCTTTTTCATCCCAAGAAATATAAAGAAGAACAATATTCAAAACATAAATATTCTGTCTTTTTTTAAACATTAAAAAAAATCAACAATGCTTTGTTCATAAAATAATAATACTCTTTAGATAAAATGTAGTATTACCCCTGAAGATGGAGAATTACAACAACAACAACAACAAAATTACGGTTCTCGCAATCGATATCACGTGGCGAGCTGTGAACCAATCACAACTGTATCTGTAAAGGCTATGATCTTATATCAGTAAATATTTTTCACAAGTAGGCATATTATATATTAACTGTTGGAATATTCGTTCGCCCACTAAATTTTAGGGTTCAATGTTATATTTACACTGAGCATAAACACATGTTGTTAAACTAATCGATTACACATTACATTGTCAGGGCTAAGATGAAGCATAACGGACATGACAGGTTGTGCGTAATGGACATTACGGATACTTAATCACGTGTCTCACGAAATATGTAGAGCTTTCCTGGAGTGCAGAAGGCAATCTCTCCAGTCTTAAACTCTTGTAGGTAGTACCAGGGACGTGATGGCTTCGTGATCTTGAAGTCTGTGATGACGTTCTGGATGTGCTTCAGCTCTCTCGTGTATTGCGAGATGTTGACAAGTCCCTGTTCGTAATTCACCCAGGCGATAATGATCGAGTCATCCTTGCAAACTGCAGGATAGGCATCCACCCCTTCCTTGGTGATAGAGTCAATTTTGGCACCAAATCTGCCATCGAGCACGCGTACTGTATGTCCGTCACTCTTCACCACGACCATGTCCCTTGAACCCATCGCAAATATCTGCTGTGGTTCGAAACCTTGACACAGTATCTCCCTGACTGGCTTCCCACCCGATGGCTTGAAGACTTGGATGATCTTCATTGTCCTGTAGCTTGATAGGATGTTGCCATCTTTGTCTACGGTGAGGTCACCAGGCCCGCCTTCCTCGTCGCTAAGCGTCTCGAACTGTACCCTGAGCTTCTTACAACAATGCGGTGTGTAGAGGGAAATGTTGTTGCCATAGTCACGTATGACGTATCCACCATCGGGTGTGAACTGCAATGCACACACCTCTACGGTGTTTAGAACTATCTCCTGAAGTATGCCATCGCTCGAGAATGTCACTATTCCTCCAGTCCAGCAGCCAACATCAACCGTATTACCAGGTGATACTGCCATCCCGCGCATGCCATTCTTGATAGGCAGCTGACTTTCCATGTGTAGAATCCACGTGGACTCACTTTGTAATTGACCCATCTCCAGTCCGTCCGTTCTCTGGCTCGGAGTAAAACGAAGCTGTTCGCCTTCCTCAGCAGTTCTTCTTGGCGTCTGCTCATCGTGATCTACTCGGCTCAAGAGCTGTTCCATCTCTTGACAAAGCGTGTTGTGAGTTATCAAAGCTTCTTTTTGAAGAGGAATCTTCAGACCGTTTTCGACTAACCCACAGACTGCATTTATTCGGGCGATCTGCTGACAGCCTTTCTGTTCCATTTCCTCTAACAAGTTGTCGAATTTCTTTATCCGTTGCCCGACAGCACTCTTCAACGCCCCTTTTCTCTCTTTCAATTTTCTGACAGTTTCCTCATACGCTTCGTCGATGTCATGAGAAAGATTTTCCTGTACTTTTTGCAACCTTCCACGTTGTTCGGCAACGTATGCGACATATTTGTCGAAGTCGCATATCTTTGATTTTGCTTTAGATGCCAGATCATCGATTTTCTTCTTCTGCTCAGTTTCATAGACGGCTGCTTCCAAAACCTTGTGCCCTCCCTGTGTATGCTCTAGCACGCTACACCTAAAACAGATGTACTCATTACAGTCGAGGCAAAAACATTCCTCATCCTCGCTTGGATGTTTCTGACATTGGCCCCTTCTCCTCAAAGGAATCTTTCCCATGCAGACATCACTGGCAGCTACGATGAAATGACCTGAAAACTTCGCCCACTTTGAGTGCATTTTCTTGCAAGATTCGCAAAGGTAGTCGCCGCAATCTTTACAATAGACCACTGCAAGAGCTTTGTCCTCTTGATCGCAGTTGGAACACATCTGTACCTGAGTCTGGACATCTTCAACCAGCGCCCTCACCGTTAGGTTTGTTTGTAATCTACTCACTTCTCCATCGGAAATCACGGTTTCCTTCCGGCACACTGGACAGGATAGCTTTTGTTCGTCCGGATGGAAGTCGAGGAAGGACTGCAGACAATCCTTGCAGAATGTATGGGAGCAGGTTAAGATCTTGGGTTCCTTGAAAAAGCTCAGGCATACAGGACACTCGAGGTTCTGATTGACAACCTGCTTCAAGTTGGCAGCCATCTTGGAAAAATCAAGCTCCAACCTGGAAAAAATAATGATAAAATCCCTTTAGCATGACCCCTACAGATCGATAGTTGTTTTAGGTCATAATAATGATAATAGCTACACTTATATTGCACACGTATCCTTGCCATGGGATGCTCAAGGCGCCTTCAGAGTACTATTCGGTACCATGGCTTTAGCCCCAGTGCCCTAAGGCGTTCAAAGTATTCAATGAATAAAATCGTATCAGGTACCCATCTACATACCCTACTACATCTGGCTAGAGAATGGCAATCTATTTTAATGTAGTTGTTGTTGTTACTTTGTTTTGCATCATTGGCCGGTTCACTATGTGTAACGACATATACCCCCTTAAGTAATTTGTATACGTTTATCAAACACTTAATTACAAAATCCTGTCTTTTTGTCATTACGTGCATAAAATAACAAGCAATAGTCGTTATAGATAATGACATTGTATATTAATCACGGTATAGCTACAAGTCAGTGGTAAATAGGAATAACTGTTTTTGAAAAACCCATGACGGTATAAGAAACATAAAATATATCATCAAGAGTTAAGCTCTTAAATGGCCTATTGAAATATGCAACAATGCGTTACGTAATTTTCCGGAATCGTGCCCCTCTCCCTTTCATTGTATACCCACGTACCCTGATACATTTTCGGTCTTTTCGGTAGTTTTGTTTTTCGACCGGTTGTCATATTAAGAGAATATTCATTCTAAATAGGCCCCGGTGTCTCAAGCACATGCTAACGTTAGTTATAATGAACAAATTAGCCATTCACCCCAGGGGCGGATCCAGCCGGCGGCAAGGGAGGGGGCCTAAAAAGGGGCCCACTTCGTGGGAAAATTTGAAAATCGTGCCGGTCGATTTTTCGCTCAGTGGGGGGGGAGCACAATTTTCTGGGGGCACGAAAAATTTCTACGGGAAGAGTGATTTTGTTTTCCTCACCCCTTTGGCGCCAGGGAGGGCCCATCTTCTTTTTTTTCAAAAAAGGGTGTTTTTACCTTTTTTTGCTAGGGAGGCCGGCCCCCCTCCCCTGGATCCGCCACTGATTCACCCTGTTCATGCTATTAACGTTTACTCTTCATTTCAAACAAGTAGTTGAAGCCCAAATCAAGTTCTGTTGTGGTTGACAAAGTCCAATCTATTTTCGACATGCGAAATACAGTTACTTTACATAATTATGGAGTATTGAGAATGTTATCGAACATTCCTAAGCTGCTTCACAATGCTCCATTATACGTCATGATGACTCATAAATCATAAACACAGAAAGGATATAATATGCCATATTGCCATTCATGATATTTACACTGTTGTGAAAACTAAAATACCTTATTTGCCTTCCTCAAGAGATCGAGTGTTATCCCGAAGTAACGTTCTACTACTGTAGTACTTGCTGTAGAAGTAGAATATTCAGTTGGGTTGCAAAATGATGGCCTGTGAGTGTAACGTCAGATCTACACGCCCATTTGTATTTCGAATAGCTATATATAGATCTATATAATATACTACAGTTACATGTACCTTTACCTCGCTCGATGTAACAGGCCGATATATCCTATAATAATGCGGAAATTGATCAGAGCTGCACCGGAAAATTAATCAACCGTACCCTTCACCTCTGAACTTGTTCACAATCCGTGCGTCGTACACGCACACTCAGAATATTATATGGAGAAATATATGTACCATGCCTTCGTATAAATGTTTCTCATAATCCTTGAATTACTTGAGAATAGTATATATATATATATATATATATATATATATATATATATATGCTACTGCCTTCGTATATATGTTTCTCATAATCCTTGGATTACTTGATAAATTAGGATAAGTCCATACGTATAATGACGTAGTCATTATTATCCTTGTATAACGAAATCACAAATCTGATTTCCATGTTTCTATTTACCTTTCCCGGCCGGCCCTAGTTCCTCCGACCCCCCTCTCTCTCTCTCTCTCTCTCTCTCTCTCTGTCTGTCTCTCTCTCTTTCTCTTTTTCTTGCTCTCGATCTTTCTTTCTCTATTCCTCAACTGTTTCCTATATACTTCACATTCCGTCTGTTGAGAGCCAGAAGGGTGTTAGCTCTGTAGTAAAATATATATGATTTAATGCCCTTCTGACTCTGAGGACACGATTCGTTCTTTCCACTTCTATTACACCCCCTTTCTCCCACCCCCTCTCCTTCTGACTCTGAGGACACGATTCGTTCTTTCCAATTCTATTACTCCCCCTTTCTCCCACCCCTTCCCCTCTCCTTCTAGTCTCTGCACCTTAGCCATACAGGTACCTCTCTGCGTTTAATACATTTATTTCACTCTCCAACCCTATCTGTGCAAATGTGAAAATTAATTTACTTTTGTATATTGGTTCAGATATTTATATCACCGATGTATTTTACTTGTATTGTATCCTTTTATTAATTAACTGATGTATTTGACGTATTTTTATGTTTATTTACTAATCCACCTACATGTATTCCGATATCTTCTTGACTCAATCTTCTTCGAAATTGCCTTAATTGTTGTGATCCGATTTAATTTGTTTATGACATTATAAGCACCGTTATATTATTATTATTATTATTATTATTATCATTATCTGAAGTAAATCGTGGTACTTCATCCATTCAGGAGACTGCTGCCATAAGGCGCCCTCTCCTGGCACAATGCCATCTCTCGCAACCCACTGATCTAGAAGTTTTTTTATTTTTTGTTTTTAAACGTAGAGATCATTGATCGAGCCATGGACGTAAATAAATTTTGCAATGTCTGTCAACACCTCAGATGATGGTTGACCAACGGACAACTAGACCGAAAATGTCGGCCTCGTGAACCTTTTGTTTCATAGGCTTTTACTCTTGTGAGCCTCAGATAGATCAGGCCTGCAAGACCGAAACGTGCATCATATCCAGTCTTCTGTCTCGTTGTCTTTTTTACTAGCCGTAAACAGGCCAACAAGACCGGAGCTTTCGGTCACTCGGCCCTTAGTCTCACGGGCCTTCCACCTCGTAGAGCTAATTCACTTGTTGTTATCAGAAGGCCTGATGTCAGACCGAAACCTTCTGTCTTTTAAGCCCTCTATCAACTGGGATGGTCCTGTTTTGTGTAAATTAGATATTAATTTAACTTTTGAATATTAAGCGGATGTCTCTTAAACTGTGGTTTCCATATACATAATCAGATAAAGAAATAGTCAGGTGGATTAGTGAAATTATCGTTACTTGCCGGATAAAAGCACCATTTTTGGTACAGGGCTTCCTTAGGACCTACTAAACGATATTAGGCTAGGAGCCCCCGGCAAAAAAATCAATTAAAGGCGTGGGGACGGGGGCGTCTTTTTGGAGCCCCCAAATAATTTAGAAGGTAATATAACTTCGCTTGTTTTCTCTTCTGAAATGTAAATGATTTCAAGATTTAGAGGTAGACAACCCTCCGAATTTCATCATGATATGGTATTATCATGATATGGTATTATCATGTCAAAGAGATTCTATTTTGCTCACCCGCAGTTTTCAGCAGTCAGAATTGAACTTGAAATATAAACAATTTGTCAAGGGCAAGACATCATATGGTCGCCACGTGTGCTGAACAGTGACAGCTTGACCGCTTTGACCGACAAATGCAATTTAAATAAATTCAGTTCTGGTAAAGATAAAAAATAATTTGTGAACTTTCTCATTCTTTATGTATGTGTAAAACGCATCACATTTCTTGATATTATCAAACAGAGCTTAGTGAATACGTGTAGGAAACTTTGGGGGCGGGGCATGCAGTGGCCTTTAAACCGCGGCGGTTTATCGGGCATTATTTTACTTATCTATCTAAGTATCTTCTCCGGGTTCTGAGGTTGATTGCAACATCTCTCCATTTCATTTCCATCTTCTGCCATTCTGGTGCACTCTTGTAGCTTTAGTCCACTCCAGTTCTTGACATTCTCTTCCCAGTTTATTTTGGGTCTCCCTCTCGGTCTACTTCCTTCCACTCTTCCCTCCTACAAATCCTTTAAGAGGCTTTGGTGCCTTTTAACATGACCAAAGTATTTGACTTTTCTCTCCTTAACTAATCCTACCAGTGCATTTTGTTTACGCCCTGCCATGTGCAATATCTCTTTGTTGGTTTTCATTCGTTTCCAGGATATTTTCATCATTCTTCTGTAAATCCACATTTCAAAAGATGTTATTCTATTTTCCATGGCCTTGCTTATTGTCCATGTTTCTGCTCCATACAATAGGACAGACCATACATAACAGTTTACTAGTCTTAACCTAAGCGCAAATTTCACCTTTCTATCTGTGAATAAGTCTTTCATTGCCAGAAATGTATTCCGAGCAATTTCTATTCTTCTCTTTATTTCTGCTTCGCATCTGGCATCATCTGTGATATTTTGTCCTAAGTAGATGTAATTACTGACCTGCTCAATGATATGTCCATCGAGTTTCAAACAGATTCTAGGCTTATTCTCTGTTCTACTAAATATCATAGACTTAGTTTTCTTGACATTCATTCGTAGACCAAACTCTTCACTTTTGACTTTTACAATATCCAATACATGTTGTAAATCTGCTTCATTCTCTGCGCAAAGTACAGTGTCATCAGCATAACGTAAATTATTAATATTTACACCCCCGATACTAACACCTTTCATATCTGAAATTTCCCTGAATACCAACTCTGTGCACAAGTTGAACAGAGATGGGGACATTACGCATCCCTGATTTTTGTGTAACCTGTAATTTCATTGTTAATTTTGATGGCAGCTGTCTGCTCCCAGTAAAGTTTAGATATGAGACGTATTTTCTTACCATCCAGGTTAATTTTTTGTACGCTTTCAATCAATTTGTCGTGGTGAATTTTGTCGAATGCTTTAGAGTAGTCAATAAAGCACACATATATTTCTTTGTTTACTGCAATATACCTTTCTGTCATCATTCTCATACAGAATATGGCTTCTCTAGTACCACTTTGAGGTCTGAAACCAAATTGTTCCTTTCCTACTTCATTGTCAATTTGATTTTTTATTCTGTTGAGAATGATCTTTAAGAGCAACTTGATTACATGGCTCATAAGGCTAATTGTCCGGAAATCTTCACATACACTTGCCTTAGGCTTCTTTGGAATTGGCACACATATCGACTTTTTCAGATCTTCAGGAATATGACCTGTATTGTATCATATCATATTATTTGGCAAATACTAGTCAAATGTTAAATCCCAAATTCTTTTAAGGCCACAAGTTCTTCCCGTGTTATCCCATCTGGGCCTTCAGATTTAGAAGCTCTCAGTGAATGCAGAGCTTGTTTAACTTCTGATTCAAGTATACTTGGACCCTCGTTGTCAGTGATTGGAAGTTCTGGACCTCTGTTTATTATTAGGACTGTTTATTATTAGGACATGAAAATCAAATAGCTTCGCTCGCCCAATTGGGCCCAATGGGACTGATTGCCCGCTTTTAGAATTTCATGTCAGTACGATTTTGGTTAATTGTGTAGTATTTCATTATACTAAACACCTGCGATACAAATTATGATTTTCCAATATGAACATTACTTAATTTCATCTTTAAAACGTACGAAGGTCTCAATTCAAAAGCATTATTCAGATTGGTGACTATATGAGGGGAAAACGTAATATTCAAACATTACTAACGTGACTGATGATAAAATATTAGATGTCTATGGGAGGCAAACTAGTTTTAAGCTATTGAAACAGTTTTCCATCTTGTATAGTACATGTATCTATAAAAATATGATTCATATTGGATTACATTAATTGTACCTACTTCCAAGTTAATTTGGTGGGATGATATATTTCATTAAAAACAATCTCAACAGATAAAATATCGACAAGAGTCATTCTAGTTATAGGCGAAGAAGTGTTTCCACATTATTCATGATTCATATTTTAAAAATTCATTTATTGTACATACTTTCATGTTAATTCATTGAGTTGATATATTTCATAAAATAAAGTCACGAAGGCAGTATATCTACATGATGCTATTCCATACTCACAAGACTAGATCATGGTTACTTTCACTTACTGCATACAACCAGAAGAAGGCATAGTATAATAAGAACAAATACAGCCCAAAGAGTGTGATTACCTTTATATTTAGGCCGACAGTAAAGTTTTAATCAAGAAATGAATGTTTTATCAAATATCTTTCACATCTAGATGACCAGAACAACAATTCACTTAATTAGCTTCTTTTTATCTTAATACATGCAAAATAAAATGTGGTTTATTTCACAAATACTGTAATGTAATTTTAAAAATAATCAAACACTGCTTTGTACATAAATAAGAATACTCTTGAGATAAATATAGTAATACCCCTGAAGATGGAGAATTACAACAACAACAACAACGTTTTATTTTTCACAAGTAGGCTTATACAGTATATTAAATGATAATTTCTGTAAAAATTGTTCGTGCATTAGTTCACCCTCCCAATACCCCCGCCCCATCCCGAGTTATTCCAAATTCTGGCTGCAACTGTCAAATGGTAACGCAGCCATGCCAGCACCTAGATTGTGGGGAATTTTACAGTTTGACGACTAAACTAGTGATTATTACAAGTAATGGTTCGTGTACTGAATAAAAAGTGACCAGTTACACTGGTCTCTACAACGAAAATAATACTTCTATACAATTACAGGGCATAGGACCCCCCTCCAAAGGGCACTTTTGCTTCTTAATAACTTAGAAACAGAAACTTTTTTCGAATTAAAGTTTGCTCATTCTAAACTTGAAGGATGTCAATTTTATTTGGAGTAAGTTTCATGACCTTCTTATCAATACTTTTCTTACAGCAATACCATTCCCAATTCGGTCTATTCCAGCGTAGAGACATAACATTCAGAATTTTTGCTTTAGACAGTTTTAAGCAAAATCAAGACTGCTAAACATATTTCAGTGAGTACATCAGACACATTACCCTATAACCAACAGGCTACCTATGGCCCCTTCATAATTATACTCGTTTCCAATAATTTTACTTACTTATGAAGCAAACCAAAGTGATGTAAGATACTTTATGTACTTATGTGTTATTCTTATCATTATCATTTCTTGTAAACAAAACGCTGAGAATGTGTAACGTGAAATGTGAAAAATGAAAATGAAGCGAACCTTAAACCTTGCAAGATTGAATAACAGGGACATACAGAGCATTTACAGTATCCCACTGGATTGTTGAAGAGAAAATGAATTCTTTTCAATGGACCGTAACCATAAGCCAAAGATATTTCATTCCTCAGAACAGTAAGTTGAAACAAATCTGTGAATTTTAGGGTTCAATGTTATATTTACACTCTGAGCATAGATACATGTTGTTGAACTATTCGGTTACACAGTACATTAATTGTCAGGGCTAGGTGAAGCATAACGGACATGACAGGTTGTGCGTGATGGACATTACGGATACTTAATCACGTGTCTCACGAAATATGTAGAGCTTTCCTGGAGTGCAGAAGGCAATCTCTCCCGTCCTAAACTCTTGTAGGTAGTACCAGGGACGTGATGGCTTCGTGATCTTGAAGTCTGTGATGACGTTCTGGATGTGCTTCAGCTCTCTCGTGTATTGCGAGATGCTGACAAGTCCCTGTTCGTAATTCACCCAGGCGATGATGACCGAGTCATCCTTGCAAACTGCAGGATAGGCATTCATCCCTTCCTTGGTGATACAGTCCACTTTGGCACCAAATCTGCCATCGAGCACGCGTACTGTATGTCCGTCACTCGTCACCACGACCATGTCCCTCGAATCCATCGCAAATATCTGCTCTGGTTTAAAACCTTGACACATCTCCCTGACTGGCTTCCCTCCTGATGGCTTGAAGACTTGGATGGTCTTCCTTGTTATGTAGCTTGATAGGATATTGCCATCTTTGTCTACGGCCGAGGTCACCAGGCCCGCCTTCATCGGCGCTAAGCGTCTCGAACTTTACCCTGAGCTTCTTACAACAATGCGGTGTGTAGAGGGAAATGTTGTTACCATGGTCACGTATGACGTATCCACCATCGGGTGTGAACTGCAAGGCACACACCTTTACGGTGTTTAGAACTATCTCCTGAAGTATGCCATCGCTCGAGAATGTCACTATACCTCCAGTCCAGCAACCAATATCAACCGTATTACCAGGTGATACTGCCATCCCGCGCATGCCATTCTTGATAGGCAGCTGACTTTCCATGTGTAGAATCCACATGGACTCACCTTGTAATTCACCCATCTCCAGTCCGTCCATTCTCTGGCTCGGCGTAAAACGAAGCTGTTCACCTTCCTCAACAGTTCTTCTCGGCTTCTGGTCATCGTGGTCTACTCGGCTCAGGAGCTGTTCCATCTCTTGACAAAGCGTGTTGTGAGTTATCAAAGCTTCTTTTTGAAGAGGAATCTTCAGACCGTTTTTGACTAACCCACAGACTGCATTTATTCGGGTGATCTGCTGACAGCCTTTCTGTTCCATGTCCTCTAATAAGTTGTCGAATGTCTTTATCCGTTGCCCGACAGCACTCTTCAACGCCCTTTTTCTCTCTGTCAATTTTCTGACAGTTTCCTCGTACGTTTCGTCGATGTCACGAGAAAGATCTTCCTGTACTTTCTGCAACCTTCCACGTTGTTCGGCAACGTATGCGCCATACTTGTCGAAGTCGCATAACTTTGATTTTGCTTTAGATGCCAGATCATCGATTTTCTTCTTCTGCTCAGTTTCATAGACGGCTGCTTCCAAAACCTTGTGCCCTCCCTGTGTATGCTCTAGCACGCTACACCTAAAACAGATGTACTCATTACAGTCGAGGCAAAAACATTCCTCCTCCTCGCTTGGATGTTTCTGACATTGGCCCCTTCTCCTCAAACTAACCTTTCCCGTGCAGACATCACTGGCAGCTACGATGGAATGACCTGAAAACTTCGCCCATTGTGAGTGCATTTTCTTGCAAGATTCGCAAAGGTAGTCGCCGCAATCTTTACAATAGACCACTGCAAGAGCTTTGTCCTCTGAATCGCAGTTGGAACACAACTGTACCTGAGTCTGGACATCTTCAACCAGCGCCCTCACCGTTAGGTTTGTTTGTAATCTATTCACTTCTCAATCAGAAACCACGGTTTCCTTCCGGCACACAGGACAGGATAGTTTTGTTCGTCCGGGTGAAAGTCGAGGAAGGACTTCAGACAACCCTTGCAGAATGTATGGGAGCAGGTTAAGATCTTGGGTTCCTTGAAAAAGCTCAGGCATACAGGACACTCGAGGTTCTGATTGACAACCTGCTTCAAGTTGGCAGCCATCTTGGAAAAACCAAGCTCCAACCTGGAAAAAAAGTATCAAGAATTTAGCTCTCAAATGGCCTATTGAAGTATGCAACAATTGGTTATGACCGCTTAATTACGTAATTATCCGGAATCGTGCCCCTCTCCCTTATATCTTAAACCCACCCTGATACATAAGTCATTTCGGTAGTTTTTTTATCGACTGGTTGTCATATTTAGAGAGTATTCATTCTAAATAGGCCCCGGTGTCTCAAGTACATGCTAACAATAGTTATCGTGAAAAAAATTAGCCATTCACCCTGTTAAATGCTATTTACGTTTACTTTTCATTTCAAACAGGTTTTTGAAGCCCAAATCAAGTTCTGTTGTGGTGGACAAAGTCCAATCTATTTTTGACATGCGAAATGCAGATACTGTCTAACATAATTATGGTAAATTGAGAATGATAGTGATCATTTCTAAGCTGCTTCACAATGATCCATTAAAAGACATGATGAATTGTAAATCATAAAACAGAAAGGATATAATATGCCATTCATGATAATAATGTATAATGTTGTAAAAACTAAAATACCTTATTTGCCTTCCTCAAGAGTGTTATCTCCAACGTTCTTCTACTGTAGTATTTGCTGTAGAAGTAGAATATAAGGTTGGGTAGCAAAATGATGACCTGTAAGTGTAACGTCAGATCGACACGCCCATTTGTATGTCGAATACCTATATAGATCTATACTACAGTTACTTACCTGGCTGGATGTAATGGGCCGATATCCTATAATGCGGAAATGGATCAATACACCGGAAAAGTAATCAACCGTACCCTTCACCTCTGAACTCAGAATATATATAGTACATGTATATGTATATGAACCATGTCTTCGTATGATATGTTTCTGATAATCCTTGGATTACTTGATAATTTAGGATAATTCCATACGTATGATTACATACATCATCATTTTCTTTGTATAACGAATCACAAATCTGATTTTCAGGTCTCTATTTAACATACCATTATAGCAAACTTCCCAGCCCTATATATTTCCTCCGACCCCCTCTCTCTCTCTCTCTCTCTCTCTCTCTCTCTCTCTCTCTTCCCCCTCTCTCTCTCCCCTTCTCTCTCTCTCTCTCTCTCTCTTTCTTTCTTTCTTTCTCTCTTTATTTCTATTACTCCCCTTTCTCCCGCCCTTCCCCTCTCCCTCTTGTCTCTCTTTCCTTAACCATACAGTATATAAATTCATCTCACTCTCCAACACCTTCAGTGCAAATGTGAAGAATAATTTGATTATGTGTATTGGCTCAGATTTTCATTATCACCGTTATATCTTTACTCGTATTGTATCCTTTATTAATTGACTGATGTAATTTATGTATTTTGATGTTTATTTTTTATCTGTAAATATTTTCACCATAAGGCAACAAATTGCCTCGGTGGGAAAATAAATAAAACCATTGAATTGAATACACACGGCATTGATATTTATTTAGTCCTTACTACATGTAATCAGATTTATTCTTGACTCAACCTTCTTCCATATCAACTTGTTGTAATCCGATTTAATATGCTAATGATATCTGAAGTAAATCGTGGTACTCCATCCATTCAGAGACTGATGCCATAAGGCGCCCTCTCCTGGCACAATGCCATCTCTCGCAATCCGCTGATCTCGATTTTTTTTTTGTTTTTTTAACGTAGAGATCATTGATCGAGCCATGGACCTAAAATAAAATTTGCAATGTCTGTCTAGGACAACACCTCAGAAGATAGTTGACCGACGGTCAACTAAACCGAAAATTTCGACTACGTGAACTTGTTGTTTCGTAGGCTTTCAGTCTCCTGAACCTCCCAAATAGATCAGACCTATTAATACAAGACCGAAACGGAGATCATATCCAGTCTTCTGTCTCATTGTCCTTTTCACTATAGCCGTAAAAATACCAAAAAAGACCGGAGATTTCGGTCTCTCGGCCCTCAGTCTCGTAGAGCTAATTCACTATTTGTTGTTAGAAGGCTTGCGAGACCAAAACGATCGATCTTGTAAGCCCTCTATCAATTCGGATGGTCCTGATTTGTATAAAACGAGTTCTATTTAAATAATGATTTAGATATTAATTAACTTTTGGATAAGTGAATGTCTTTTAAACTGTCGTTTCCATGGCGTAATAATAATCATCGTAGATAACGGGAGGGGAGACAGAGAGATTGAGGGGTGGAGAAGGAAGAGAACGAGAGAGAGAGGGTGGGGGTAAAGGGGGCAGAAAGGGGGAGAGGTAGGGGAGATAATAAACAGAGAAGATAGAGGGAGAGAGATAGGACCATAACTTCCTGTATAACTGTGCAAATTTTATTTTTGTATTAACGTTTTTGCTAGCGATAGAACTGGGTAACAAGAAGACAGCAAAAAACAGACGCAAATATTTCTGTCTGAACATGTTTTAATGAAGTTATCATGTATCTTAGCATTGAATAGGGATTCGCATGATGAGATTTTTTTGTCTTGCACAAAATAATGTCGAGGACGACAAATCTTTCTATGTTCCACAGTCTGACCTTCCCTTGGCCAACTTGTCGGGTCGTTGAGAGCATTCGTGTGCTATTCTCGTCTGCATACTCTGACAGTATCAACTTCGCTTGTTTTCTCTTCTAAAATGTAAATGATTTCCAGATTCAGAGGTAGACATCCCTCCAAATGTCGACGTGATACGGTTGTATTATAATGTCAAGGATATTTGCTCACCCGCTGTTTTTAAGCAGTCAGAATTGAACTTGAAAAATAAACAATTTGTCGAGGGCAAGACATCATATGGTCGCCATGTGTGCTGACCAGAGGCCGATCGAAACGAGCGCTTTGACCACTTCGACCGGAAAAAATGCGATTGAAATACTAGATTGAGTTCTGGTAAAGATGAAAAATAATTTGTAAGCTTTCTCATTCTTCGTATATGTCAGTTTGGAAGAATATTTTTGAAGACATATCCTTTGCTAAGGGTTTATTTTCAAATGCCCTCGTATTCAAAATATGATGAGCAATAGTTGTAACGTTTGGACCAAACTATTATGCCATGTGTAGTTCATAAGAATCCTTATGAATAAAAAATAATTTGTATACTGTAACGTTTTGGAAACCTAACAAAGATAAGAAATTGATCCTGCTGAAAATCAAATGCACTGCACGCAGATATGGGTAGATTGGACCAATCATATACCATATTAAGTAGTCCAACGTTTCAGCTAATTCTCATTTTTGTCTAATACGAGGGCATTTGAAAAGCAATCCTTTTCGGAGGACACTTCATGTCAGGCGCGGATCCAGGATTTCTTAGGGGGGGGGGCCCAAATTTGAAATTATGCGAGCCAAATATTGGTACGTTATGGTGACCAGCAGTGGCGTAATGAGCAAAAACGTTTGGGGGCAGACAAAAATCCGCATCACCCCACTTTTACATGCAGGCCCCGCTGAACGTTTTTCTAAGTGGGTGGGGAGGGGGAGGCTAAAGTATTTACGATCAGGTAGTAGCGTAAATTGGCATGGCCGGGTCTAGGGGCAAAGCCCCGGCGGGGGTCAAGGGGTGATAGCTGAGCCCCCTGAAACTCAGGGATTTGAGGCATTTTTATAACGGTCAGATAAGCATTCAAAGGCCCGCCTGATTCCCCCTGGTGGGGTTGAGGGGGCGGAGCCCCAGAATCTCAGGGGTTTTAGGCATTTAATTACGGTCAGATGAGCATATTTTGATACCTTATTTGTGACACTGGCAGGACACTAATTGGCGTGGGGTCCAGGGAGCGTAGCCCCCGGAAGCTCAGGGGTTTTTGGCATTAAATTACCGTCAGATGAGCATTTTTTTATACCTTATTTGTGACACTGGCAGGACACTAATTGGCGTGGGGTCCAAGGTGCGGAGCCCCCAGAAGCTCAGGGGTTTTTGGCATTAAATTACCGTCAGATGAGCATCTCGGGGCCCGCCCTAGGGCCCTAGGTGGGTTCCAGGGGGCAGACCCCCGGAAGCTCAGGGGTTTTAGGCGTTTAATTACGGTCAGATGAGCATATTTTGATCCCTTATTTATTTGTGACACTGGCAGGTCACTAATTGGCGTGGGGTCCTGGGGGCAGAGCCCCCGGAAGCTCAGGGGTTTTAGGCATTTAATTACGGTCAGATGAGCATATTTTGATACCTTATTTGTGACACTGGCAGGACACTAATTGGCGTGGGGTCCAGGAGGTAGCCCCCGGAAGCTCAGGGGTTTTAGGCAATAAATTACGGTCATATGCGCATCTCGGGGCCGCCCTAGGGCCCTAGGTGGGTTTCAGGGGGCAGAGCCCCCGGAAGCTCAGGGGTTTTAAGCATTTACTCACGGTTAGATGAGCATATTTTTATATACCTTATTTGTGAGACTTGCAGGTCACTAATTTGCGTGGGGTCCAGGGGGCGGATCCCCCAGAAGCTCAGGGGTTTTTAGGCGTTTAATTACGGTCAGATGAGCATATTTTGATACTTCATTATTTTGTGACACTGGCAAGTCACTATTCTTTCTTTCTTTCACTCTTTCTTTCTTTCACTCTTTCTTTCTATTTCTCTTCAATATAGTACTGTTTCAAAAAAGTTGGGAGGGAGGGAGCTCGAGGCCCCCGAGCCCCGCCGTTCCGCGGGCCCTGACATTTAGGCCTCTAAATAAGCATATTTCTTGCCTGACTGTAGGAATTTGTCATTTTCAATAAACGCATACAAAAGTATAATTTACTAAAAAGTGAGGAAAAATCTCGGAAAATTATGTCATTTCAGCAACATTTGTAAATCACCGTTATCGCATTAGAAATTAACAACGTTTGAATTATATTTGAGGGCAACTGCACCCCCCATTAGTACGCCAGTGGCCCCCGATCTCCCTTACCTTTCTTCTTTCTCTTTTTTCTTTCCCTTTCTCTCCTCTTTCCCTCTACCTTCCCTTCTTTTTCTCTCTTTAGGTTTGCTGAGGGAGGGAGCAGGGCCTTTCGGCCCTCCCCGATCCACACGTTGCTGATCTCCCTTCTTTTCACCTTTTTTCTTTTTCCTCTTTTTTGTTCCCTGTTAGCTCTCCTCTTTCCCTTTCCCTTCCTTCTCTCTTTTTTGGGGGCGGGGGTGAGGCAAAGGCCTTTGGCCCGCCCGATCCACAACTTGTTAGCGGGAAAATTGCAACTGATATCCCCTTCTTTTCTTTTTCCTCTTTTTTCCTTACCTTTATCTCCTCTTTTCTTTTTTTCTTTGCCTTTCCTTCCTCCTCTGTTATTTTTTTGATGGGGGAGGGGGGGAGGTAACAGCCTGGAATGCAAGGCCCTTTCGGCCTGATCTCCTTCACCCCTCTTCTTTTCTTCTTCCTCTTCCTCTTCTTTCTTTCCCTTTCTCTCCTTTTTCCCTTTTCCTTCTCTCTCTCTCTCTCTTTTTTTTTTTTTTGCCGGGGCCAAGGCCCCCCCCCCCTGGATCCGCGCCTGCTTCATGTACTAAGATGTTCTTCCAAATACTGTCATAAAAAAGTGAGGATAAAAAAATTTATTGTTTCACCTCTACCAGAATTGTCTCTTTAAGTGTAAAGTCAATGGATAATATTTTGAAAGCGTTTTACACATGATACACGTAGATATTCGAATCCATTGTAACTGACGGCATAAACCGGCCCTCGAGGTGGGAAGGGAAAAACAGACATTGTAATGGGAGATGAGTATTATTAGACTACAGTAGTGAACAAAATCGATTGTGTAAGATGAAGAAAAAAAAGGTTCAGCAAACAGAACCCCACCCCCTCGAGATGTTACAACCAGACAGGGAGGTGGGACCTCCCTGAACCAGATAGAACAGATGAAAACTATGTTAGTCGGTTTCCGAAACCAAAACTAAATTCTCTTTGCGTTATTTGCAACGTCTGTCGAATCGCCAAATGTCCGGAGATGACGTAATGCTTTGCTGTACTTTGGTTGGCTCAAAGTAGTCGGATCATGCTCACATGAACCCAATGTGCAGCCATGGTGCAATGATAGAAATACAACATAGCAAAAAGTGAATCGTTTATGTTTGGTTGCTTGCTTGTTTGTTTATATGATTAGTTTTACTTTGTATTGCTCTGTATTGCTTTTTAAAAGAGCTTAGGTCTACCAAGGGTATATACGATTGAACAAACCTTTTCAACGTTTATTAGCCAAATAATTGTATATCCTTTTATCACAACAACAGGTTTGTCATGAGGGGAGCGGCATTATTTCATGGATATTATTTTCTCACTCTCCAGACTCGCTCAGCATGTTCATTAGGGGATGGAGAAGGGGAGGGGGAGGCTGCGTTAGAGCAAACTACAAGTAGGCCTATATTATGACTTGTAACAACTCTTTGCCGGAAATATAATGTCGGGAACCACTCCATATACTATCTCTGTCTCTGTCTCTATCTCCCTCTCTCTCTCTTTCTATCCCTCTCCCTTTCTCTCTCTCTCTCTCTCTCTCACTCTCTCTCCCTTTCTCTCGCGCGCTCTCTCTCTCTCTCTGGGTTAGGAAGGAACAAAAACAACAACAATCTTCATAATCAAATTTCAATTCATAAACTTTCTTGAGTATTTTGTTGCCCCGGTTGACATTATCGCTATGTCCAGTGTACTGTACAGCCAATGATGATAATCTCTAAGAATTAGAGCTCAGTGTGAACAGCGCAACTTGCACTGACGCGCCGCACGGACGCGAATGGCTACGAGAGAACTTAGCTAGGCGGGTGCGCGCTACTGACGGCGGGTGCTACACGCCAAGCGCGAGGAATAAAATCTGTTCCTCTCGCTCCCATCTCATACCGCCCTTTGCCTGCCTACCTAGACATACGGGAGCTTAGGACGTACATCTCACGGAATACTTGATCCAACATATTGGACCTCAAGACAAAATGACGAGGTTACTCTGGATAGCAGTATTAGGACTTGTCCTACCTGTGGTAATTATACCAAGTTTCTCTTTCTTTCTTTTCGAACAGTTTTTAATTTTGATACGAAGCGGCGCCATTGAATGATTGAGATTTCCATACGATGCATTTCTCCGACTGGACAAGTAAACCAGCCAGTGTAGCGGTTATGTCAACTCTGAGTCAGAAAAATGGCGCCACAGGCCTATGTTTTTATAGTTCCTCCTATTTTCTTCTGTATGGTAATTATCAAAGTATTGCTACCATCTAGCTGATGACACACTTAACGAAATGCTTGTGATTTCTAGCTTCATCATTCCTCAAAAATAGCTCCGTCTCCCCCTATCTACATCTTATATTTCCATAATCTTTCTTTATAATATTGTGCAGCTCTTTTTCTCCTCTAGAGTTGAGAGCATCCCAATATCTGCATTTTGTTCTATTTCTTTTCAATTTCATTTTCAGTGCTAAACGTTGAAAGGCAAAGTAACAACCTGACAATTGTCACAATAGGCAAACTTAAATGGTTATCATAACAGATAGCAAATTCAAAAGGTTCTTGCAATTGATTGATTGAAAGTTATTCAGTATTATTCTGAGACAAAATTTTGATTTGACGCTGAAAGGTAGGGTAACCGAGGAGTTCATTCCCGGAGGGTATACTCATTATACTATGCATCTCACTTTTGTGTCGCATTGTTACACGACTTTGAGAGCATGGGCGCAGCTAGGGACGCGCAAAGGAGTCATGGTCCCATGTTCATCCACGGAATCTATAGAGATTAATACTTAACCCTACCCCCTTCCGTGCAACACTTCTGGCTGCATCAGTGCTTGTGAGTATTGCTATATCGTTTCATGAATTTACGAGGTATTTGAAAATGAACAGTGCACAATAAACAGTATTTCCTACCTTAATTCTGTCCAGTTAAAACATAATATGAAGAGAAGTTTTCCTGACGTGTAATTCAGATTGAATGAGTTGTACGACACATGCTCCTGCGACAATTGCTCCACGGTAATTTCAGATTCTAACTGAATTTCTAATTTCAACTTTAGACCCAACACTATACCACACCCTAACCTTAATCACAAACCTAACTTAAACCCAATTGCAACCCTAACCCTGACCCTTTACTTTTGACGAGATAAAGCCTGGAGCAATAATGTCGCCGGAGCTAAAGTAAGATCACCTCTCTTAAGAACAAATGCGATCTGTTTTAAACGTTATCCTTCCATTGACTTGGTGTGAATGTATGCATGGTGAACATGATTATTAAATCAATTACACAAACTTCAAACTAGAATTATGACATGTTGAGGTCATGAAGGGTGAGTGTGGTACGTCTTCTCGGTGGGTTACCCGAGCTATATGACAGACCCGAATTCTTGTCCGACAAGAAACATATGTGTCACCCCAAAACACAGGGTTGGATACTGGGAGTGTGCTTGGGAGGGGGTCGCACCCTGGCACAGGCAGTGCCCCTCCATACCCCCGTTTTCGTTGTATATCTAATTTACGGGGAAATGTAGTTACCAATATGCCCATGCTCTAATTAGATGCATCCATTGCAGTGGACTTTAAAGAACCATACGTACTTCATTTATATAAGCTATTATAATAATATAATATAAAGCGCGTTCCGTGCACCGAAGTCTCTAAGCAATATTAAGCAATGGCAATGAATTCGTATTCAGAAATTAAGATGGACGAAAAAATAAACACAATCGTTTGGGCAGATGAATGCATTTTCCACCTAGGGAGGTTTTACTAATCTATTAAAAACATTATCATGAAAAACATCTTTGTTGGGCTATCAGGCACCATTTACAGTTTACTCTATGAAAATTGGAGATGTCGGTTGTTTCAGATGCAACTACGAGTAGGTCTAAATTGTGTGCCTCGATAAATCGGAACTCGCGTTATCAAAATTGCAACGCATTCCATGATATTAGAAAAGCACATAATAGTCGATTTTTATATTCGAGAGAGAATTGTATTTTTTATATACAATTCTTGATTTGGTTACATCTCTCCCGGACACACCGTCATGACAATAGCATTACAAGAAAGTAGAAACGGATTTTATTGCACAACATTTTATTGCTCATTCTATACGTTTGTCTCGCGTGCTTTATCTTGAAATATTGTTTGGCAGGATGTTATTATTAAGACCGTGTCAAACCAAAATTATTTTGAGAGTGGTGGAAACAAGATTCTCGAACTGGAGGGGGCAGGGATGTCAAAGAGTTGCGACAAACGAACAAACAAACAAACAATACAAGTTTTTGAATTCCGCTTGGGCACATCAGTGGATTTGTTTGCCTGGTGTGTGGTAAAGGTATATCAGATTGGTTTAGCAGGGGGTGCCCCTGTGCCCCTTGGATCCGCCAGTATTTTTTCTCTGCGGTACTCCTTGGGAACATGTGAAATATAGATAAACCTGAAGGTGTTGGGGCTGACAATGTTGGTCATTAGATTTGATTACGAGTGACATAATGAAAGATGTCTCACACATGTGCCGTTGTGAAGTGATATTGTAGAGGGGTATGGTATCTCTACTATGTATGCTACTATCATTAGACGAGTCATGTTCAGGGACTGTTACACGAATGGTTACGACTGGTTGATTGTGTACGATCAGTCGTAAGACTAATCCAGTAGCCACTGTGCATTTATGGTTTTATCTGTCCGCCAGGGCGAACCGACAGGGCATGGGGTGGAAAGTAACTATCCATCCACCTGGACAGAGTGTGAAAAAATGGAGAAAGCCAAAGTAGAAGAAGAAAGGGGAACATAATGTGGAGGAGTAAGAATAAGAAGATTTAGAATAGGACCATACACGAGTAAGAAGAAAAAAGAAATGTAGAAGTAGAAGAAAGAAAAGAAAGGCGGAAGAATAAATAGATATAAAAGAAGAAGATATAGAAGAAGGAAAGACGGTTGAGAAAGGAAGGAAGGATGAAATAAATTAGAAGAAAAACATTAGTAGCACAAGAAGATTAGACGTTCTAAATTCGTGTTGTTAGAGACGGAATTTACTGAGAAAAGAAAATTCCTTAGTTTCAGCCTTTAAACAGGCATTCCACGGTCCAATCGTACCATAAATATACCACCATAAGTTCTTGAAAATAGAGCATCATCGAGTCGAATATATTTTGAACCATGGCTCTTTATAGAGTAATCATACAATATATAACGACTGCCATTTCTTCATGAATTCGAGACAATCACACTGGGATTTGAAAGAACGTTATCAGAATTTCAATTCAATACTCAGATACAGGAATGACAAAGTCATTATCAACTCTACCCTATTGTTGGTAGCCTTGGCAACCTTTACTAAAACTTTGATACAAAATACTATCAAACCAGGGCGATCTGTTGATGTAAATGTCACCTCATATAACAGAAATTCTTATTTTCAAGCGGCTTTATTTTGCTTTCCATAGCTCAAGCAGCAACCGAATTTGCCGGTGTATTAATATTACTATTATTAGCCTTCTCCACGGGCTTTGCCTGCTGTGGTGTGGTCATACTAATTAGTAGTTTATAGACACAGACCCTTTACGATTGGCTACCTCAAGAGATATATATTCCAGTCAGACTCAATCTAAACTAGTGTCAGTAAAGCCAGTAAACCGAACTTTGTTATTCTCACGGTTAAAGTGTCGAGCTACCATGGTCAAGGCAATACCGACAGTGCGCTGCTGGTGTTAGTTTCATATACAGTTCTTTGACTTATTCCGGCCTCAGATGATAAAAGTCTGCGATGGATGACTAAGGTATCAAACGTATATTTCTCGAGAGGAAATACTTCATATCGTCAGGTAAATTGAATCTATCGGTCGGAGGCCCCGCAACTTGAATGAGGATGCGGCAGTTATATCAATATAAAGTCTGGATAATATCAACTCTCTCGATGATATGATTTGAAAGAGATGGAAATGTGCTTATGTCACCCCCTTGAGTCTTTGAGACAGCTTGCCCCTCTTCCTTATTACTTCATTAATATATTATTATGTTAGAATAATGAGTCTAGCAGTCGAATATTCATATCAGGGAGAACAGATGATCATGCACATGCAAGGCCATGTTACTGAAAACACTTTTTGAAAGAGAAGGTTGCCTCAGGTGAATACTCATTTGATAGCTTGTTGTAGGCCCACTCTCTTTATGTCCGTTTGGAAGAGTATCATAGTTGAAATATCCCCTGAAAAGGGCGGCTCTCCAAATCCCCTCATATTCCATATATGACGAGACCTAGCTGAAGAGTTGGACCGAACAGTCATGCCACATGTATGTAGTCTCATATCCCCATATCTGTGCACAGTTTATTTATGTGTTTTCAGCGAGATTGAATCGATTTCGTTTCATTTCAATGATTCCGAAACCTCACAGTATACACCAATTATTATTTACCATATACATAATCATACTGTTCCAGTTGCTACGAAAGTTTCTTTCACATTGAAATTGCATTATATTTAGATGTATATATAGATACGTGATGCGTGGTATATATACAGCCAATGGCGTAGTGTGAGTCCACCCAGTAAGGGGGCACTGGAACGATGTGGGGGGCGGCACCGTTCTTACTCGGATAGTGAAATGCAAACTTACAAGGCTACTGATTACAGAGAGGGTGCGGGAAGTACGTGGTCCATCCGTTTTCTTTTCTCGCCCCCCTCCTCCCTCTCCCTTCCTCTTGTTTCTCGGGATTTGTTTCACAACTCGTTTGGGGTGACGTGCTCTCCATACCTCCTCTCGCTACGCCACTGTTTCCAGCGTAACGTTGGCGAGTTCGCCTCCATCCTGCTGGTCAGTCAAGTGACGGTTGCGATAGACATACACATTCTTCAAATAGCTGATATCATCGATATGATTAATAGCGAGTTATTAGATGAACTTATCTCTGGAGGTTGAATGCGATGTATATCACAGCCGGTGGTGTAAATCCGTTTCGATGAGTAGGAGGAAAGGGGGGATGAGTACAACCGGGCGCCCAGATTTATCATGCGAACGTACACGACTTGTTACGGAGGTGGATGTGAGACATTGAAGGGGAAAATGACTTTCTAAACCTATATTAGTATTCTGATAACTTTTTAAAGGTAATGCAAAGTTTTGGGAAATTTTGAAAATTGGATGGATAGTAATTCTTAAATTTTTTGATAAATTGTGATGCCCCTGTGGATGTATTATAAGCACTAAAAAATTTAGCCCCTAAAACACTTCTGCTTTCGAGCAAATTGAATAATCAATATTTACCGGTGCTTCCGGTAAATTTCAAATACATGTATTTCAAGTAGCGCCTCAGGCCCTTCCATGGTAGCTGCGACCATGACAATCTCAGAATATGCAGTTCTGGGCCCCGTCTTACAAAGAGTTACGATTGATCCAAATCAATCGTAAGTCCTCCAATCAATCGCAAGTTTGCAGTCTCCTATCTCTTATGTACATAGTTACGATTGATATCAATCGCAAATAAGTTGCGATTGATATCAACTCTTTGTAATACGGGGCCCTGATATATAATTTTCAAACGGGAATAGCAAATCGGTCGATTGTAGTCAAGAAACATTGTTTTAAAGCTAAAGTAATAACAGTCTTGAGAGGGCGCTATACAACATAAAGAGTTTATTATTAACAATTTTCATCACTTTAGACTCGATTTCAACCGCGACAACGATCATTGAATATTGTAAAATCGCATATGCTTCCAATATGTTCATTTGAACCAAATTCATGACCCCATACCAAAACTTTGTATTACCTTTAAATAAAACAATTAAACTACTATTTATAAGACCCATTTATATTTCTGTCAAAATTTCAAATAACTGATTAATACTATAGTTATTTCTTCCTCGAAGAGTGTGTGTGTGGGGGGTCTATTTGTACAAGCCACCCCCTTATACAGACATCCCCCGCAGGATTCACCCCAGTGATTACAGCTTTGTATTCGTGGTGTACCATCGACGGCTGCGAGAAGAGAATGTTTGATTATTGGTATAACTGTATAATTATTATCAATTGATATCGGTTAAAGGGAATGCTGCAAGCTACACGTAGCCAGAGGCATTGGCCATCTGATCATAATATGTGGGACCCACGAGCAGCCTCCCATTTGACAGAAAGAAAAAAAGCGTGGGGAAATGCACCTGCCCCTTCCCTTTTCTGACAATCCTGTCTTCATAATGCACTGCACCAACATAAAAATCTTTTCTGAAATGTTGCATCAATTTGAGACCATGACGCATAGATGGTTGCGATTTTGAACGGGACGGGAAGAGGATGGGGAAATGGAGAGGAGAGGAGGAGGGAAAGGGACCGAAAGCTACAATACGAAAAGCACACGAAACGAAAGGTCTACGAGACCGAAGGCCCACACGACCGAATGGCCGAAGACCAATGAGACCAAAATCTAGCTACACCACAAAAGGCCTACGACACAAAGGTCTATGATCCCTGGGACTGAATGCCTATGGAATCAGAGTTCCCCTCAGACCGGAGGCCTACCATACCAAAGGTCCATGAGACCGAAGGTCTACGTGACCAGAGGTCATTGAGACCAAAGGACTATATAACACGAGGTCTCTGAGACTGAAGTCCTATCAGACCAAAGGTCTGAAGGTCTTTGAGACCGGAGGTCCCTGAGACCGAAGTTTACGAGAATGACCGGTTAGTGAGACGAAAAGAACACGAGACTAGAGACCAATAAGACCGAGTACTACGAAACAGGAGGTCCGTGAGACGACCTGAGGCACACGAGCAGTAGCATTTCTAGAGGGTTTTTTGGTGGGGGAAGGGGTAGGGTGGCGAGGGAGGGGCCATTGGGGGCCCTGTTTTGACCTTTCGTTTCTAATCATGATTTTTTGTTTTGTTAGGGGTGAATAACTTTTGAGGGGCATAAGCCCACTTCAGCCCCCTCTAAAACAGCTTCTGCACAAGAGATCTTTGTCGTAAAAGCCCGCGAGTCTGAACGAAGCTTCCGAGGAGGTTCTCCTACACCTTTGTTGGCGTTCCGTCGATATGATGCATCTGAAAACAAACAGTAATGTCTTGTGACGTCATTGTTTATGTGACATGGAAATGATTCCCCGGTAATGCCGATGTAGCAAACTCTCTAGAACTAGTATCTGTCACAGTTTCGTGATACACATTGCATTATCTTATCCTATTCTTTCACTATTGTTAACCGGTTGAACGTTGAAAACAGAATAATTACTGCAAACTATCAAAGCAAAATTATGTGTCAAATGAAATCTTTTTCACTTTTGATATCTCAGATTCGTATATGGATGCTTAAAAAGGGAATGAAAAGGTAACAAAATTATCGGTGTTAATGTCAGAAAATGTTTACATTGTCTTCTCAAGAACTGTTGCACACGACGTTTGTTTGTTTGGTTTTCAACATCTGCTTACTATAAAAAAAAAAAAGACTCATTTTTAATTTTTCCCATTTTAGAAGAAATGCACCTCAAGTGAATGATCTTATTATAATAAAATAAATATACTGTTCCGCCTCACAATGATATTTATCATAGTTTTGAAGTTTCAGTCGAGCAAACAACAACATACAACACACAGCTGAGCATACAACATACATTCACCGAGACAGAGGACAACAACATACAACACACAGCTGAACATACAACATACATTCACCGAGACAGAGGACAACAACATACAACACACAGCTGAACATACAACATACATTCACCGAGACAGAGGACAACAACATACAACACACAGCTGAACATACAGCATACATTCACCGAGACAGAGGACAACAACATACAACACACAGCTGAGCATACAACATACATTCACCGAGACGTACAGAGGACAGCAACGTACAACACACAGCTGAGCATACAACATACATTCACCGAGACAGAGGACAACAACATACAACACACATCTGAGCATACAACATACATTCACCGAGACAGAGGACAACAACATACAACACACAGCTGAGCATACAACATACATTCACCGAGACAGAGGACAACAACATACAACACACAGCTGAACATACAACATACATTCACCGAGACAGAGGACAACAACATACAACACACAGCTGAACATACAACATACATTCACCGAGACAGAGGACAACAACATACAACACACAGCTGAGCTTCCAACATACATTCACCGAGACAGAGGACAACAACATACATTACCGATGGTGAAGAGTGAAACTGTTATCCTGAATCGCGTCGGCATAATGTCCGCCTTATGTGACCTCCTGGGGCGCGGAGAAAAAGTGTATGATAGAAGACGAAACTTGATCTTGAAGGAGTTAAACTAGTTTGTATCCATAATGATGTGGAAGGATTGCGACCCCACGTGATATTAAAGGGGTTGCAGATAGAAAACAACCAAGCACGAAAAGAAATAAAGCACACATTTATGTAACTTTATCCATTCTTGCTGTCGGTTTCTAAATAATTTATGGAATTTAAGAAGGCATATTGTGTATGATATGAATTAAATATTTCTATCTACCGAGTAGGGTAGTACCTTTTAAACAACCTGTAAACCTGTAAAGAAAAATTAAAGAAATATGTTGTCAATGCTACAAGATATACGTTGTTATAGGTAATAAATATATTCATTTTACCTCTTACTAAATAAACTGGCTGCGTAGCCATGGTAGAATAAACGAAAGCTAATCTGTCAGTATTCCGAAGTAGCCGGGTCTGTCAATATAAGTGATATTTCCGATTTCATACCCGCCATTCCATAAGCAGTATCCGAATTGTTACTGTGCCATATATGCTGGGTGAGTTATGATGTATATATGTAATCCTAGCATACATGATGTTTATGCGATAGAGTGAAGAGGAAGAGAGCAAAGAGTCATCTTGATTTGATTTAGAACTTTGTGTGTTTCTTTTGGAATGTTATCAGTTCATGAAAGAGTCTACAATATGTCAATGTATGTAGGCCTACATAATATTGCAATTGCTGCCCCTGAGCCTTTTATGACTGTCTGGAACGATGGGGAAGATGGATAATACCATGAATTACGTCGCATAATTTTATCTTCTTTTTTCTTTTTTCATGTTCCCTTCTTTTAGTTGTTTGTTGTTCAGTACCCCTTCCTCTTGCTTTACATATTTGTCTTTCATATCCTATATTATTTTGTAATTCAAGGCGTTCTTTTCCAAATTGATTTCTTCTTTATTTTCCCTGTCTGCTATTTGTCATCACCATCATCGCCCTCATATCGTCATTATTATTATCATCATTGGTACTTTCACTATATTGCCCATCCTACCCTTCCTCCTCTTTCTAATTTTCCTCTCCTTCTCCTTCTCCTCCTCCTCCTTCTCTTCCGCCTCATCATCATCATAATCATTGTATTTCCCAAGTCTCTACTGCGATTACCTATAGCCTACTTTACGATGTTGTTAACCATTAGGAGCGCAGGAGGATCATATCTTTTTATTAAATGCAACAATACGCTCATAAGTAAAAACATTATTTAACTGAAGCAATGTCGTATCAAGAAGCTTAAAGCTCAGTGATCGTATTGCACTGAAGAGGAAGAGGATGGGATATTTACGGAAGCAGACTGAAAAATCTGTGACTCGAATAAAAGATTTTAGTTTGTTGTATCAGGATCTCGCCAAGATGACTCGATCGAGAGTTTCCCCGACCTCCTCACAGGGAGTCCATTCTCTGGGGGCGACATCGAGAGTGAGACACGGAGATGGTCTAGACAAGCCAATATACCAATCATGGGAAAGTTTACACTTTAGAATGCAGAAGATGTATAATGAAAGATAATCAAACCACATCATTATTGTTTTCTATTATTTCATTCCCTTAAAAATTATATTTGTTTGTGGAAAGCAAAAATAGGACAGCACTTTCAGGTGTATAGGGTGTTACATTTTAAAGTCGAACAAGGGCAAATGCTATTGTATGTAATTTTCAAAGTTCTCGAAGATGCGGTTTAAGACATTGGTATTCATTGGAGAATCTCTCTCTCTCTCTCTCTCTCTCTCTCTCTCTCTCTCTCTCTCTCTCTCCCTCTCTCATTACCCAGTTCTAATGGATGGGCATAATTACCGGGATATCATTGTTGACATGCAACATTGAACATTCCAAGTTTCATGTTAATATTTGGCGTTGGCCACGTCTCCTTCCTGTACCTCTCTTCATCCCTTTGACATTATATTCCGAGCCAAGGAAAATGCGTATGTGGTCAAAGGGAAGGATACATAATTTTTAAACTTCGAACCCTTGAAAATACATTTAAGCCCATTAGAGTAGTCGGGTTTTGGCTAATCGCCAGTCCAAGTTGCCACATTAAAAAATGGTAATTTAGAGATTTGGTCGCAACATTTAACAACTAAATATTTTGCCAGCAATGTTAACCTATTGTTCGTCTTCAATTTTCCGCAGCATTGGCAGCCCACACCCTCCTTCAATGAAAAAGCTAATCCCCATGCTGCAAGGGAACACAAGTTATGAATAATGTTATTTATTAACATTTAGGGTAGAATGTGATTCTAGATCTAGAAGTCGATATAATACGAGCTTTTGTAGTCAGATGGCCTCACTGTATTAACTATGGTTAAGTTACCCATATATATATATATATATATATATATATATATATATATATATATATATATATGTATATATGCTAATGAAAGGTATGACAATGGTTTTATTTTGTTGTTGTTGTTGTTGTAATAGTTGTTTGAAGAAAAATAACTTGGACATAGCTAAACCTGACATTTCTCAATCTAAAACATGTTAAAAGCAAAGCAAAAGCAAAGTTACTTTGCGATTAAAGCAACTTGAAATCAAGAGGTAACAATCAACCGAAGATGTAGCATAACAATAAACAAGGGTTTTTTATGTAGGTGATAAAGCGATTACGCCCACTGTTTATTTACTAATATTTCCTTTAGACAAAACACTGCAAAAGATCTGTCTTTCAGACTGTCTATTACTTTTCCTCTCTTATTCGCAAGATAGAAAGTTATAAATACTTTTGACTGATATATTGACTCCCCTAATGGCTGGACTCACGCTATGCAATAAGGGGGACAACTAGCACCATGGGGACATCTTTCTTAATTGATGGATGAACTTCAAATTAACAAGGCTATTGACTGGGGTTGGGGTGATGAGGATGTCGTCTTCTTTTACGTCATTTCCCCTTTCCGTTTCCCTTTTTCTCTTCCCTTAATGTTTCACTTTTTTCTTTTGAGGGGGTACGTGCCCCCATGTTACTGTGAAGCTACGCCACTGACGATTCTAGTTTTTAACTGCTTCGTGATAAAGCTCCGAAACTCGACGTGAAGTTCAGTCAATGTCAAAGGTGATGTCATAGACACACCCATTTGCTTTGGTGATAGCTTATCCATACAATCGCAACGCCTGTTGTAATTTATCATGCCTTTCACGATGTAGTACGGGGTTAAACCCAGTCGTCTATATTCTCAAGTGGGGTTAAGTGTTATGGTCGAGGAGGTATGTCATCCGTCATGAAATAATTTGTTTAGTCTCAAAAAAGCTGAGTAGATTGGTCTTGTTTTGATAACTCAAACGCGTCAAATAGAAACGGTGGTAATTTCATCACAGTACTGAGACTATTCTCGTTAATTGATGGAATTAAATTGATAAGATCCCCACCCCCAAAAAAAAAAAACACATCAAAATCACCCAACCCTCCCCTTCCTCTTCACCCTTCCCCACGTTAATAGATTAGATTGAGTTAAACATCGTTTTTAACATTATATGCTCAGAACTTTTGTACACTGGTCTAAACACTCAGAAACACAGTGACTGGGTGCTGATTTCAAAAACTTTTACTTATAAGTTATTCATACTGTACAATTTTATGATGAACCTTTATATAGAATGTATTCCAGACCTCAAAAGGTTAAGCTTAAGCCTACCTCTAAATATATTTATTCTGGAAAGCACATGCATGCATATCATCACATGACAATTGTTTAAAAGTATTCTTGGTAGTTTTTAGTAAAATAATTGCGAATGAATGATGTACTAGACGTTCCAGTAATGTTTATAGAATCTTTCCAAGGCTTTTAAATGTAAAACATTGTAAGGTAGTTCATTTGAGGCTGTAAAGTTATTGACTTTAGGAAACCTGTTTGATATTCACTTCTTTTGACGGCCTCCGACGGAGGAAGTTAAAGAACAGCCCAGACAAGTATATCAACCAAATACATTCCCACACTGGACCTATTTCCCGTGCCAGATGAACGTTGTAGCGAACTTGAAGATTTACCAATTATTGCAAAGAAATTCTGGCAGAATATATAGAAGGGAATTATATTTACCAATTAATTTCCAAACAAAATTAGAGATGATTATGTTGTTATTATGTTATATGTTGGAAGTAATCGAGAAGAAAGACAAATATATGAGTTGATCTAGTGGTCGGCTATCCATTTTTCATAAAACGACCCAGGGTTCGAAAACGAGTCGTGTCTTTCGGATAGTGGCGTTAAAGTTTACTCCCCACTCATTGCCCTTTGCGACCGACCCAAAAATCTTTAAATCTACGGTCGGCTTTTTATTAAAGTTTTTTTTTACCGTATTTTAGAGAGAAAAAATGTATAATGAATAAAAAAAAATGTATTGAAGCATTCAAAACTGAAAAATATCAGCCCAAAGAGGGGGAAAAAGAAAATCGATCGACCGACCCAGGTGCTGGCACCTAAAGGGCAATACAACATCTATTTTGTTTTAGGCCTCATATCTATGTTTTAAAATATAATATTATAAGAAGTATTGATTTCATATTTCGAATTCTTCAAGATTAACAAACGAGATGCACGATGATGCCCATTTTATTACATTCAGTATTGCTCCATTTTAGGTTCTGTTTGTTAATTTCCACCTACACTGGGGGGGGGGGTGGTGCCCAACAATTTGTTATGGTGATATATGTACCGGGTTCTATTTCGTCAAATATAATGGAAAAGTGATAACGTTAATGTTGCAATTGGTTTAGGGTAAGGTATAGCATCTGGTCAAGGGCTGCAATTAAAGGTATTTGTTTAGCGGAGCAGAACCTTACAGGACAAATAAGTTGTGACAAACGTATTTTCCAACTCGGTGCTATGGTGACGAAATCAAATAACAACATAAGAATCACAAGGTCTGTATTTTCATTTACATGACAAGCTCAGAGAGGAAATTAGTAAGTCACGTGTCAAGTGATAGTCATGGTGCACTAGTTAGTCCGACACTGAAAAGAGTTGCATCATTTACATTGGATATATCCAGGGGGCGATTCGGCTGTTACAATGTATTATTTTGGAGAGACAAGAGCTCATCCACGTTGCAATGTATCGATATAATCAATATAATGTAGGTTATGTGTTCCAAATCATCATACTGTTATACTATAATTTAAATAATCGACAAGTTTAAGTACTCCCCCTATATTTCTTTTTTAATTTGTGTTTTTACCAATTGTATACTCTTATAAGTAAGCATAATCCATTTTCTGTAAGCAGGGGTAAGTGCTATACGTTTTTTGTTGTATTTCATTTTAAAGTTATCGCGCTGTTCTTTTGGAAATGTTATATTTTATGGTAGAAAACACTTTAAATGTGTTTTCAGATGAAGATTTTTGTTTAACCTTGAAGGTCTAGCTAAGATTCACAAAAGCAATTGATTTGATTTGGCGTCCTTTTAGTCACGTTTACGTAAGGAAATGAGGAAGGAATTAAGCAATATCCTTGATATTAAAAACATTATCCCGCGCATTACTCTTCCCAAAACAGACCGATAAAAACACATCAATCTCAACACCATGATCCAATATAAGCAAATAAACGCATTACATATGACCATCCTCGGAGTGACCGCCTTGTACCCCTCTTCGACGAGAAAATAATTTTCAGTAGAACATTCCGGGAGCCTATCCAGAGGGATTTTCGAAACAAAAACATGTTCCTGGGACAAAAATACAAAAAAGAGATAATTTCGCCCCCTTCTCAGGCAATCCTGGACCCGCCTTTATATTACAAGTTGTTTTGAATGCTCTCCAAATGAGCGTTGGGTACTTCGAAATAGCCTCGTAACAAGTTAGGCATGAACCAGCAAAAGAAATTACGGAGAATAGTATTAATAATGAAGTGGTTAAAAAGGTATGTCAAAAACATTTAACATTTTAACGAGGGTGTGAAGGTTTTACAAGGTGGATAAATTACTAGGGAGGGGGCCGAACGGGGGCGTGGATTTCAGGGAGTGATACCCACCTACCATTTCATTTTTTCCTCACATTATTCTCTTCATGCATTTTTCTTTCTTCTATTCATCAACTAATGCGCTGCACGCAAGTCAATTTACTATCATAAGATTAGGGATCACAGACTGACCTTAACCCTAACACTAACTCTAACCATATGGAATTAATTGTTACTTATCATGCTCGCGGACATTATTTTGTGTGTAACGGCGGACATCTGTACACCACAGATTTATTAATAACCTATCGCAAATATCATTGTACCATAAGCACGATCGCAAAGACTTTCGCAAAAATCAACTTGAGGTAGTATGAATAGCCTTGTACATTACACATCGAAATGTGCGAACTTAACACATGCCGTAATACAAACAATTTAAAGAAGGGTGATCGCATGCAATTTCACTTAAATTGATTTTCCGAATGTCTTTGTGTTTCATAATGCGTGTTGTGATTACAACTACATGTGCAATTATCATGATTATATGTCTACACAAAAGTTATTTTCGTGACATATCGTCCGAAGGTAAAGCAAAGATAACTGAAACCCAGACTTACAGGAAGGAACCGATAGTGATCATGGTGATATCATCTGGAAAAATAGGTTGAGGACCTAGGTATTGGGGACAGGCTGTTCTGGACATGCAATCAAGGTCAAACCGCGACCTTTGGTGAAATTGAATGACACAGTGAGTGACAGTATAGTTAGGTGAATTGGGAATGAGAAAAGAAACAGGACAGCATTTTGTTTCTCCCCTCCAAAAACATCATTATCTTAACCTGACTGCTAAAAATGCATGTAGTGTATGCATACATGAATAAGTAAACAGCCATGGTACAAGAGTATCCACTCAGGTTAGAACCTCGAACTTTCTAGATTACGTGACAATGCAACTGCTCTACCACTGAGCCATTAGGATATAATCTGCGAAAGTTCAATAGCTTCTGTTTATTCGACATCAGACCCTGTCACTAAAAACCCCACTGCACTACTTGTAGCTACTTGTTCCCTCGATCTATATAGAAAACAATGCCTAAGCGGTGCCCGTTGGTCCCCCATGATCCTCTTTTTCTTGTCTTAATTGAGAGCTGAGTTGATATAAACCACCTTTTTCAGTGACCATGCTGGGAGGTCTAATCCCTCCTGGCCAAACTAGTGCAGACAGGCTTTAACAAGGGAGTATACAACAAGCTTCTGTTCTGCATTACCCACTCTTCTGTGCCCCATGCATCCATGCATCGACTCAGCCATGACTGTGAATGAGAATCAATAGAGTACCGAAGCTGTGACGTCATCAAATAACTATTTTTAGAGTTTCCAAATTTGAACTTCATTTTCCGAAAGAGCATCAAAAATAATATCCAAGATATATGACCATCCGAATAAATAGATTTCAATAGGAAATCACTGTTGTTTTGCTCTGGTTCGTAACGTCATGAATCAGAGCAAAATAACAGTCTGATTTCCTATTCAAATAAGTTCATTCGGATGGGCATATCTCAGCCAATACTTAACATATTCAATTGGTCTTCAACATTCGGACATTATTTTTATGCTCTTTCGGAAAATGAAGTTCAAAGTTGGAAACTCTAAAACATAGTTTTTTAATGACGTCACACTTGACCACTCTATGGGCAGGGGTAGGGTATACGACAACCCCCTCGCCCCCACCACCCCCAACCCGGCATTACTTAGGGGATACTGGCAATAACCCCATACCCCTACAAAACAAGCAATGCTATCGGTGCATTAACGGTGTAAAACGAAGTGCACGTACAAGTTATTTCTATACAAAAGCCGTGTTTTGTTTACCTTGGATAATCTTTTTAAACAAAATATATATATAATGAAGAAAAAATAATGCCACGTTGTAGCGCACAAATCTCCAACAATATCCCAAGAATAAGTACCATCTCAAAAGTACTTGAGGATTTTGCATTTTGAAAATGTAAATTGATATTTTGAGAAGAATGTCAGACCAGATGGCGGAAGTTTCGAACGATATTTTTTCCCTTATAAAAGTGGGAAGTTCAAATCGTGTCATGACCAGACACAGTCTACAGTGGGTGAAGGGTTTTATATGTTTGTTTTTGTATGGACTTCCAACGGGGAGGGGGCATATGCCAGTTGAAATATGCGATCGTGTTGTATTCTATTAACTCTTTTTTTATTGTAACTTTTTTTTTAGAAAGTCTATAGAAGATAAAGGCAAAGCAAATCCTACATTAAATCCAATATTGACGGTCTCTACATATATAAAACCGCTGACTATAAAAGAGCGTATTTTTGTTTCCCGTGAAACGATGTTTCCCTATTAAAAAAGACCGCTTGAAAAATCTTGAAATGAAGTGGAATTAAACTATTCCATTTTGTTTAAGGTCACATAAAAATGCCCGTTTTAGGAGTTCATCACCACTTTGTGAGAAAATAATTTTTTTTTCTTTCCTGTTACTGTTTTATTTTATAACAATTTAAAGATAGTTTCTTTAAGGTAAATACTTACCATGTTCCATCATATTTCAAGCAGATGGATTACACCTGTATGACTGTATATTGTTCGATATTAACCTTAATGCGTGTGAAAATCATGAGTCGCTATTAATGTACCCGCTTAATTGCTGTCATATGGGCATTAATGATTGCTATCACATGGTCATTCATAGTCTCATTGCATCATTATGAGCTAGGGTCAAATTGACATGTGTCTGTAACTATGATGCTGCTAACATGGCAAAATGAATGAAGGGCGTGAAAATATGGAACGATCCTTGCCTCATTTGGCATGTTTGACAAAAAGAAAAGGAGCGACAACCTCTACTCACTCGATGTAACAATATAATGACAAATCATTCGGAATGAGAACAGAACAAAACATTTATTTCCTAGCCATTTTCTGCGTCGGGGACGCACCACATTTGCTTCGTATGCTAGAGTAAGGTTGTATGCACAAGGGTCAACTTAAACAACTTAAGGCAGGGGAGGGGAAGGGGCTTGGGCCACAGCCCCCTCCCCCGTGAATTGTGACAATATCAATAACTTTCACCCTGCATTATTTCGGGTAGCGAGGATCCCAAATAATGTGTTATATTATTTTCTAAATCTTATTTTGATGAGGAAATAACATTTTTGCCATGGCAAAGTGACATATTTTGCTCGATCGCTTCGCTTTCTCGCTGGTCGTGTGGTCTTGAATGCTGAAATACATACACATTTAAGGATTAATAAATTATTTAAAGCTTGGTATGTCTCCCCTTTTTCTGAGAAAAATTGGCAGAACAAAAACTCAGCAGATGGTAGTATTTTTCCGCGTGTCATGGTCAGACTTTCAGACCGTCTGACCCCCGGGTGTTGGCGGGGCGGAGGAGGAGGAGGCTAGCCAACATCTGCTGCTGATCAGGAAATGACCCTCCCATCTTCCTAATGAACTTCCTCTCACATATATACTCACAAACATTTGTGATTAATTAAAACATACGAAGTGTTGAATGGCATGTATTATAAGTCTTTTTAATTCAAGCTCATGTGATTGATTGGCAGTGTGTCAAATTAAACGTTTGACTTCAACCCGTGCCCCTTGCCTTACACCCTGCATACTGTACGTCGTGGGGTCTCATATGTCAGAATGTTCGTTTTCCGAAGGTTTTTTATTCGAAAAATTAAGTAGAATTCTATTCCATTTTCGGAATTTGTGACCATCGGATTGGTAAGCTCTGCTTTATTTCGGAATCTCGAACTAAAGTTCACTTTTGAAAGTTTGAACCGACCTTTTCCGAACATTCGGAAAAATGAACCTTCTGGAAAAACAACATGTAACCTATGGTCAGGTGGCTTAGTGAAATTATCGTTACTTGCCGGATAAAAGCACCATTTTTGGTACAGGGCTCCCTTAGGACCTACTAAACGATATTAGGCTAGGAGCCCCGGCAAAAATTCAATTTAAGGGTGTGGGGGTGGGGGCGTCGTTTGTTAGCCCCAAATAATTTTATAACATTGATTTGATGTTGTACAAATGCCATTTTGGTACAGGGCTTCCTTAGGACCTACTGAATGATATTAAGGTAGGAGCCCCCGGCAAGAATATCATATAAGGGTGTGGGACAGGGGCGTCGCCTCGTAGTCCACAAATAATTTGTAAGGTAATAAAACATTGATTTGTTGTTGTACAAACGCCATTTTTGGTACAGGGCTTCATTAGGACCTCCTGAATGATAGTAGGGTAGGAGCCCCCGGCATACATATTCATATATGTGTGATTGGGGGCCCCATGGCGTTTGTACAACAACAAATCAATGTTATATTACCTTCTAAATTATTTAGGGGCTACGAAGCGACGCCCCCGCCCCACACCCTTATATAATATTCTTGCCGGGGGCTCTTACCCTAATATCTTTCAGGAGGTCCTAAGGAAGCCCTGAACCAAAAATGGTATTTGTACAACAACAAATAAATGTTATATTACCTTCTAAATTATTTGGGGGCTACGAGGCCACACCCACCCCACACCCTTATATGATATATTTGCCGGGGCTCCTACCTAATATCGTTCAGTAGGTCCTAAGGAAGCCCTGTACCAAAAATGGCATTTGTACAACAACAAATCAATGTTATAAAATTATTTGGGGCTCCAAATAGACGCCCCACCCCTCCCCCTTAAATTGATTTTTTTTGCCGGGGCTCCTAGCCTAATATCGTTTAGTAAGTCCTAAGGAAGCCCTGTACCAAAAATGGTGCTTTTATCCAGCAAGTAACGATAATCAATAAATTTGACGCTAAGCCACCTGACTGCTACCTTTAATTATCCTTTAGTGTTTTAGCAGAGCAGTCGTAAATTCAAGCCAGTGTCTTTCAATTATTCTGTCGGCTTTACTATCTTCCAATTAACAAAAATTAGAACAAGTATAATAATGATTTTCAGCAAAATAGCGGTAGCAGGTATCATATCAAATTGCGACACTTTTCGCTGTAGTACATAGTGTATATTATAGCTGTCTTATTGTTAATTCTAAAATGTTTTATCTCTTCTTGAAAATGTGTCGTATAACAAGTTCCAGACTCCCGGTTCCATACCTTTTGGAAGCCTGCATATACCTGTATCCATATCTATCATAGCATGTTTGGATTTTAAAATATCATGATGTTAGATAAGTTTTAATTCAAGTCTGCTTGATTTGTCATCAACATACTGATCAATAGAACCGATTCGGTGAAAATTTCGATGACATATTTTGGCGCCAAATGATAAGATGACTAAATTAATCTCCTGTTCTCATTTCTTTTCAACGTTTTATTCTTCTTTCAGGTACTTTCACAAAATGTGGAACAAGAAGACGGTAAGTGAAAAAAAATAAACACACAAGTATATACAAAAAAAACCTCAGATGATAATGTAGTAATAATTTTCAAGAAATTATGTGTTAATTTCAGCCTATACATCTTGAGATTAATTCCTGATTTGAATTGTTATAAACGCTTTCCATTCAAATGGTTCAATGGTTAAAATTGATTTCTTCTTGTCTATTCTTCTTGTTCTCTTTTGAGTTCTCCCTGTTTTTTCTCTTATGAAACATCATTTCTCCCGTTTGTGTTTTATTTAAATTATTTTTCTATATCTCCTTTTCTTCTAGAAATGTCATGTATTCTTTTTTTCCTGTTTTTATTTAACTTCAATTCTACTTCATCTTTTTCGTAAATCTTATCATTAAACATTCTTCCTCTTCTTGTTCTTCTTCTTGTTCTTCTTCTTGTTCTTGTTCTTCTTCTTCTTCTTCTTCTTCTTCTTCTTCTTCTTCTTCTTCTTCTTCTTCTTCCTCTTCTTATCCTCCTCCTTCTCCATTTTCTTCTTTGATGATAGTCTTGAAAATAAAACGTAAACATAAACCAAACGAAACATCATATTTTGCATCTTGCAAGTAAATGTTTGAAACTCAAAGAGATCTCATATAGAAACAGATGTGCGTGGTCCAAATACCGATTAAGGAATCAGGTCAGCGGATGAACTACAAACTTGACCTCTGACCTTCAAGGGATGACCACCATGGGATGGGCATGATGCCACCTGATGGAAGACACATGTGCTCCAGCATGATATAGAACGCGATGACAATGGAGATTACGGTGGTCATAGTTGTGGTGTTAATGATGATGATGATAATGATGACGGTGATGATGTTGATGATGGCTAGTGATGATGATCATGATGGTTCTGATGGTAATTATGGTAGTGGTGGTGGTGATGATGATGCTGCTGATGATGATGATGACGATGACGATGATGGTGATGAAGGTATTGTTAATGCAACTGCTGAAGTCGATGATCAGCCGTAATTAACAATATCAATAACCATGATAATATAACAAAACATAATAAAACTGCAAAGCAATGCTCACTGATAGCAGGATGAATAGAGCGGGAATATTGATTTACCATTAGGATATTTCAAAAGGTTTTTATAAGCGAATTATGAGGAATCAAATAAAAATTACCCTATATTATTCCTGGAGCGCACAATACGACGGCATCCCGGATTCCCAGCGTAATCCTAGACTGAGAAAGCACAGATGCGGAGGCCCATTGGTGTATAAAATGATCCTTAGAGAGGGTGAGGGATGGAAAGGAAAAAAGTAGAATCAGTAATTTGAAAGGGAACATTTTCTCACCTCCCGGAATGGGTGCTTTGTTGAAAGGGGGTCATCCCAGGTCATCCCAGGTCATCCCAGTAGACCGACAGCCCACAAGACCGAGCAAACGTACTTACAGGCCTACCTTAGAAATATCGAAAAGACGAAAAGGGTCCCCGAGATCGACGGAGCACGAAAGCGACAAAACATGCCTATAAATACTTAAGAGAAGAATGAAAAATGTTGGTCTCATGGGCTGTCGATCTCATGGGTTTTTGGTGTATAGTAAACCATTAAACATTGTCACAAGGTCCGCGAGACCGACATGGTCAGTGCAATCCAGTGGGTTGTCGATCTCATGGAATATAGGCGTGAAGGATGTGGGTAAGAGCGTCCATCTGATTCCTTCACCTTTGGTAACCATAGCAACAACTTCTTCTTGTTATCCTCCAAATCATCTGCTTTATTGGTACTTCACAACAAGATATACAGACAGTCTCAAAACGTGAGAGAAAACAGCAGGATATCACTCGATGACAACAGAGATCCTTTAATAGAAATCTTTAAAGATGAGGAAAATGACGCTAAATTGAATTAGATGACCCTCGACCTTTCGCATCTCCTCTTCAATTCGTTGAAAGTACATAGCTAGACCACAACCAAAAGCCTTGGCTTGGTGGCAGACTTTCGATGGTTTAGACACAACTCTAGGAAATCTTGAACTGAAGTATATTGATTCCCACTGTGTACAGCAAGATGGACTATGGATGGGTTTATCATTACACTGTCTTAATAAGATGGTATAACGTTAAATTCCATTCCCCCTTTTCACCCATGCTTTAAAAACATGTTTATGTTATTACTGTGGAGCAATGGACACAGCCCAATATATCTGCTGTATCAGTACGGGCTGATCTCTTACAATGCTCAGTTCGCAATAAGTACAGCTAGAAAAAGCATGCCTCATGTAGTTGATTTGAAACCAGACCAAGGTGCAAAGTGTTTAATACAAGGAATTGTTGTTGTTGTTGTTGTTTTGAAAAAGAAAAAGATTTATTTTTTGTTGGCAAAGTGTTTTACAAGGAATAAATCCTGACAGGTATTAAAGGCCAAGTCCACTCCAAAAAAATACCTTACGTTCAATAAAAGCAGAAAAATCAGACAAACCAATCAAAAAAAGTTTGAGCAAAATCGGATAACTAATAAGAAAGTTATATATTTTTGAAAAAGTATGTAAAACTATGGAACAATGAGAATCACAACACAAATTGCCAAGATGGTTATCAGTTTGTGACGTCATGTCCTCACAACGTATCAATTGCTTTATATAGTTTAATCCCATTAATTTCCACCAAAACTTGATTTCCCCATGCCTTTGCCCAGGTGTTATATGATTTGTATCATATTGCGTGCATGACATTTCCCAAAATTTTTTATGAATTTTGAAAAATCGATACTATTTTCTGAATATTGTATTTCATAATTATTGATTTTTAAATAAATAGTTTATCAAAATTCAATTTTTCATGATTTAACTGGACAAAAATTACTCTTTATTTGTCCACATCCACACAAAAACATATTACTAACAATCTAACTTGGATGCTGATGTGAAGAAATAAGATTCTTAGGGTGAAAATGGGAAATTTATATTATCAATATAAAGAAAATAATTAGTGGATAGTGAGGACCATAGGTCACAGACTCATGAGTGAGTTGCCAATTTGTGTAGTGATTTTCAAAGTTTTTCATGTCATTAAAAATTCATAACTTTCTTATTAGTTATCCGATTTTACTCAAACTTTTTTTGATTGGTTTGTCTGATTTTTCTGGTTCTATTGAAAGTAAGTTATTTTTGGAGTGGACTTGGGCTTTAACACTTGAGTCTGGAGTGGAAAAATACCTCAACCTTGCGACTAAAAATTAAAGAGGCCAACCCTTGATCTACCACATAAATAAATTGTCAACAGAAAATGATAAGAGGTTTACATGACTTGAAAGACAGCCTATCTGATAAACTCAGTGGTGGTATCGCGGTATAGTGACTCATTCACTTGCCTCTCAATCCAAGGGTTAGGGGTTCGAATCCTATCCCGGCACTAACGTTCTTTGGCAAGGCATTAATCCACGTTTGCCACTCTCTACCCAGGTGTAAATGGGTATCTGTTAATTGCTGGGGTAATACTAATTGTGGGGCCTCAAGTATACAGCATTGATTTGAGGGGGCTAATTCGAGGGCGCTGTCGTCTCCTGTTGGAAGATCAACTTTCAAAGTAATACTTAGCGGACGAGTGAAGCGAGCGAGAAACTTTTTTGGGAAATTGTTTCTACATTGAGAGCCACAGATGATTCATATCCAGGCGCGTACGCAGCGGGGGAGTTTTGGGGGTTAACCCCTCAATTTTGTTTTTGTTTTTGTGCTATACCCCCAACTGAACCAAAATATCGGTCGATATAATTTTCCAATTTCCGGGACAAAAATATATATATATTCTTCTCCCCGCTTATATATTCAGCGGCCGGCTGAGTCGTTGCGAAATTTTCGGCGCGATTTTCAAATTTTAACCCCCCGTTGAAAAAATCCTGCGTACGCTACTGTTCATATCTTTTCGTCATTGAAGTGTATTCGGCAAGATGTGAAGAGTAAAAGATACCTTTCCGTTGCTCGAATATGAGGTGATGTTTGCCCGATTACTGGTAACTTTGAAATTCCCGGGGATTGCTGCACCCCATGCAGAGATGTTCTCTAGAAAAAGAAGTATCAAACAAATATCGGTTATATTCATGACAAAGAATTATAATATATGATTGAAAACAGACCAAGGTTAATGATAAAATCGTTCAGACAAAAATAGAAACGACAATATCTCAAGGAATCATGGACCTCCACTCTCCATAACAAGATAAAGTATCAAAAAGCTTCATGCAGTGGCGTAGCGTGTGTCCTGTCACTAAGAGGGGCACTTCCATCATGGGGGGGGGGCATCGCGGTCTTACTTGGCAATTGAAATGCGAATTTACAATGAGTGGGAAGGGGGTCATATTGTCTTCTCTTCTCGTCCTTTTCCCCTTCTCTCTTTTTCTTCCTATCTATCTATCTTCGCCATTCGATTGTGTGTGGGGATGATAACCCGTCATGTAGCTACGCCACTTGCAACATGCAAAGCGTGATGCAAGCCATCGGATCATCACTTCGAGTCACTTGAATTGACCTCTGTGTTATGATTACACATCGTTACCTCATTATGGGAATACCAGTCGGCCAGAGTAAAGAGGCCTCTCTGTAAGGGATAGGGGGCTGAATAATAAACACAGATGGCTACAGTTTTTCTTTCTCTAAACGAAAATGATTTGTCGAAGTTTTGGGTATGCGCGAAGGTTTCGTCCGACTTGGAAAATATTATATCTTTTTATTTAAAAAAACGTAAATATTTTGACACTTTCCAAATAATTTCAATCTTTTGATCATCTTTAAGTCTTGATTCAGAAGTCTAATGTATGAGTTTGGGTGAATGGGTCTATGATATTCGGAATGTCCTTAGACAGTTTCCAAGATGAGATCCAACGTTTCCATTTCCTTATAACATTGCATAAAGGCGCAAATGAAATAGCTATGTTCATTTCCATCGATCGGAACGAATTTTGGACTCATTTTTTCAAATGACATTTAGTCTCCATCGCTTCTGTTCATGTATGAACAGAACAAAAATATTGTTTTTTGCAGGAAAGCGGTAAGCCTTTTATGAATGACATTCTTTCTATAAAGACAAATCTTTTCACAAACATTATACATTATATTTGTTTTTCAACAGATCTATGTAAAGACGTGAAATGCAAGAAGCCCCGAGGTTCCTGGTGCCAGGTTGTCGAGGTGGACGGCAGTCCCAAAGCAACCTGCGTTTGCCCCAAGAGCTGCCCAGCTGACCAAGGGAGTCCCGTCTGCAGTGCGTTCGGCAAGCAGTATGACAGCGAATGTGAGCTCCACAAATACGCTTGCAAGAAGAGGAAGACGATTCCCATGGCCTTCGACAAACCTTGTATCGGTGAGAAAGAAAACGGATTTGTCGGATGTCTATATATAGGGGCGTTCTTACACGGGCTGATCCACGATTTTGTATAAGTTTACGATTCCCTAAACAATACACATTTCAGGAGCCCTTTTTGTTGTGTACCTACTATAAGCCTATAGGTTTACAAAACGTACACTGGGTGTTCTGACAGCGAATTTTTATTATTTTTTAAATTGCAATAAAAAGTGCAAAAATGAGAAAATAATGAGAATTTCTTATTTGTTGTAGTGTACTTGATGCATGCCAGATAGTTTTGGAAAGGAGCAGAGCCTGGTTTCCCTCCCCCTTTCACCTTTATTTTGCCTTTCTTTCCTCCCCCTTTATTTTCACAGTTCGATCGGCGGGGGGCACGTGCTTCCTGGTATCCTCTCCCCTCTATGTTCTACGATCATAAAGTTTGAAAGTTTATTCAGAGAGGATATAGAACATAGTCTGTCCAATATTTGGTAAAAGATATGGTCTTAATTCTAATGTGTTTAACATGCTTCATCGACAAGCTTTTCGTCTTCAAGTTGGCAACGCCATTTTCTTTTTCATCGACACACATTTCACATAAAAATTATGTATCCAAAAACAAAATACATAAACGGAAAATTAGACGAAGTGTCATAATAAATTACCGGCGAATTATTGTACTTATTATCTTCTTCTCCCCCTTTTTTTAATCCTTTTTAATTTCAATGCCCCATTGTATTGCCTTAAATTTGCAAATCATTTTCGTATTATGTAACATGTCATTGTCATGTTTGCATATTTCAATAGATGACGTACTGGGCTATTAAAATTGCCTTTTGAATTGATTTTTCGAAGGTCTTTGCGATTGTGTTATCTTTGATTTTTTGTTTTGTTTCCTGTTACAGCCTCACAGAAACCTTGTACGACGGATGAATTCATGCAGTTTCCTTCCCGTCTTCTTGAATGGTTCATGCATCTAAAGGAGAAGAACGAGTTTGGAAGGATAGATCCCAACAGACGCATTACATTGATCGATAATGCTTTAAGGATGCAGGTTGCTATGGTAAGACAGGGGGTAACCTATCTCGATTTAGTGGAATCTTCTTTTACATCTAAAAAAAAAACTGCTCACTATAAAATCAGACAATGAACAGGGAGATATGAGTTGGTCTAGCGGTAATGTCCGTGATACGGTCAGCTCTCTGTCTTCGACTACAAACTGATTCTGATTGGATCCAGATTCAAAACTGGGGAAGAAGGGATTCCAGAGGGGACCTTGGGGGCTCAAGCGCCCTCCCCCAAAAAAAGATATATATATATATATATATATATATATATATATATATATATATATATATATATATATATATATAACTTCTACGTGCCCTCCTACAAAAAATCTGGATTCTAAACGAATTTGAAATGACACACATCTAGAAAATGTATGCGAGAACCCCCTCCAATTATTCTTCTAGAAGCACGCAACATGAGCCGCTGGACGTTCTTCGGCTAACTCTTTTATCCAATACTCTATCCGCACTAACTAATACTACTTCTACTACTACTACTAATGAAAATGATAGTAGTGGTAATAATAACAATAGTAATAACAAGAAGAAGAATCATAATGATGATGATGATGATGATGATGATGATGATGATGATGATGATGATAATGATGATAATAATTTGTAAAAAATGACAAAAATCAATAATTCTCCTTGTTTCCCTTAAACAGTGGAAGTTTGACTCTCTGGATAGGAACAACGATAGGGAGCTGGACAAAGCTGAACTTCTGAAACTCCGCTACTCCCTGATGCCTCTGGAGCACTGTGCCGCTCCTTTCTTCACCCGATGCGCCAAGAGAGAACAAGGAACGGACACAAAGAAGATCAGTGTAACTGAATGGTCAGGTTGTCTAAATGTACGTATCAGTCTGGCCCTGCTCGAGGGCTAGTCAAAACCTTTTCTCACGCTTTATTTAACCATCGATACTTTAACCAAGTTGTATATGAGGCGTAATTTGCTTGACGTAGAACGACGTCATTGACTCGAGCGGTCATTTTTAGCGCTAGCCGCTATGTTAGAGTAACATTGTGTAAGTTATTGCAAAAGTTATGCAAATTTGATAATGAAAATTAAGCTTTAAATCACAATGGTAGTGACGCCTCCTGTGCAACGGGTATTATAAACCATGCTGACAGGGGTGTCACTAGCATGACTAGGCTATGGGCAAGGCCATGTGATGACCACAGTTTAATGAGAAATTCTGGGCACATTTGGATTTTATAAATTCGAGAATAGGACAACAATTTTCGGCATATTTAGAAATCTAAGGGTATTTCGATTATTTCGAATTGGGGAATTTTCGGCTACACTACATTAATGAACTTTTCCCACTCTGAATGGTCTAATGATTTTTCCACATCATAACGCCTATCCGATAACGCTAGCTAAAATATTAGTTCATTGACTATCCTAATTCTTGTTTTGTTGACAAAGTTGACGAAACTATTACTCGTGTTTTGTTGGTTTTGACAGAGTTTGCCAATTTTGAATGAAGGATACTATTTTATTTTTAAACAGTACACAGGACAAAATATCAATAATTAAAGTACATGTATGGGCCAATCTTATCCAGAAAGCTCACAATTTGATGCAAGCTATCCCCTGGTCTTATCATCGATGATACCAGACTTGTGGAGAGGAATGAAGCTCCAATAAGTATATCACTACTGTTATGCAGAGCTCTATTCACTAACTATCATAACAAAAACGCCAATTGTTCACGAAAGTGACCCGAAAATTAAGTCGTAGCAATTTTCAGTTCAGTTCAGTTCAATTTATTCATTCTTCTCAAGCATAAAAACAATATTATAATATATACAAAATGGCAAATAAACATAGTAAGAGAAAAAACGGATAACTACAAAAAAGTTTATACAAACTTTTACAGAGTATTTTGATAGCATTGTCGATCATGTTTTAAAATGTGCGAACATGACAATATTATCCAAACATGATTTCAATGGAATGTAAAATGTGGTAGTGAAATTACCCTCGAGTTGATTTCTCGAAAGTTAATGAGGGTTAATAATATTTAATGCTTCCTTCTGCACTACCCAGGTTAATATTGGTCCAGCAACAGAGTCCGAGGTGGAAGCGGCTCAGAACCAAGAGGAACCCGTGGTCGAAGAGGAGGAGGAGGACGTAGAGGAGGACGAGGAAGATGGTGCACCAGGTTTGTAAAACCTCCTAGAACAATTACCCTCATACATCATCCAATAGTTGTCCAGGAAGGCTATCCCCGGCCGCTTACCCCCTACTTGAATATCGCTATAGGTATAGTTATCTTTAAAATAGGGTTATAAATTGGTTATAATTATAGTAAGGTTGTATTTGTCCAGGAGGCTATTGTCCTTGTAGTTGGTCGTTTTTGGGGAGTGGTTGTCTGGGATTAGTTGGCGGGGAGGTATTTGTCAGAGGATAATTTTCCTTTAGGATAGTTGTCCATGGTGCTCAGATGTAGTGGTCTTAAAAGATACATGGAAAACAAAGACAGAGGGGAGGGGATACTAAATTGGATAGTTATTGAAATTGAAAAAATAATGCCAGCCGATCTTAAGCGATGTTAAGAAGATATAATGCACTACTGCGAGTAAAACAACCTTCCAATTTCATAACGGATTTTGAGCTTATCACGAAAGTGATACGATTAAATACTGGCAGGGATTTAAATCTTAGATATTGGCTGATGGCAAAAGAGGGTTGTTAGTTGTTACGGAGAGATAAGCAGACATAAAACGTGCACTTGATCTGCTTCGAATTAAAATAAAAACAAGCAAACACAATAAATAAATAAATAAATTATCTGGAGGTATGGTGTAGATGGGAAATATACAAAAGAAATAGAAAGATCGATTTTGCAACATAACTTATTATTTTGGATTTATGTTGAAATGTTTTGAAGGAGCTTTTTGAGTAATTTATTGTACTTCTTTTTGTCTTATTTGTACCTCCCTATTCCCTGTCTCCTTCTCTCTCTCTCTCTCTCTCTCTCTCTCTCTTTCTCTATCTCTATCTCTCTATCTCTCTATCTCTCTCTCTTTCTCTCTGATTCCTTCTCTTTCTTCCACTCTTTTTCATCTCTTTCTCCCCTTCTAGAAGCTGCATAAGCTTTTTTTTAGAAACCCACAACGAATTTCAAGGCAAACCCAGCCTGGAGATTCAGAACCGTTTGACGACATCCCGCGACATCACCACAATAAAACCTAAAACATTAATGAGTTTCTTTTTAAAATCTTTTTTTCATACTTGAATGAAGTTAATACTCCATCTCAGGGGCATTGTTGACATTTATACTTTTGGAAATCAATTAGAAAAAATATGATATGTTAATGGCATCAAAGTCAGATCTTATGGACCTTTTCGTCATGAATAATTTTCCAAATTCAAGTTAAAACAGAGGAAATATAGACAATCTAGTTCTCCACCGCCTTTACGATTATTATCTGGACATCCCAGTAGAGGGACAGCCCGGGATATCGGCAATGTCGGGCTGATGAACCCTTAGAAATGTTGTCTGAAGACCCGCGAGTCCATGATTGTCGGTCTAATAGGCTCTCGGTCTCGTAGGCTGTATCCATTATTATAAACATAGCCATGAACATATTGTATTTTGATCAAATGAGAAAAAAGAATTAACACCTATTAGTCCCAATGGTCAGTTTTGCCTATGAATGTATTTTGGACATTTATTTCATTACATTCAATCTCACATAATTATGTATTTAGAACATTCTTGAAATGTTGCGTTAAGTAATGACCTAAAATTTTAATCTATGTATAAATTATTATAAGAAGCAGGATTTGCTCACTTGTGAGGTCTAATCATCAGAATGTTGTTTTTCTTCAATCCGTAGTTTGTTAAGTAGTACTTACTACAGGGCTTGTATAGAAAAGACGTTAGATTATGCTTCTCACGGAAGAAAAAAATGTGTGTTTATTTATAAGTGCATGTATTTATAGTAAGTTAATTTTCATCATTTTTCAAAAAGAATATTTAGAATATTGCTGCAACTAATGTAAATGTTTCATTTCCTCTCTTTTTTAATTTTTATAATCGTGGATAAAGTGCCTGATTGGTATACTGAATAATGCATAATACCCTTACTTGTTTTATTTACATATCAAAGATAGATGAAAACAGTTGCTAATCACGAACTGATGAACCCAAAACCGTTCTGAAGTTCGACATTGTAAATATGAGATCCTGCCATGATTGTAATACTGATTTAAATCCTCCAGTTTATGAGCCCTTTTAATTGTTATATAATTCGTAGATTACGTGTACAGTTTAGCTCCTAAGAGTAGTTTTTAGTCTTTTTGTATAAAAATCTCCTCTGAATTCAGCTTCCCCTTCAATCCATGCGAAGAACCTGGCTACCTCTAGTTACTAACAATGATCCTTCTAAAAGAAGCAAGTGTTATTTAAGGAATTTTCCCCTTTTGAAACGTTATTGTAGGCTTTGTAGCCATATCTTGGTTAGGCACACATATACTAAATAATTGTATTTTCAAAAAATAATTATAAGTCAGCTGCTTAATAGCTCATGAGTGTATTGATGGCAGTGCTGTGCATTCTCGTGTGTATAGAGTAGTGTGTCTTTTAATGTTTAGTAATAAAAACGAAAACTATCGCTAAAACTCTACTAGCTATTTTACAAAAAATAACAAATCTGAATGAAGTATTTTGTTTTTGTTGTTATTGTTGTTGTTGGTGGTGTTTTTGTTTGGGGTTTGCACACATTTACTTCACGTTGTGGCATTCACACTTTGAATGATGATAATGATGATAATAATGATGATGGTGATAATGATGATGATGATGATAATGATGATGGTGATAATGATGATAATGATGATGATAATGATGATGGTTATAATGATGATAATGGTGATAATGATGATAATGATGATGAAAATGAAGATAATGATGATAATGACATTAATGGTGATATGCCAATAATGAAGGTGAACGTAACGAAGACGTCGATCATCGTAAATTCAAATATGTTACTGGAAATCTAAAAGAGCAATGTCCTTGCTATATACTTCACATTGCATATTCCACTTTACAAATACAACACGACCAAGAAAAATATAAGCAATAGCTTTATTACAACTTGAAAAAAGAAGTAAGAAAATGACAATCATTTATTACAAATATATAAAAGTCAGTACATGGTAATTTATTGTGCCCGTTCCGGAGTTAATTAAGTGGACAAGTGGGGTTTTGATCATTAATTACAGGGGTATTATATAAATATCGTTCAAATATCCGTTGTGCCGACATCTCAATCTAGATACATAGCTTTTCTCTATATACAAAAATAAATTATATTACACTCTGCTATTGAACCGCTTAATTTGATATCTCATATAGAACTATTTATACAAGTCATTCGTAGTATGTACCCACTGTCAGTAACATTACATTACCACTGTAAGTGGCAGTCTTTCAATAGTAAAACATGAAGTACTTATTTAATGTTCCTCCCACCTTCTAACTTTGAAAATTTTATAAATCATCGTATGACAGGTGATTTATTATTTATGGCAATAATTTCCTATCGCTTTAGTGAACATTTAATATTTTCTTGTTCAAATGATACAAAGGAAAGATTTAGTAAAAATAGCAAAGTAAAGTATATGTATGTGAAATTCAGATAAAGGCATCGACAAGGTTCTACACATTTAGATACCTGAATCCATCTTTTGTAACCTATCCTTTGCTTAGATGTACTGAAAAGTAGAAGATCAAGTACATGTACTTATTTTTACTTTACGCTCACACCCTTCGGGCTATCAGAAGACGGTTAAACTCATTGCCAATGAAAAAAAGAGTTTATCTAAAAGAGAGTTTGGTCCACCCAGTTCGAATTGGGCACAATATGGCGAATATTGCTTTGTTGGACAAGAACAAAACGAAAGAATACACGCCATGTTATGACCAACTGAAACAAAGTGGGTCGTTTATGTCGCTAATAAGGCAGCCGAATATGCGCAGCGCTGTGAGTTGCGAACATTTTTAGGCGCTAGGAGATTACGGATCACTCCGGTTTTTTTTTACCCCATATCTGAAGAAAAATCCACCGCACTTCAATTATAAGAGCGATATGGTAGTACTTGCTTTACATTAATATTGTATTTTTTGTTATCCCGATTATCTTGGAAATTCGATTTATCCTCGGTAAACTCCCTATTTTTTCATGAATCATCTCTTAATACGATGAAGCGGACAGAAAAAGGACATTCCTCAGGTAATAGGGAATCAGTTGAAAGCTGTATGCCTATATGTATGCAGCTGCATTCCTATATGTATGCAGCTGCATTACACTGAAAAGTAAACAGGCACATAGAGCGAAGACGCTGAGCGCATCCTTCGAACCACGTGACCCATCATCAGTGATCATGTTGTCCATCATGTTACCATCCGGTGTTGGGTCAGGTGATACGACCATGTTCATTTCTTCGCATTTCAACCACCGGGTCGAGCGTTGCGGATAATAGGCTGCGACTTGGAAGTTGCTGTCGTCGAACCGGCGGTATTCGCCATCCGTGAAAAAATAGGTTACTTTGTTCTCGAACTGGAATGCTGCGTCGACTTTGGTTCCGATTCCATTCCAGACGGATAGCGATTTCGGGTATCCGGGATCGACCGAACTGGCCAGGAAGTTGTAACGGTAATAGTTCGGACCTGCACAAGTAACAAACAAAGAATTCATATAATTTATTAAGTGACGTCGATGAAATCAAGACTTGACGTTTTACCTTTAAGTGGTAGTGGGCAGGCGTTTCTTGTAAAGGAGATTGTATGTCAGAAGGTTTTTTTTTAATGTCGATGTATAATTTTTCTACTTTTCTCCCATTCTTGATTTAGAACTTTGTCTCCATAATCATGTAGCAGATGGGATTCTCCTGCTGGAGGTACAGAAAGAACTCCCCGATAATCAGAATCCGCCCCTGAGTCGAGAATCTAAAGAGCAATTCAAAGACTTCCAGGGACTCATCCAGAGGCATCTAATGCCCATATCCCATTGAGCTTTATTTGTATTCCTCACACCGCGCTTGCCAGCTTTAGTTCGTCTTCATGATAGGCTACAGAGCCCTTTGAAAATTGCTAGAAGAAGAAGAAGTCAGGCTCACCTTTGACAAAATAAGTCATTCCATTTCCACTCCACACAAAGGCTGCATCTAAGTCATCGGGTATCCCAACACCGAATCCAACTCGGATCCTTCTCGGATATCCTCGGTCCATTTGTAAATCCGTAAACCTCCAATAGTTTGATCCCTAAAACAGATAATTGTATAGGTATACAGGTGATTACTTTCTGGTAGATTAATGTATCTATAGGATGCTCTACTACACGCCTGTTATTTAATCCAGTATAGGCCTGACCCAGTCATACCGACGAGACCGGCACGAGGCCGACAACATATACCGAACAACAAATTATATCACCCCAAACTTTTTTTTTAATTATGCGAGGTGAGTTTTACAAAAAGATGATAATTTTTATCGAAAATGATATTTAACACGTTTAGTGTTTTGGGGGAGAAAATTGACTGACTCGTCAAGAAAATACGAACATATTTTTTAAAGTGAAATTAAAGGCTACATTACAAGAAATTTCAGCAACATACCTTGAAGAAGTAAGTCTTTCCAGTTTTCTCGTAGTAAAAAGCCGCATCAAGATTTGTCGGTAGACCTCGGAAGATGTTTGCTATGGGTTCTGGCTCTGATACCAACCCGTAAACGTCCACCAAAAATGCGTGAGTGTCTGTATAATAGAGAAGATTTAATAATAATAATAATAATAATAATGCTCATTGTAAGCGCCTTGAGCACCCTCTGGTTGGATATGTTGCGCATTACAAATGTCTTTATTATTATTATAATAACAATGATAATAACAATGACAATGATAATCATAATCTTATTTACATGAGGAAGCCTCATCAGCATCAATGCTGTTCTTCCTGAGGACTCTGAAGTTATTATTACCTCAGCAATTGCCAGGTACTCATTTACACCTGGGCAGAGAGTGGCAAAGTGTTCATTAATTTCTTGCCAAAGGACGTTATTACCTACCAGGGATTCGAACCCTCAGCCCTTGGATTGAGAGTCGGGTGAATGACTATACCACATTTCTAAGCAATCTACGTCGTATGATGAAGCGCTTTAAAATCTTTCAGTTTCATTAAATCAATGGCAATTGCACTTGCCTTAGTAGTTCAAATGAGTCATAATTATAAATAGTAATTAATGTTTTAAAGCCCCACTGCACTTCTTGTAGCTACTTGCTCCCTCTATATAGCAAACAATGCCTAAGCGGTGCCCATTGGTCCTCCATGATCCCCTTTTTCTTATGTTAATTGAGAGTTGATTTGATGAGATAACCACCTGTCAGTGTCCATGTAGGGAGGTCTAATCCCTCCTGGCCAATCTAGTGCAGACGGTCTTAAAGTGTCTTTCACCGTTTCTATTTTGCTCTCTCTCTCTCTCTCTCTGTGTTCTATTCTCCATTTCTGAGTCTATTGCCCCTTTTCGATGGCTCCCGCACCCCCATGGGGCTACACCATCCTAATATTCTTACCATTAAAGATATACGATCCAGCCGTATTAGTTTGAGCAGCGGCTACGAAATTAGCGACACAGCTTCCTGTCGCCCTAGGTCCCTCTGTTCCTTCCACCTCGGGCACGCCAGAGTTTGCACCTAAACATACAAGTGGAAAATAATGACCACAAAATCGAATGAAATCGAAAATGATTGATATTCGGTCAAGAGACAATTACCCTTAGCAAAATTGTGCCTTTAGCTCCAAGGATAATATAAAATGGAAACACGGTACTATAAAAATGGAGTAATACAGTGATCAAAAGACGGAGGCGGACGGTTAATCAAAACATAGTTTTCCTCATTGGATTAATGAAACCCTTTGATTTCCTTCCTTCCTTCCTTCACACTGATGTTCTGTCCTTTTCATCATTTTCAATGTGTAATACTAGAATATAAGAATATTTTTATTTTGTCTACCTTTTATTTTGATGGTTCTGTTATGGTTATAAACCTAACGATATAGTTTCTCATATATATATATCACGTATTAGTACAATTAATGTGTGACCAAAACAAATTTCCATGTATTCTTGTGAATTTGGATAAATAAAAAAAATTGATTTGAATTATGAGAAACTTTTCTTTTTCTTCTTTGTTGTTGCCTTGAGGTATTTTTATTTATTATTATTATTTTTTTTTTGGGGGTTAGTTTGTAGCCTATTTTTCTTCGTTTTTTTTTTTTTTTTTTTGTAGGTTATTTGATGGAGAGGGGTGTGATTGGTATAGGTTAACAAATAGTTACCGTAGAGGGCCTGAATCCCGGCGATGTCGTCTTCGCGCAGCTCTGCGTTCGGCACATACCCACGGTAAATAGCGGCCATGATGGCATCCGGATTATTGGAGTGGCCAAGACCGAGACTGTGACCAAATTCATGAACTGCTACTTGGAAGAGGTTAGTGCCTGTATATTTGGGAGGATATGATGAAAAATGAAACCAGTCTTCATTTCCTCTGACTTTTTGACTTTTGTCGGTTATATACCGATAGAGAAAATGAACTTGGAATATGACTTTGTATCCGCTGTAAGAAATAGTTAGAGGTCTCTCCAAAACTTTCCCTAAAAAGGCATTTAGAGCTACAACATTTCATTCAAAATTGTTTTATTCAATATTGAATGAGAAAAACAAACAAACATAGCAACGAGTAGAAAAAGTAATGCTGCTGACATATTCTTCAAATTTGCTGATTATTTTCCTTGGTAATCATAATTAAAGCACCATTATTCGATTCAGTACAATCTTTACGCAATAGTAAATGACTCTTGCTACTAGGGGGGGGGGGGTTTAATACCACAATAATACACGCATGAAAAATCTTTAGTACAACGCAATGTTTAGTTTGCATTTTGCATTCACTTTTGTACGATATTTCTCTCTCACATGGCGCGTAAAACGCAGCACCAGCCGCTGACGCACTCCCCCATCAAGTTATTAAATGACGCCTCGTGTGCAGCGCACATGAAACCTGTTGCACACGAGGCGTCAATTTGCTGACGTAAGACTGCGTCAGCCCCATGTCATTATCTTTGACGCAAACGAACAGTGCAAACATTGCGAGGAATTGCTAGGGTGTGCACGTTTTACCTTCGTAGACTTGATTAGCGCAAGTATTAACGTAATCGAAATGATGCCTCATGTGCAAGGGGCATTACGTTACTCACCGGCGTAAGTGTTGTCCGTATACGTTTCCTCTTCGTCGAAATGGGCATCGCCGGCGATGCTATATCTGCGATCGGAGGTGGGAAAGAAGGCATGCGCCAAGACCTTGCCCGCGCCATCAAAGGGGTTGCCGTCACCGTGGTCGCGGCTAGTAAACTTCATGAGGAGGTCGGCATCTCCGGATTGGACCTCACGGAACGTCAGCTGAGAAGCGTCAGACCAATGCTGAATAGATAACAGAAACGAAGAGAGAGAGAGAGAGAGAGAGAGAGATGTTAAATGATGTATTCAAAATGATATGAAAGTTTCATTGATTTAATAGTGTTTTGTTTTATTTTGTTTTGTTTTTGCGATAAATGATGAATCATTCTTCTTCTTCTTTTTCTCAATCATGACGTTCAGGACTTGACTTTAAAACTGTTTGGTATGAATATCCAGCATCTAGCAACAATTGAAAGGGCTCATAAAAACGCCCAATCATCATTAGATCACTTTCAACAGTTAGATCATTCTGGTTCGTGATTAAGATTGGATTTAGAATAAATCTCTAATCCTAAATACTGTACATGAAAGGATCATTATCGCTTTTCACAATTTTAGGCTATATTCCTTGACATTCGGTAGTCGGTTTATTATTATTTCATGGTGGCTGTTAACCATTACCTAATCTCGCTCGTTTCCTGGGCTAAAATAGGTTATAATAATTCGGGTCAAATGAATAGTGAAATACCAGATGGAAATCGTTTAGCTAGAATACGATATTTGCCTTAATCCTATACGTCAGTCAGTAGACATGTCTGCATGGCCTACGCTGGGATTATGCCGGGGGATTATGTAGTAATATTCATTGTGGTTACCTAAGGCAAAATATCCGGATGATTGATTTAAGGTTGTACCGTGCGACAAATCCTCCGGTGACAAATGGTCCAACGGTGAAACCCAACCCTATACCTAACCTAAAGCCCAGTCATTACCCTTAACCGTACCTTTTAATCTTTTATGAAACATCACCACATCACCATGATCGGAATATTGGCCCGTTGTATATAGAGGTACGATGGATCGTAACGATGTAAACAAATTAAAGAGAGAGCATCTATCTGCCATGAGATGCCAGTCGCTATTCACCTTACCATACAGATATACGCTTGATACAGTGATATTGACTGGCTAAATACTGCAATTGATCGTAACTTAGGATTGGTCGCGACTATATTTGTCTCTTTGTGCAACCGGACCCATAACATAAGTGCTATAACATTCATAGCATATGAACTAAGCTATTTAGTCGTATGTATTGTGACTATTAGACTTAGCGTATGTTTTACGACACTATGTGGACATCTCATTATAAAATCATACTAGGCCTATATTTTGCTATTTTTTGTTGTTTGGTGATGACGTGTATTGCTAAGAGAAGTTGGGGCATTCGTGATGTCTGTTAAATATAAAGCACTTGTGTTTGAAAATAGGTTACATTATTCAGACTATGAAATAAGTAAAGACAAATTATTTATTTGAATTTCAAATGTATCGTAGAATATTGTACATGATTCATAATTTTAATCTTAGACTTTTTGTCTGCATCATATCATTATTATTTCTTTTTCATGATGTTTGTATTATTTTGTAAACGGTATATAGAAAAGTATACGATAGATCCTTATCAATACTGAGCTTCGCCTCTAGATTGTTGCCAATATTATGTGTGTGTCAGTGTGTTTGTTTGTTTTTAAAGATAAAAAACTGCTTACAGCACAACAAAATACTAACAATAATTCAGAATAACGCTCTTGAATCAAGGAGTTACCACAGCGAAATTGAAAATGGGAGTGCCTATTACAATGTATATTAAGCACGTCAAGTGCCATGGGAGATCTATCGAAAAGAAAACTAGAATTAAGAACCCGGATGTCATGGTTTTTACATCCAATAACATCGTAACACGCAGGCAGGGCTACTTTTGATCCGTCACTGTGTAATAATGTTCTTAAAGAACTGGGTCATTATCGGAAATGAGTAATATATCGACTGCTTTCAATGACTAATAACCCTTATTAGTATTTTAAGGAGATCGAATATTTCCGGTTATACGATTGCTTTCCAAAATGGACTTTGATATTTGAATGATACTCTCTAAAATTTATTTGATTAAACTGAGAGAAACTTAGAATGATCAATATTACCAATCAGCTCTAAAGGTTGGTTTCTGATAGATAAAATCACGTGGAGTGAAAACTTTTAAAGGCGTGAATGGTCAGAAGGTTTGACAAAAGCTGAAAGAGAAAAAGTGCTACAAAAGATGACTTTTTGGTTTGTTTGTTGTTTTTTTGTTGTTGCTATGTACACAAATTAATGGAACGACAATTTCTGTTTTCATAACGTTAAAGCACTCCTTCGAATATTGAACAATACCTTTTTTTATTTATTCATGGTATATCTCTGTAAAAAATATTATTTTAATGTAAACTAGGACAACCCATGTTTTTTGTTTTGCTTTTTTTCTTGGGGGTAGCCTATCACAATTTATCGAAAATTTCTTTACCTTCAGAGCTCTGGCGATGATTGCTCGTACATTGGTCGTACGTAGGTCTGGTGTGGTGTTCTCCAATCTCCAAGTCAGATCGGTCTTGGACCATTTGACGTCGGATAGTGCATATCGTCGGGCTCGGTTTATTGCTTGAGTACCGGTATTATCTGGTAAACCGCATCGGGGCATCTGCATCAAATCCTGCACTTCTTCGGTAAGTATCCCTGCAATGAACAGAAAAGTTCAGAATCTTAGAGGGACAAAGAATTCCTAAAGAGTTGTCACCGAGAGAAGGTAGAGTAATAGAAGAGGCGAAAATCATTTTTGAAATATATTCATACTTTGTGTCCATAATGAACAACATCGCATTAGCAAATTTATGTTTTATTTTTAGCACAAAAAATGAGAAATGTAGACTGCTCTTAGAATACGCTTATCTTCCAGTCATATCCATCCTTTTACATCACTATTCAGTGTTCGTGGTATTTAATAATATCAATTATTATATTTAATAATAATTATTATTATTAGTAGTAGTAGTAGTAGTAGTAGTAGTAGTATTTATACCGCGCTTTTCTCATAAGGCCCAAAGCGCTTACCGTGCAGTGAGTACTGTTTTTTTTTTTTTTTTGCTCCCGAAAATTTGAAAATCGCGCCAGTCGAAAATTCCCTCGGGGGTCGGGGTAGTGAACAGTAATTTTTGGGGCCGGGGCACGTGCCCCTGTGCCCCTGATCCGCCAATGGACATCGACATGCAAGAATCAAATAGAACGCCAAGGTTTCTTATTGTTTTTGAAGTGCCACCAACATCCAACTGAACATCTGGAAGACTGCGCAGATTTTCAGCTGAAGCAGCAACAAACAAATCAGTCTTTGAATCATTTAAGTTTAACTTATTTACTACCATCCATTGCCTATTATCTGAAATACAACTTTGGAGTTTGATAAGTGCGCTATCAAGAGCTCCTGGAGTCTTAGGATCAAAGGACACATAATTATAACTGTATGTCATCAGCATAAAGATGATTATTAATACTATGATGCCGGACGATATCTCCAATAGGAAGAGCAAAGATTGAGTATCCTATGGGTCCTACTATTGATCCCTGGGGGAGTCCAAATTCTATGGTTGTGGGGTTTGACAATTTGCCGACAATGTCAACTTGGGAAGACCATCCGGAAAGGTATGACTGAAACCAGGACAAAACTGTTGACCCAACACCTGTTCTTTTGAATAAACGGGATATAAATATTTGATGATCGATCGTATCGAATGCGGCTGATAGATATAATTAGTAAATTTTTATTATTTTGATGCCCCCAAATGTTATTACATTTATACAATGTGTATTTGAATTTCCATCTTAATCAGATTCTTTAGACATAAAAATGGCGGTTTATTTTACAATTTTACTCCTACCATCAGAACTAAATAAAACGAAGTCACCCATCCAATGCATTCTGATCAAATCAATTTATAATGGAGAGTGTAGGCATTTAACGTAACTCAAGTCGAAACTATAAAGACGCTCATAATGATGATCAATTCCTAGAGTTTTCTATAGCATAATGTATTTTTCATCCCCGGAATCTACCCAGGGACACCTAGGTACCTGTTCATGCGTCTTTTGTTTCGATGTCGTATGACTCAAGTGACAAAACAAATATTTGTGACTATATCCACAACAAGAAGACTTCTTGAACGCTTTGAACTTTACGAGATATACTCTGTTTGACCTTTAAACTTGTTTGAAGGGAAGTAAGGTATCTCATTCTGTTATGGAATGTACATCTTGAAATAAAAAGCAAGAAGCTTTCCAACTACTTTACTATTAGGCCTATGTATGGTTTTGATAGATTGACAACTTTATAGCTAGGCCTATCATAATTATCTATTTGCCTGAGAAATATTTTTCATTCATTTACCAAAGTTTTAAAGTTTTCCTGTTTTTCAGCATGACAACAGTTATACGCTTGGTAAATGGAGCCAAAATATAGGAACAGTCCAATGAAGGTTGGACCCGTTCAATATACCATAATTTATGACAATAAATCAATCATTAAAAATAATCGTTGAATAAAATAGGAGTTTTTTTTTTTTGGGGGTTCGTGGAAATATTTTTAAAATCTTTTCACATGAAACTCCGATTAAATTTACATATATAGGGTTATATATGCCCAATTGAAGGAGGATTTCAGTAATACCAGTGAAAGGATTGTTTATGATTGTTCTATCGTCAAAGAAGCCGCCTATTTTGCTATTTTGTTGGGCGTTTAGAGGAATTAAGGTAAATGCAGACGAAAATGAAAGAAATGGAAGAGGTAATAATGAATGAATAATACACCCTATTTTAGTTTTTTTTTTCCTTCAGCTGAGTGTATATATACCAATAAATGGTGAAATCTATATTATCTCTACACCTCTGTTCCTTTCTCTCTCTCTCTTTCTTTCTCTCTCTCTCTCTCTCTTTCTTTCTCTTTCTTTCTCTATCTCTCTCACTTCCTTCTCTCTCTCTCTCTCCTCTCCTCTCCTCTCTTTCTCTTTCTTTCTCTCCAATCTTCCTTTCTTAATGATGCTCCTGGGTGTGAAAAACAAAACAAAACAACAATCAAGAAAAACCACCAACCTGTTTCGTTGAGTCCATTCATCCTTTGAAATAACCGGATGGCATCGTTGAGGGAGTCTTGGCTTCTAAGATGACCGCTCGACAGGTCATTTGATTCAAAATAGTTGAATTGTGATAGATAATTCTGTTTTAAAAGATCAGAAATTATTCGCATTGATAAAACTAACCCATTTGACTTCAATGAATACTGGTGAGTCTTTTTCAGTAATTGTTCTCATTTGGCCTCTATTATAGAACGAAAATAGACTAAACACTAAAGCAATACATTTTTTTTTTAGTGCTTGAAATTTTAATACCAAATCCGGGAATTCCCCTTGACAAGTAACTAGAACAATAGCTAACAAGAATCCTAATAAAACAATCGCCGTTAAAAATTTTAGTAGAAGGAGAAACCAGAATTCAACTGAAATTGGTATTTTGATATTTTGCGAAATTGTTGTGCCCACTGCACAACACGGGCACGAGAGTGATATCGTACACAAAACGAACACTGCAAACATTCTTTTGTTTTATTGGCGTATGCACTAATTGAATACAAAACAAACAGTGCAAACATTCCTTTGTTTTATAGGCGTATGCACTAATTGAATACAAAACAAACGTGCAAACATTCTTTTGTTTTATTGGCGTATGCACTAATTGAATACAAAACAAACAGTGCAAACATTCCTTTGTTTTATTGGCGTATGCACTAATTGAATACAAAACAAACGTGCAAACATTCCTTTGTTTTATTGGCGCATGCACTAATTGAATACAAAACAAACAGTGCAAACATTCCTTTGTTTTATTGGCGTATACACTAATTGAATACAAAACAAACGGTGCAAACATTCTTTTGTTTTATTGGCGTACGCACTAATTGAATGCAAAACAAACAGTGCAAACATTCTTTTGTTTTATTGGCGTATGCACTAATTGAATACAAAACAAACAGTGCAAACATTCCTTTGTTTTATTGGCGTATGCACTAATTGAATACAAAACAAACGTGCAAACATTCCTTTGTTTTATTGGCGTATGCACTAATTGAATACAAAACAAACAGTGCAAACATTCCTTTGTTTTATTGGCGTATGCACTAATTGGATACAAAACAAACGGTGCAAACGTCCTTTTGTTTTATTGGCGTATGCACTAATTGAATGCAAAACAAACAGTGCAAACATTCTTTTGTTTTACTGGCGTTTGCACTGATTGAATACAAAACAAACGGTGCAAACATTCCTTTGTTTTATTGGCATATGCGCTAATTGCCTTTACAGACTTAATTGGCGCAAGTAATGACGCAATCAAAATGACACACCGTGTGAATTAAGCAGACATTACTGTTCTTTACATGTAAATTTACATGGCATACATAAAAGTTGTTATACTATTCTGTTGGTAACATAACATGACGTTAATTTCAAGATTTAAACTATGTGCATTAATCTACGGATTCGATGTCGTCTTTCTTTATGTCCTGTTCAAACCTGTTCTCAAAGTGAAAGTGAAAGTTATCATTAGGTTCTTCGATATTTGTTTGTCTTTTGAAACCCAAGCCTTTAGGGTATTTTTAATACATTTGATTTCGAAACTGAACTAGGTTACAGGCGTCTCATATTCCTTGAAGACTTTTTTAATCAGAAAAGTTATTTGAACGCGTTTGATATATTATAGGCTAGCCAAAAGCGCTTGCAAACCTAAAGAGCTATTGACTGTGAGTTTGTGACAAGATGATTCTATATGCAACAAGAAAGACACGTTTTTACAAAACACTGATAGTGACTTTTACAAAGAGTGTGTATCTGCACGCAAGATGGCGACTTTCTCTCCGCAAACACACAACCCAAAGTTGGCCGCTACATACGCCGAGGCTACCCCGTCGAGCAAGACTAACCACGTAGTAGGGCAGAAACCAGCGTCAGGAAGTGCCACGCCCATTTTGCATACCGCAAATCCCGACATAGCAGTGCAAGGGGCGAGACCGCGTACCGGAACACAACAAAGCCAACACGAAGAAACCGTAACGCTTACCATGTTGTCCGCTATCTCGGAGGCGGTAAAAACAGCTGTCACCGAGTCCAACGCGGAGATAAACCTGAAATTAGATAAAGTCTTGAATGATATCGCCAGTTTTAAAACAGATCTAGATGCAACTAATCGAGCAGTAGCTGAGTTACAAATCTCCGTAAGCGATACTTCGGAAAGAGTTTCAATTGTAGAAAGGGCTACAATACCGAACGTCATCGAAGAAACCAGAAAATTGGTGGCAAATCTGGAAGAGAATTTACTTCAACAGGAAATTCACATGAGGAAAATGAATCTTTTGCTATATGGAATCGACCAGAAGAAAGATGAAAATATTCTGACCGAAACGACGAAAGCTATCGCCGAATTGCTCAACATTCCCTACGAAGAAGCTGAAAAAATTCCTGTCGCAAACGCTCATCGTCTTCCATCGGCCCGCAACTTCACCAAACCCAACACACCAAACCCCCCAAATCCCATAATCGTCCGCTTCGCGAGGATGAAGGATCGTGATGATGTTCTGAAGGCATTTGAACATCCTGGTTACGCCCGCCGTCGACAATCGACAAGCGACAACGAAGCCGCTGTTGAAGTCAGACCCGCAATTACAGTGAGAACGGACCTACCACCATCCATGAAACGGGAACGTGGTCGCCTCTCCTCAATCGCCTACAAGCTCAGACAGGAGAAAAAGCTGATGACTCGAATTAAAGTCTTCAATACGAAAGTTATCCTCCAAACGAAACGCAACAGGGAAGACACCTGGGCTACCTGGAGAGAATGATTGCTTTTGGTAAATATTATCCAGATCCGTTATCCTCAATATTTACAAAAATGTTAATGTTAACTTTGGCCAAGTGTTTGCGACGAGCTTACTCAATACTTACCATGGCATCCCGAACTGTGTACCAGACGATTACTATTATTTCAACCAGAACACTTACCTTTTGGTATCCTGCTTCTTATATCTCTACCTAAACCTGTTGTTGAATAAATCAAATCATTGACATCTCTCATTGTTTTATGAGTAATATTGGCTGATGATATCAATGCAGATGTATATGATCATGATCATTTCTTGAAACCGGACCGAGTCTATGATATTTCTAATATTATGCGAGGTATCATCTAATAATTCAAAACTATGTTATGATGGCCAAATCAATAATTTCCTTGCATGTTTACTAAGCCATGTAAAACTGTAAATTACTGCATTGCAGCAATATTACCCTCTCATCTTAATGATCAATTCTATATCTCATAGAATCATTAGAATTATAACTACTTCCAGCTCTGAATACAACTATTTCAGTGAATCAGTGATGTTGGTTCCTCACCCGAACTGTGCACCTGACGATTACTTTTATTTCAACCTGAACACTTACCTTTTGGTATCCTGCTTCTTATATCTCTACCTAAACTTGTTGTTGAATAAATCAAATCCTCGACATCTTTCATTGTTTTATGAATAATAATAACTGATGATATCAATGCAGATGTATAGGATCATGATCATTTCTTGATACCGGACCGAGTCTATGATACTTCTAATATTATGCGAGGTATCATCTAATAATTCAAAACTATGTTATGATGGCCAAATCAATAATTTCCTTGCATGTTTACTAAGCCATGTAAAACTGTAAATTACTGCATTGCAGCAACATTACCCCTCTCATCTTAATGATCAATTCTATATCTCATAGAATCATTATAATTATAACTACTTCCAGCTCTGAATACAACTATTTCAGTGAATCAGTGATGTTGGTTCCTCACCCGAACTGTGCACCTGACGATTACTTTTATTTCAACCTGAACACTTACCTTTTGGTATCCTACTTCTTATATCTCTACCTAAACTTGTTGTTGAATAAATCAAATCATCGACATCTTTCATTGTTTTATGAGTAATAATGGCTGATGATATCAGTGCAGATGTATATGATCATGATCATTTCTTGATACCGGACCGAGTCTATGATATTTCTAATATTATGCGAGGTATCATCTAATAATTCAAAACTATGTTATGATGGCCAAATCAATAATTTCCTTGCATGTTTACTAAGCCATGTAAAACTGTAAATTACTGCATTGCAGCAATATTACCCCTCTCATCTTAATGATCAATTCTATATCTCATAGAATCATTATAATTATAACTACTTCCAGCTCTGAATACAACTATTTCAGTGAATCAGTGATGTTGGTTCCTCACCCGAACTGTGCACCTGACGATTACTTTTATTTCAACCTGAACACTTACCTTTTGGTATCCTGCTTCTTATATCTCTACCTAAACTTGTTGTTGAATAAATCAAATCCTCGACATCTTTCATTGTTTTATGAATAATAATAACTGATGATATCAATGCAGATGTATAAGATCATGATCATTTCTTGATACCGGACCGAGTCTATGATACTTCTAATATTATGCGAGGTATCATCTAATAATTCAAAACTATGTTATGATGGCCAAATCAATAATTTCCTTGCATGTTTACTAAGCCATGTAAAACTGTAAATTACTGCATTGCAGCAACATTACCCCTCTCATCTTAATGATCAATTCTATATCTCATAGAATCATTATAATTATAACTACTTCCAGCTCTGAATACAACTATTTCAGTGAATCAGTGATGTTGGTTCCTCACCCGAACTGTGCACCTGACGATTACTTTATTTCAACCTGGACACTTACCTTTTGGTATCCTACTTCTTATATCTCTACCTAAACTTGTTGTTGAATAAATCAAATCATCGACATCTTTCATTGTTTTATGAGTAATAATGGCTGATGATATCAGTGCAGATGTATATGATCATGATCATTTCTTGATACCGGACCGAGTCCATGATATTTCTAATATTATGCGAGGTATCATCTAATAATTCAAAACTATGTTATGATGGCCAAATCAATAATTTCCTTGCATGTTTACTAAGCCATGTAAAACTGTAAATTACTGCATTGCAGCAATATTACCCCTCTCATCTTAATGATCAATTCTATATCTCATAGAATCATTATAATTATAACTACTTCCAGCTCTGAATACAACTATTTCAGTGAACCAGTGAAGTTGGTTCCTCACTAACCCCCCCCCCCCTCCTTATTCCCCTCTTCTTCAGAGTATACTGTTTCAATATTTATGTTCCTATTATGCTTATTCCTTGTATGGTTACTCTGTATAGTTACTTACACACTGAAAACACAGAACTGTTTTTAAGAATTTCATTTAATGGTTGCATGAAATATCTATCTGTATGTATATATACATAAATTACAATGGCAACCTCTAGATTATTGGCAAACAATTAATCAGTACCCCACCATGGTTATAGCCAATAATAGTAAGACCATGGTGCTATTACAGATGCCCATATTATGTTTAATCAAAAATTTTCTCCTAAAACTTTCTACATTTGCCTTTCCTATCACGCATATATGGCCATAACCAGTGGAATAAAATCCAACTGAGCCTGAGATGTCTATATCTGAATTCTCGGGAAGTTTGAGGAATGCTATAAACAAGACCCCGGTAGCACATAAATAAAACAAGATAAATCAATGAAGGGCATTCTTTAATTGAATACAACCCTCATGAGTACTCACCCTGATGATAAAAAAAAATCTTATTCCTTTATACTGATTCAGCTTTGCTGAACACAATACCAACGTGCCATTTTAATGCTACATAAGTTGCATATGATAGCAATATATTCTTTTAATTTACTACCCCTCGAACAATACTTACCATGTTGACATCCAAATCCAATCATGACGATACTTAACTTATTATATTGACCATGCTATAGATACGCCACCATTCTCCAGAACAATTAATAACCCGGGTATCCTAATTGCAAATCAATTAACTTATCTGCCAAGTATTTGCACAGCTAGATCGTTGTTAAATCTTGTTACACAAGTCACATGCATAACGACTATTACGTAATTGCAGCAATATTAACCTCAATCTTGCTGTCATAATTATTTTACACTGTGAAGTGCGGAATTGCTCATCCATTTCCATGCATAACAATAATCATATTGCACTAAATGTAGATATAGTGATAGCACCAGTTGTAATACCATTCTACAGTTATCTCAATTACCTCCCAGTGTTTGACAAAGTTAACCAAATGAAAACATGAGCACTGTACTAGTGATTTAAACCTCTACCGAAAGTCAAAATTTATATTATTACTTTTTTTACACTTCACAGTAACAAAATTTGAAGATATAAAAGCCTACTTATCAAAATTGTAACAATGCTCATTGTAAACGTGTCATGGGATTATTGCAGTTATTTCTATCGCAAAGATCAGGAAGATGGGAACAAATAAGGAGACGATTGTAATTCTTTATACAATGCTGATAATACTGAAGTTTCTCCGAAAGATTGACTTTTCTTCTCATATTAATGCCACTATTTATTATGTTCTTCTTGCAACTTCAACACTACGGATGTAATTATGCTACATCTACAGTGATTGTAGTTGAGGTACAATCACGCCAAGCGGAGCTGCAATGGTTGCATAATCATGTTGAACTGTCATTTCAACTTAGTAGATCACTTATAATTGCACCTGATTGTTCCACTGAAGCATATCAATGAATGTTTACTACCTCAAGCGACTTATTTTTCTAATAGAAAGCAACCTGCCATTATTAGATCCACATTCCTCCACACTCATATGATGACAGAGATATTCAGGCCACGTGGACAATTCGACATTATTTTCTCCTTCTTCATCTCGATCGACTAAACCTTATGTAAATAACGTATTTTAATTAAAACCTTCCTCAATTGATCTTTGGCATTCCAATAACCGATTTCCTGCGACCGCATTATTCCCTGTCGTCTTGTTCAGTGAATATCTCTGCGATCGGTTAAATACTACAAACATGCGAAAAGCTTACTTACATGTTCTGTCTTTTGAATAGCTCCTTTAGACGTACTATGAGAAGGGGTCGTACTTTCATGTCATATTTTCCGTTCAACATGTCATTAATTCTTGCTAATGTTTTATTCATATTTTCTTATCATCTCATGCCTTCTTTCATTTTCTTTTATCATCCTTTTCTTTTCGTTTCATCAGCTAGCCATATCCCATCGCATGCACACTCTCCTCTGTCTGTTCCCTCCCTCAACCTTTCCGGGTCGTTAACTGACTTGCTCAATTATAATCTTACTACATGTATTTTGAATACTAAAAACACTGATGGAGTTTTGGGACTCTTTACAATGTCGTTATGGCATTAGAAACGGAATTTCCTTTGGCACTATCGATGATGATGAATTCTTATTCCAGTTATATAGCGATAGGCAAAACAGACCCGTTAATAATCAGGAATACGATACACGCATTTCCAGTGAATTAAATACAAACTCAGAGGAGTTGATTCTTAACCTTGACAACAATGACCTTGCGCAACATTTAACATCCTCCAAATACTTTACGATTAATGAATACAAATCCAACTTGTTAAACGACACAACTAATAACATCTTCCTTTTACATTTAAACATCAGGAGTCTGAATAAGAATTTTGATCAGCTTGGTCTACTTCTTGAACATTTTAATCCACAAAATAGTCCAGTCATTGGTCTCACTGAAACTTGGTTACACGAGTCTAGTAACTCTCTTCTAAACATTGACAGTTATAATTTACTTACCAACAATAGGCAAGAAAAAGTAGGAGGCGGTGTAGGAATATACGTTCCAAACAGACTAGAATACTCTTATATCAATAGTCTGACTCACATGACTGAAACTTTGGAGTCACTTTTTATAGAGGTAGAAATGCAAACCAGTAGAAATGTAATAATAGGAGTCATTTACCGCCCTCCGCATTGTCCCCATGGCGATTTTTAACAGACATCCACAATATTTTACACAGTCCTATAATTCAAAATAAATATTGTTTCATCATGGGTGACTTCAATGTCAATCTGTTGCAGTCTAATGCACAAGGATTTTCTCATGATTTCCTGGAATTAATTTTATCTGCCTCATTTTTACCTACTATCTCCAAACCAACTAGAGTGACAGACCAATCAGCCACTTTAATCGACAATATCTTTACTAACAAGCAACAGCCTTTAGAATCAGGAATCATCGTTTCGGACATATCTGATCATTACCCAATCTTTTGTAAAACTTCACTTCCTAACACACCAGGTGATAGGCGTTCCCAAAAAATTAAAACCCGCAAATTAAATGCTGGAAATATAGAACGCCTTAATGAAAATTTAAGTACAGTGGACTGGCATCAAATTTATATTTCTGAAGATGTGAATGAAGCTTACGAAAGATTTATAAGCATACTTAAGGGCCAATTTGATATTTGTATACCATTAACAGAACAAATCAATAACTATAAAAGATACCAAGATCCCCTGGGTAACAAAGTCTATTTTAAGATCAATAAACCGGAAAAACAACCTCTATTATAAATACAAAACTAATCCAACAAATAAAACCCGTGACAAATACACCCGATATAAAAATGTTTTGACAAAAGTACTACGTCAAGCAAAAAAACATTATTATACTACGCAGTTTGAACTTAACAAGAATAACCCTAAAAACACATGGAAAATAATAAATACAACCTTAAACAGAAACAATAAGACACAAAAAATAACGAAAATTAAATCTGACACTGACACTTTGATCGAAGACCCTCAAGCAATGGCTGAAACCTTCAACTCGTACTTTTCACAGATAGGACAAAAATTAGCAGAAAACATCCCAACAACCGAAAGAAAATTTGATAACTTTCTAAGTAACAAAAATCCATCTTCTTTGTTTTTCGTTCCAACTAACCGCGAGGAAATAATTAGTATAGTAAATAAATTGGAAAGTAAAAGAAGTTCAGGGCATGACGAGATCGACAATCATCTACTCAAATCAATTATCTTAACGATTGCAAATCCTCTGGTCCATATTTTTAACTTATCAATAACAACGGGTATAGTACCTAATAGCGTTAAAATAGCAAAAGTCATCCCAATATTTAAGAAAGGTGATGCTTCTGAAACAAATAATTATAGGCCAATTTCATTACTACCATCCTTATCCAAAGTCATGGAAAGAATTGTCTTTATTAGAGTTACAGATTTTTAAACAAACATAATATCTTTTGCGAATCCCAATTTGGCTTTCGACCAAACCGCAACACAACTCAAGCAATATTGAAATGCGTAGATACTATATCCCAAGCCATTGATCACCACTTACATACTATAGCAATATTCCTGGACTTTTCCAAGGCTTTTGATACAATAAACCATAATATTCTTTTACATAAATTGTCGCACTATGGTGTTCGAGGAAAGCCTTGGAATGGTTCAGGAATTATTTAACAAACAGAAAACAATTTGTAGAAATAAATAATCAAAGGTCATCGCTACAATCCATTAGTTGTGGTGTTCCACAGGAAGCATCCTAGGTCCCTTATTGTTTATCATATACATAAATGACTTTCATAAGTCTTCAGATGTATTATCTTTCACTTTATTTGCAGACGATTCAAACTTATTTTATTCTCACTCTAATCCAACTAACCTTCTTCCAACAATAAACACAGAACTTAAACGTGTAGTAGAATGGGTTAAAGCTAACAAGTTATCGTTAAACGTTCTGAAGACTAACTTCATGTTGTTTAGTAACACCTTGCAAAATTTACCTGGAAATATCTTTCTGGAAGACACGCCCCTTGTTAGGGTAACATCAACCAGATTCTTAGGGCTCACGATCGACGATAAATTGAAATGGAACATACACATTCAAAATATATCCAAAATTGTCTCCCGAAATACTGGAATCATGAATAAACTTAAATATTTTTTCCCAAAGTCTACACTATTCACATTATACTTCTCACTAATTTTACCCTACCTTAATTATGGAATAATGGCATGGGGTAATGCTAGCAAATACCTTACTGATAAAATTTTTACCTTACAAAAGAAAAGCATAAGAATTATACATAATGCTCCTACTCGTTCACATACTGATCCTTTGTTTTATGAGTCAAAAATTTTGAAATTTTCAGACTTATTTCTTTTTCAAACAGGACAGTTCATGTATAAATTGAATAAAAACGAACTGCCACACACATTCATTAACATGTTCACAAAAACAGCGCCATTCATAATTACCCAACCAGGCAATCCAACCGTTTCCACCTTCCCCGTACCCGCACTCTTTTCGCACATAAAACAATTTCTTTCTACGGTCCGAAATACTGGAACTCACTTAGCAACGATATAATTAATTCTTTAAGCTTAAACTGCTTCAAAATCAAGTTGAAAAAAAATATTCTCGAAACATATAAAGAAAATTCAAATTGAGCGATCGGGACCCAACTCTCTTTCTTTCTCTCTCTCTCTCTCTCCCTTTCTCTCTACCTCTCCGTCTTTCTTTCTCTCTCTTTCTCTTTCTTTCTTTCTGTCTCTCTCTTTCTTCCTTTCTCTCTCTCTCTTCTCTTTTTGAAATTACTTTTATCTTTCTCTTTTCTTCCCACACAGACGCGCCAGCTTTCTCCTCTCACTCTTCTTCCATCTTCATTTTCTTTTCTGCATCTCCATATACCATTGGCACCATATCACCTCTCACACTTAGATATATTTTCCTTACGATATTTATCTTTATTTCATTTTCTATCTTTAAAGAGATCTATTCTACTCACTATTTGAGGGATCCACACTAAACAAGCCCTGCTTCTTAGTGGACCTCTCCATTTCCTCAATTTTAGTATACAAAAAATAATAGATAAAAATAAAACAACTTTAAGAATCATAATATTTACTTTCCATGTTAACTCTGTATTTTTTTAATAATCCAAATTATGAATAATGTTTTAGTCATTGATTAGTATCTTCGTCACGCTTGATTTGATTCTTTTGCATTGCTTACTGTATATTGATTTGTATATTCATGTTGTATACTATACAATTATTGTTTACTGCATATTGAATTGTATTGTGTTTGCAATGATGCTAGAAAAAATGGAAATGAAATAAACTAAACTGAAACTGAAACTGAAACTTTTAATAGACAAAGTTACAAAACTGCTAGATACAATTAATTAAAGAAAACAAACTTACCAGTGCTTCGTTCGTTCCAAACGATTGGACACAAGCGATGCAGGTCATGACATAAACGAACGCAAGTTTAAACTCCATTTTCAGTCACTTTTAAGTTCTGCTTTCAACGAATCACAGTAAATTCGGCGACCATAAATTATAATAACTTTTTGTTTTAATGATAGTCGTCAAACTACTTCTTTAAAACACTTTCCAATTACGACAGGGCGGCAAAAAAGCTCATATGCAAATAATAGTTGCATCCAGTTCAACTGAAAGTCCAAAACAGTACTGCCTTGAAACACCGAATGTTCGCGCGCTTTTATAGTCGACGATTTCAGCCAACGTTGATTTGCACACGACCCACGCACGACGAGATTCTCGCGAAGTCATATACATCCCGCTGTGACTCGCACGTACCAGATGACTGTGGGGGAGTGGTCAGTCACCGAAGAAGAAGGTTTTGAAAGTGGAAGGATGACCCATTGTCCGATTCATAGATGATTCATCGATGGTGTTTCCCTTTTACCTTCAATCGTCTGGGAGTTGCTAAGTTTAAATTAAAAATTCTGTCACCAAATTTGGTATTTTTCAGAGCTCTGCGGGCAACCTAAAAATGATTTCTTTGCCTGTTGTAAAATTTCACCTACCTTTTCGACGATTTTTTTTATTTCTCCAACATCCCTCCCTTCCCAAATAGTACATTGAATAGTTTACATATCACTTTGTTTACCAAATAAATGGATGGTCGCCAAACATTTTATCTCATGATAGTTATATCGGTCAATTAATTTTTCCTCGAAAGTTGAGTTCTTGATATTTCGTAATACGTGGGATAGGATCATACTTACAAATCAAAATAAATTGTTTGGATTTTGCGGTAGAAATAATAATGCACTCAACTGTGTTCTGATGGTTGTAAGACAAGAAATATTTTCAGCCAAATTAGTCTTTTTAAATAATTATTTTTGTTACATTTCCCCAATTCCTCTGAATAATATGAAGCAAGGTTTTCTCACAATTTTGTTTGAAATCAGTAAAATTCGCCTATGGTCATTTCGAGGGAGAGAGAGCGAGAGAGAGAGAGAGAGAGACAGAGAGGGTGGGATGAACAAAAGAGAGGGAGAGAGAGAGAGAGAGAGATAAATGGTGAGAAAGATTCCTTTGTTTAAATCACTATCATATTGACAGCCTTAGTTTATTTTTATTTTTTTTTACACATAAAGAAATTGCTAAATCAATTTGCTAGAATCCCCAAAAGGAATTGCATTATCAAGTTCTGTGTTGCCCTTAAATAATGCAACGTGCGAAATTGGTTGTTTGGGGAAGGAAAAGGAAGCGATAGGAAGTCTAAGTTCAGATTGAAAGTGTAACCAAATTGATTATGTGCACTGTGTTGTTGTATGTGAATAAAGAAATATATGTATGTTATATGCAGAGAGTGTAGTTGGTTGACAAGGGAGAGAGGATGAGAAATAGGGGGAATGAGAGTGATTGAAGTAGAGGGGAAGAGAGGGTCTGTGAGAGAGAGTTGGGGAAGAGTTGAGAAAGGGGAAGAGAGTGGAAGAGAGGGTTATGTGAGAGAGGGGAAGTGTAAGAGAGAGGAGGGGAGAGGGAGAGAGAGAGAGAGAGAGAGAGAGAGGAGTGGAGGCAGAGAAAGGGGGGATATATATTACAAAGGCGGATCCATGGCTGGGCCTAAACGGCCGCACCCACTACCTTTGAAAAATAAATCAATGAAACAGTAATAATATCGGGGCGAAATGCCACTTAATTTACACTTTTTTCCACTTTGTTTGTTAGATTCTTTTAAAGACAAACACATATAATCAGGTACTCAAGAGATAAATCATTTTAATTATCTTGGATTATATTCCTTTATACCTATTAACATAAGAAAAAAGTGGTTAAATTTGGTAACATTATCAAATTAACGTCCACATTAGTCTGAATAGGGCGATACTAAACAGACAACTCTTTGTATTCTGTCATCCTTTGCCAACTGACAGATCGGCTAGCCAAACGTCAATATACGTACTAATTTTCTGCAACCTCACACTTGGCAAAGGACATAAATAAAAAATATCACTGTTTTATCTGAGAAAATATTATAAAGCCAGAAAAAATATATGTGTTTATCATAAACAAATATCGAAAATAATTGTGGCGAGTTTCGAAAGGCTGTGATCTGTGAGGAGTTGATTCATAGAATCATATATATCAAGTACAGTAAATGGATATTTTTTAACGGTATCTTGGTACTGCGTGTAGGCCTATTCATTTTACACCCTTAATATTTTGCTTTGAAATGAGACGGTTCAGTGTCATAATGTAATGCGTGTTGTCATGGTTATAGCTAGATTAAACTTTTCCACATAAAAGTATAATTTGCGAGAATAAATATATCACGAATGGGTTTTTGCAGTAAAACGTTTGATCATTTTCGTGAGAGTGTACTCTTAATGCCACTTTCAATGAGACTTTAATTATTGAAGATTCTTATAGTCTGACATTCACTTGCAATCTAAAATAACCACCGTTATAACAGCTATCTCTCCCAGTGGCGTGGGGGCGAAGCGCCGCACAAGAGCTGTCAAAGGCGCAAACGGCAATATAGGCATGGTTTAAACACTTTACTGGGATGTGCAGGGCGTGGGTTCGAGCCCCCAGCGCGGCACTAAAATATCCTTTAAACGACAGTAATTCAGTCTACTTTATTTCGCCACTCGACCACGGTGTAATGTGTGGGTATATTAAACTAACACCATTTGTTTTTATGGAATGCACTGTGCACTGATGATGGTAGCCTGATATAAAGCCAAATTTGTTTTGATTTCATAACCCAAATAAAGCTTTCCAAAGCTCTTTGCCATTAGCTAGGGACATTATAGTATTATACCATCACTAGTGGAATATTTTTTATTGTCATATACACTGTACTTCGTTTATTGAATTTAACAGAAAGCATGTAAAAAGAAACATAAAATCCTAGGCTACGTTAATTCTATTCAACTCGGCTGACGCCTCGTTGAATAGAACGTTAATCTGTCAACTCATGAAAATATTCGCACTATGGAACTCATAAGCACTCATTATTTGTATACTATACTATATAATTTTAATATATGACATTAACCTGCAATGTAAGGTATCCATTAGTACTAAAATGTATAGTTTTCTAAAGATTATTGATTTTGTAGTGAGATATGTCTTGTGTCGACCATTTGTGAATGTGTAACTGTCTTCCGCTTTCATTTCAACAAATTACAATGGCCTTAGGTATAATCATATAAGCATATCAATTTTATCCGCAGGCTGACAGATATCTTAACTTTTCGTCACGACCCATCCTATTGTTTTACATGGATTCTTAGTGGGATACCAACCTACATGAGTAGAGAGTGCACTATGACGTCATCGCACCCAGTCCCACTGATAAGCATACCATCAACCGATTGATAACCACAAAGTATACGTATATGAAGAATCAAATGAAGAAATGTTTAGTTTTCTCAAAATCAATTTACAATATTATATAATTGAGTATTTCTATATATGACACTTATATTGACTGTATGCATTTTGTTGTTGGCGTGGTTTTGTGATCCTATATATATTTTGAATAAAATATTATTCTAAAAAAATAGGTGATTCGGGGTGATGTTCGGTTTGTTATCGGACTTGAAAGGCACGTCACTTTGTTCAGAGGGCAAACTCTTTTCTCCCTTTGTTCGAATTTCATAGATATTTCTTGAGAGAGGTGGGGGCACATCATGGAGGACACACCATTACAAAAATCTGGGCGTAAGGAGAAAGATTCCAATTTCCCACACCACCTCCGAGTCCATTTCGGCTTTGAAAAAAAATACAACTTCTATCGCCAAGATTCAACAATATCATTCAAAACAGGAAAAAAAAAAATTGATCTTCCCACACCGGGAATCGAACCCGGGCCACGGCGGTGAGAGCGCCGGATCCTAACCACTAGACCATATGGGATTTGACACGCTCACACACAACTTTTTGGCTTATTGATCCGTCTGATACTTTCTGCAGTAAGCTCAGTTTGCCTTAAAGGTACTTTATCCCATTTGCAGCCAACATTAAATTCTGTAAAACTGTGCAGGAATAATGAATATGTCATGTATGTCCTATCTGTGAAATTTAAACGTTAGCAGTGTCCTAGTATTCAAATTATGCAAGGAAACCTGTTTACCTTCTAGACTTCACTGTCAGACACTATTGAGTGAGTATCTGATTTCTTTTTTTCTTCTCTTTGGTAATAACATACATAAAATGAGCTGTAAAGGGTACATGAGCATTTGTCTACATCAATAACCCACTTCTTGTAATGGCCAAAATTAAACTGATTGAATCTTTGCGCAGCACAAAACGTACGACCATTCAGTACTACAAAGGGCTGAAAGTCAGACTATTACTAAAATGATTGCAATCACTACAGTCGATTCGACAACTAATGCTCGTCATTTTCTCACTAAAAGACATGTTCAAGCCCTTTCGTTTTGAGGAAAGTTCTTAATTAGTATTTTCTTTCAAATGCCGTTGGAATTTGACCTTTTCATTTTTTTTTTTTGGCCTGCAAATGGGACATAGAACCTTGTGATAAGTTCATTTGTATGATTAAGGCAGAAAGGTATGATAAACAGAATGGCGAAAGTTTTTAATAAATCGGATCAATAATAAGAGTGTTATGAATGTTTGTAATTTATTAGATCATTATGGCTATACTACTATCAGATCGGCAATTTTGTCAGTGCATTGTGAGGTAGTCAGGAAACTCTTTCGTTTGTCGTGTTCACAAGTATCATAATTTTTTTTCTTCTTTCTACCAAGTGCCTTCTCGCTTGGAGCACTACGGAAGATATATTATTAATAGTATATTATTTTCAGATTATAGGTCTTCTGAAAAGAAAAAACCCTCCCAGTATGATACACTTTGAATAAGGAATAACAGTCATTTTTTGTGTTGGAACAAATGGGGAAGTCTTCCGACACTACATCACGTGACATTACCAATTGAGCCAATTTGAAGTTCCCATACGCATAGTGATCATAACTTTAACAAATTAAAAATGTTCTTATTTTTTTGTTCGATTTCGTTCAAAATAAATATTTTACCAGTCTGCTTCTCTGATTTTTCTGCTTTCCCGGCTTTAGAGTTGTTTGCTAATACATCATGTATACGGTTTGATTTCCTCCAACTGAAAAGAAGGAATAGCTCAGAAGAACAAAGTATCGGGCTTGAGTTTAGTTTATATTTTCGATATTAAAAAATCAAAGTGAGTAAAATGTTGGACAAATACGGGTCAGGATTTTGAAAGATTGATACATGAAATAGATTTTAATATACGAATATTCATAGAATAATTTTTTTTAGACACTGCTACAAACTTTTATATTGAGCTTGTCATCATTTTTTATGGAAAATGTGATTATATTCATCTTATTCTGGATGTATCAAAGCGCTGTAAAGTGTATTAATTACATAATGTGATAGCTCTACCTTTAAACCATGGATGTTACACAAAAGTTTAAATTCACCCGGACTAATTGTTGACATTTTTCATTGTGATGTTCAATCCTATCAATTTGCAGACTGATACAAAAAAAGACAAGATTTAAAGCCCAAGTCCACTCCGATTTTCAAAAATTATAACATGTTGTAAATAAATCAAAGGTTAAACTGCCAAATATCACGGGTGTACTTCAATCAGGTGAGTTTTAAGAGCGATTTTTGTTTCGGGTATTTCGAGCAAAACATTTATATTGCTGTACGGATGTGACGTATGCTCCTCACAACGAAAGTGCCAGCGGTATACATTTTGACAATAGGCTATTTTCGTAATGTAACCAAATTTAATGCATACGTCTTTGTGAAGTGCCTCTATACAAACTATTTCATTCACCTGATAAGAATAATAGTGTTTCATTATTCTTATCAGGTGAACGAAATAGTTTGTATCGAGGCACTTCACAAAGACGTATGCATTAAATTTGGTTACATTACGAATCTGTGTTGTGAGGACCCTACGTCACAACCGACTCGATCATTAACTTGTTTTTTGCTCATTAAAAAAAAAGTGGGGGCACATCATGGAGGACACACCATTACAAAAATCTGGGCGTAAGGAGAAAGTTTCCAATTTCCCACACCACCTCCGGGTCTATTTCGGCTTTGAAAAAAATACAACTTCTATCGCCAAGATCAACAATATCATTCAAAACAGGAAAAAAGATTGATCTTCCCACACCGGGAATCGAACCCGGGCCACGGCGGTGAGAGCGCCGGATCCTAACCACTAGACCATATGGGATTTGACACGCTCATACGCAACTTTTTGGCTCATTGATCCGTCTGATACTTTCTGCAGTAAGCTCAGTTTGCCTTAAAGGTACTGTATCCCATTTGCAGCCAACATTAAATTCTGTAAAACTTTGCAGGAATAATGAATATGTCATGTATGTCCTATCTGTGAAATTTAAACGTTAGCAGTGTCCTATTATTCAAATTATGCAAGGAAACCTGTTTACCTTCTAGACTTCACTGTCAGACACTATTGAGTGAGTATCTGATTTCTTCTTTTTTTTCTCTTTGGTAATAACATACATAAAATGAGCTGTAAAGGGTACATGAGCATTTGTCTACATCAATAACCCACTTCTTGTAATGGCCAAAATTAAACTGATTGAATCTTTGCGCAGCACAAAACGTACGACCATTCAGTACTACAAAGGGCTGAAAGTCAGACTATTACTAAAATGATTGCAATCACTACAGTCGATTCGACAACTAATGCTCGTCATTTTCTCACTAAAAGACATGTTCAAGCCCTTTCGTTTTGAGGAAAGTTCTTAATTCGTATTTTCTTTCAAATGCCGTTGTAATTTAACCTTTTCATTTTTTTTTGGCCTGCAAATGGGACATAGAACCTTGTGATAAGTTCATTTGTATGATTAAGGCAGAAAAGTAAGATAAACAGAATGGCGAAAGTTTTTAATAAATCGGATCAATACTAAGAATATTAAGAATGTTTGAAATTTATAAGATCATTGTGGCAAGATTTAAGCGCGATTTTGAGGAAACGGTTGCCCGGCTAATATAATAGTGGTATCTTCAAATTATCAGAAGCTGCATCGGCTTCGGCCCCTTGCAACCCCTCACTCCCCTCCCCTCCCTCACCAGACCCTTTTGAAAGGCACGTCACTTTGTTCATAGAGCAAACAGATAAAATTGAACGAATACAAAAACGGACATGTAGAATTATTTTTGGACTTAATTATGAAACATATTATCATGCTTTAGAATTCACTGGTTCAGTTCATTTCAAGTTTTATTTCCACATCTGATTTTAAAAAACACAAGTACAATTTATATGCATATATACAATAACAAACGTTAACAAGAAACATCTTCAATTTAAATCATAATGTGGTGGGAAAAACAGAGGCCAATGGCCTATCGAGGTTATTCCCAAAGATAATAAAATGTACATAAAAGGTTTCTTAAATATACTAAAAACGAGATAAAAATACAGAAATTAAAATAAACAAAACATCGATATATAGAATTAAACCAGACAAATTGTGCAATTTATTAACATTGGAAGAACGTAGGAATAACCTTTATTTTGATTTCGCCATTAACTTAGAAAAGCATGAATTTTGTTCTTTATGGCTTCCAAGTCAAAGAATTGTTAATTATAATTTAGGAAATGTTCAGAAATATTCTCAATTTAATTTTAAAACCAATCGATTTAAAAATAGCCTTATTCCCTATTTTGTTCGCATCTTAAATGATTATAATTTATAAAAGTAGCTTGCATGCATGTTGTATATTTGTTATGATGTTTAATGATGCTGACTATTATACGTATGAATGTATTTAGTATACTTATCCTTTTATATGTGATTTATAATTCATGTTCACATGTAAAATGCTGTATTTTATTCAGTATGATGTATTTTACCTTGTAAATGACCATGCAATTCAGCTTCGGCTGCATGAACGTCATTTTGAATAAACCCTTATTGAATTGAATGAATTGAATGATTTTCTCCCTTTGATCGAATTTCATAGATATTTCTTGAGAGAGGTGGGGGCACATCATGGAGGACACATCATTACAAAAATCTGGGCGTAAGGAGAAAGATTCCAATTTCCCACCACCTCCGAGTCCATTTCGGCTTTGAAAAAATACAACTTCTATCGCCAAGACTCAACAATATCATTCAAAACAGGAAAAAAAAGGTTGATCTTCCCACACCGGGAATCGAACCCGGGCCACGGCGGTGAGAGCGCCGGATCCTAACCACTAGACCATATGGGATTTGACACGCTCACACGAAACTTTTTGGCTCTTTGATCCGTCTGATACTTTCTGCAGTAAGCTCAGTTTGCCTTAAAGGTACTGTATCCTTTTTGGCTCATTGATCCGTCTGATACTTCTGCAGTAAGCTCAGTTTGCCTTAAAGGTACTGTATCCTTTTTGGCTCATTGATCCGTCTGATACTTCTGCAGTAAGCTCAGTTTGCCTTAAAGGTACTGTATCCTTTGTGGCTCATTGATCCGTCTGATACTTTCTGCAGTAAGCTCAGTTTAGGTACTAAAATTAAAATAATTCTAAATAAGAACTGTTCCCTTTGCGGAAGAGAAGAGAAGAAGAAGACTTGGTGCACCCCTTTTACTCATGTAACGTGACCAAATTGATTTGAAGTCGTTTGACTGACTGGTTAAACATTAACACGCTGTAGAATAAAACTGTCTTTAATACATGTTAGGTTTCATTGAGAAACGAATGATTCTTTAAACTGTATAATAATGTGGACTAAACAATTATATTTTTACCGTCCTTCCAGACAATAAAACAATATATCAGGAATACATGTAGTTACACAAATGAGAGGCAAGTTAGTATACTTGCTAACAAAACTGACAAATTCGATTAAAAAATTGATAAATTTTGAGAGGATTTTGATCGTTTGGTATTATTATATTGAATTTCCCACATCATTTTTAGTCATGATGTTGCATTATTGCTTTTTTTAAATATTTTTAAATCTTTGTTCTGTATATACAGTATTATTATTATCATATTATTGCTATCAATATGCTACGGTTTCAGTAATCGCTTATTATGGTTGATATTAGTTATGTATATCTTATTCTGAAGTATTATTATGATATTCATTTGTACATGTGTTCAAATATGTTATTCAGAGATTGATTTTCAATAAAATGGCCTGTCGGAGGGTCCAAAAAAATGGAGGAAAAAAAAAATCATTATGGCTATATGCTGATCTCAGATTGGCAAGTTTGTCAGTGGATTGTGACGTAGTCACGGACAATTCTTTTCATTTGTCGTATTCACAATATCATAAATGTGTTTTTTTTTTTACCGAGTGCCTTCTTGCTTGGAGCACTAATCAAGATATATTATGAATAGTATACTATTTTCATGATTATAGGTCTTCTGAAAAGAAAAGGCCCTCCCCAGTCATACACGTTGAATAAAGAATAACAATTTAGTCATTCTGTGTGTTGGAACAAATGGGAAAGTCTTCCGACACTATATCACGTGACATTACCAATTCAGCCAATTTTAAGTACTCATACGCATAGTGATAATAACTTTCAAAAATGTATAATTTTCTGTTCTAGATGTATCAAAGCACTGTGAAGTGTATTAATTACAGAATGTGATAGCTCTACCTTTAAGTCATGGAATTTACACAAAAATTGATTTCCGTTATCATTTTAAGAATTTTGAGTTTTTTACATCACTCCTATACCAAAAGCATTGACAAAGAGAAAACACGAGTACGACTTTCCTGTATTTTGAAGAGCAGGCTTCCTTTTAAAAACTGACACTTACGTTATTGAAAAAGAATTAAAAAACGGTCTTCTTCTTCTTCTTCTTCTTCTCTCCATCCTCCTCCTCCCTTTCCTCCTCAGGAATGACACACAACAATCTCGTATATATACATAGTTTTAACTGACAAATTTCAGTAGATGAACAAGGGGGTGCGCCCCTTAAGCTCCCTGACTACGCCTTTGCGGGTATAGGAACATCACACGTAGAGCCCATATAGTACTGTTGTCTTAACCAAACTGATTGTCTATACCTATATAGATAAAAAAACAGGTCTTTGTGGACAATAACCAATTATTGCAAAACCACAATGAATCAGAAAGAGAATCGCCAATTACTCCAAGGAAGTATAATATCCTAAACCTAATGATTCATTTGTCTTCTCATAATATGCAAAAAAATTGCGCGATATAAAGATTATTTCTTGGAAACGAAAAGAAAGTGGAAATAATAAAAGGTAACTCGGTAAGATCAAGGAGTTATAAGGCCGATAAGATCAAGACAAACAGAATTTGAACCTATTGAAAAGGGGGATAAATTACATACAATGAAAGAACTGGATTATAGTTACCATGGTTACAATTAATTTTGGTTAAGATTGAAAGGGAATAAAAGAGGCATAACGAATTAATTGAAATTAAGACATGGTCAAAATATAATGAGGAAAACGAAATTTATTTACTGAACAAAAAACTTCCAGTTAACATTCATGGCATCAATTTGTAACGATAATTGTTTTAATTCACTCTTTGATCCTAGTATTCCTACGTTAATTATAAGTTTTAAAGTATTCGGGATAGCAACAAAAAAAGTTAGCTGAAAAACGATTTATATTGCAGTATAAAAACATTGATTTCAATTCTTTTTTTTAGTTTTCAACATCTATGCATTGTGCTGTAATAAAAAAAATCACATTAGCCACTGGCGTATCCAAAACTGACCAAGGGAGGGGGCAAACTTAACCTTACCTGCCCAGCCCCCTATTTCTTAATCGTGATACGAAGGCCAAAGATCTAAGGCATGCTTCCCATAGACAGAAAATTGAATTCTATCTCAATTTCTATATATAATCTGAGTCATCCGCTCCTAAGAAAACAGTTTGGAGTTTTAACGGGAAATGCCGGGGAGGGGGTATATATCAGCTCTACCCAATGCTTGAATTCTATACTTCTATATTCATTTATTTATTTATTATGTTTTCTTTAAGAAGCAGGGTAGTCGCATTCAATTTCCCAGATGACCTGCATCACAAGGGAGCCCTGCTATGAACAAAATAATACAACATTAAAATATAAAACATATGGCGTATATATTCAGTACTGAATGAACGCCATAAAACTACTAACAACAACAACAACAACAACATATAAAACATAAACAACTACAAGGTAATGATATTAACAACTTTTAAAGTTTTGATATATTTTCAATTCTCAAGTAGAACAGATTCTTTCTGAAACTTTTTTGTCATAACTAAAATTTAAGCAAAGTCGGCTTGAGAAATTTCGATTAATTGTTCGCCGTAATCATCCTTGACAGAAAGAGTACTGTAAAAACTGAAAATAATCTTATATAATCATTCTTAACGAGATAACCTCACAGCTAAAAGTGTTATAACCATGGCACGCTTAATTTTCGTTTTCCTCCTTTTCCACTTAAGATTTTAGTTGCGGTTTATACTAACTAATAAGTGAAAAGTCATATAGCTTCATGACTGAATGATTTCATTATTCACCTTCCTGCAGTGTCTATGAGTTACATATGCCCCTATATGGTTAAATTTCGTGCCCCCCCCCCTTTAATGTGGTAGAATCGTGCTGTGAAATCTTGACTGACCGTATATACATGTACATTGAAGGGAATTCAAAGTTGTAGTCGGTTACAATAATGGATTATGTTAATAGTCAAAGTTAATTGAATCAGTTCCGGGTCCAAACGTACGTCATGACTACTCAACAGTAAGGAGCTATCAATTCCTTTGAAACTGTTCCGACATGATTCATAATTATTTCCTAGGATTTAAAGAAAGGACATAATCTCAACTCTTACGAAGAGTGACGTAACACAATATATTTTCTTGCCGTTTGAACTTAGAAAGTGTAGAGAATTAGAGAGAAGAGAGAGAGAGAGGGAGGGGAGAGAGATGTGAATAACTGAAAGGAATAAGGCTTTCCCAGATTGCATATTTACATTTGCAATTAATATAATGTGCACGTGATAGCACATAACATTAAAATTGCTATTTATAGTGATTGACCAGAATTGTCTACATCATTTATATGATACTGTTATACTACTTTTTTTAAATATCTAAATCCGAATAAATTATAACTTCAGGAAAGGGCCAAACATATCAATGGCATCATAGTGATAATCATCACCAAAATAACAAAAATGATATTAAATGTTATTTAAATGTATAGAAATTCTAAACGCGATCACAAGACCGTCAAGAAATAAACTTGCGAGTACTCTATTGTATAGCTTTGTAACACCCCCCCCCCCCCGCCCCCTCGAATGAGTCACCTTGTTTGGGCTTTGCTGCCGGTAGGTCACTACCAGCCAATTGTGGTTGTTTATATTTCCGCAGGAATTATCCGCAGCACCCATATATGCGCCTAATCTTTTTTTTTTAATTGTTTGAGTACGGCTATATATACTTACATTGAAAGTGCATTATTATTATTAAATTTAGAACTAACTCATCATCCGGTGTCTATCCGGAAGAAAGTCTACTGTACTAATGCCCCATCGGCGGGTTTAGGAGGGGCGTGACCCTTGGAAAACCATTTGGCATGCCATTTAAATAAAAAACATAGTTATATAAATGTTTCTGCTAGTCAGAGAATCTTGTAATAAAAAGGGAACAAAAAAATCCCCATGATCCTTTCTTTTCCTTTTTATTTTCAAAATTAAATTCTCAGGAATAAAGTGCCCCTTCTTTCACAAAATCCTGGATACACCCCTGTTATGCCCCTCCAAACATTCGGCGGACGATACGCAAAGTGGTGAATGTTTCTTGTTAAATGCTCAATGTTTGGCACATTTACAGTTCAACAATAGATGTCTCAGTACACTGATACATGTACTATATACTATATATTATAGTTACAGAAGGTGATGGTCTCTTTAGACAGATGGCCCTTCTAGACAGGTCTTGGCAATGTAAATAACTGTTATAAACAGGTGGCCATTACAGAGAGGTGACCAGTATCGTACCGGTTTGGCTGCACTACGTATAATCAGGGAGATCGATGCCTTTCATCTCCCTGGTATAATTCAAATGCCAGTGACTCATATCCCCGATTCCATTTCAATTTCCAATCCGGAACTGCAGGGCATTTCTCTTTTCCCTTGTAAGAAAGAGAGTCGAGGTGGACAAGGTATTCCGTACATTCGATGGCGGGGGAGTATCAATTATCTTTTCAAAACATTTCTAGATGTCGGCAGGGGCGGCACCAAAGGGGGAGGGAAGGTGCCGGGCCCGCGGGCGGTGTACTCATATTCGAAGGTATCATGTCCGGTCAGCTCTTTTACAAAAGTCTTTACGGGTTTTTGATGGTTTCAGACTCCCAATGTCTGTCTACTTGTTTAATGCTTGTTTTCGATTATTTCAATATTTTCTCATTTATTTATTAATTTCTTTTAAAATGAGTACCACATTCATTTGTTTGTTCCTTGAGCTCACGCGAAAAATCATGATTTTTGAAGAGCGCCATCTCTTCGTTTGATTACGCAATTTGATGTTGGTGTTTTCCTCCTGAATCTCTGACTTTGCCGGGCCTATACACAGATAAAATGTCTTTTCAGCGACCTCTTTCAAAATTTGTACGGGTCAATGCATTGCTGGCATCACACGTTAGGTAGATATAGAACATGATGATATAATTCGTTTTTCGAGATGTTGTAAGCTCGAGAGTTGAATTGTACAGTCCCATACGTTGATGTTTGAGTAAGTTTGTAAATTTTGATAGAGAACTAGAATTCAAATCAAAACAAAAGTAGAGGATGTATTTCCAAATCTGGTACTCAGAAAAATATACGTTACGATCTAAATTGTTAATTAATAAATGAAGTTCATGTGAAGGTCATTAAAAATAATGAAATGCCAGGTCCTCCATGTGTCCAACAAACGTAAGCCCATCGTCAAGCCATACATCATTCACGGACACACTCTGGAGAATGCAGACACAGCAAAATATCTTGGAATACATCTTCACAAGAAGCTTAGTTGGAATTACCACATCAACCAAGTAACAAAAAAGGCTAATTCCACCCGAGCCTTTCTCCAGAGGAACATCAGATCATGCCCACGGAAAGTCAAAGTGCTCTGCTACCTAACCTTACTTAGACCAGTCATGGAATACGGAAGCATCATCTGGGATCCCTTCACCCAAGCCAACATTAGGAAATTAGAGATGATCCAAAGGAGATATGCACGCTTTGTCTGCAATGACCATCACAGAACAAGCAGTGTCACAGCCATGCTTGACCAACTACAATGGCCATCTCTGCAAGAAAGGCGAGCCCAGGCGAAGGTAACAATGATGTTCTGCATCAAGAATTCACTGATTTCCATCCCCCTGGCAGCTCTGACTCCATCCCTACCTGCTTCGCAAAGAGGCCATGACCAGAAACTCCAAGTGCCATATGCCCGGACACAAGTACTGCAAAGGAGTTTCTTTCCTGATGCCACCAGGCTCTGGAACTCACTACCTCAGGTCGCCGTCACCTGCACCTCTCTGCCAAGCTTTAAGAGAGAGGTACTCAAGATCCAGCTCCGTTAAGCTACGGATGTCTTTTTAGCTGCACATAGTTCTTGTAGGCCTTTTACTGAGTCACTATATATACACATGCACAGCACTACATCAGTACGAGAATACACCCGACGGTGGCCTGTACTTATAGCGAAGAAGAATCTTGCCATTTGGAGTTAGCCCAGTCACAATCTAGGCCCCTACAAACTAAGACTAAGTACAAGAAAGTGTCGTGAAATAATCTATTTTAAACTACCAACATCCAATACGCATTAGCATTGACCACACATAGCTGCATTACTGAAGCTATCCTGGCTGTGTATTAAAAGCTGTGCTATTGATTCTCAACATTTCAATCACCACTGTACAAAACTCAACTGATTTCACTCAAAATCGGTACTTTAGACTTAGATCTAGTGACAATTGATGACACCTAAATAGCGATAAAATACAATTTTTTCAACTTACCGATGTTAGAAAGAATAATTTAAAAATTCAAATTGTAAGTCTACTGTCAAACTTGCCGATCAGCCACATCGGCATGATTGTGTGCATTTGTGTATAAGTTTATTTACTATTGACTATTCATGTGTGCAAATGCTGCCTATTAACACGTACCGTAGTGCAGCGCTAGAGGTCAATACGCATTAGCATTGACTCTTTATGCTTTGCTGGAGTGGCATTGACCACGGCACGGCACTAGCCACTATGCGTTGCTGGTGTGCCCAAATCCCGTTGAAATTCGTGTTCAGGTTCATGATAATAGATTTATGAGGGTCCTTAAACAAGTGAAAAGAAAAGTATCAGACATTGTTTGCATGACTTTTTCTTTTCTTTTGAAGTTTTGTTCCCCCCCCCCCCTTTTTTTGTTTTGTTTACTTTAATGAAAATTGTGTGTGACTTGTTGGTTATCTTGTTCTTGCTTTCTTGGCAGGAACTGATTGATTCAACTATTTTCCTCTCTTTCTCTATTAGACCCTCATCCAGAGCCTACAATGTACTCTCAACTAGTCAGACAGTGACTCCATCAACAACGGCGCCCAGTAGGAAACAGATCTTAAGGCAGGCAGGAAACAGACACATCATAAACCCTCAAGTTCAGCATGGCAAGTCTACTTTACATTACAGGCACAAAGTCTTGTTGTTAAGCATAATCCATACATGTGAACGAAACTGTTTAGTCTGTCGACAAAGACTTGCATATATGCCTTGTACAAATCACCAAGCTGTTTTATAGCTGGCACAGCATATCATTTTGACAAGATTGACAATTTATCTTTTCTTTAAGAATCAAATAAAGAACCCACAAATAGTTGTAGGCTAATTTTTGTAGACTATTTCGAACATTTGTGTACGTTTTGTTGTAAATTTAAGTGCCAACTATTCTCCATGATTATCGAGACTCTAAGAAATAAAATTGCATGCAAAAAATAAAGTTCTGTCAAATGTTTATTATTATTACGGTAGTTATCACTACATTTTTATACATGTGGAGGAGGGTCCAACCACCATCTAGTAAACATTTCTATTATGTGTATATTTTATGAGATGAATATATTGAAATGAACCATTGAAATGATATACATTTAGTTTCCACTTTCCACAGTTTCATCATAAACTTTCTCCCATGATCTTGTTACAGCCCGGACAATGTTCATACAGACCCAAGACACACCCAACCCAAACAGTCTCAAGTTCTTGCCAGGAGTCGAAGTCTTGGGGACAGGCACTAGGGACTTCCCCAGCGCTATGAATGCACATGGATCACCTCTCGCAAGGTACATTTACACTGTCATTCAACAGCTGCATCAAAACTAATCTTTGATTCTGGTAATGAAACATATATATAGGCGTGAAGAAAATGGTCTAGGAACGTGAGACGTAGCTGTACTTTACAATTTTATTTTGAGCTTTCGGCTTGTGAGGCCTTCTTCAGGTTCTTGCTGACGTGAGACGTAGCTGTACTTAACAATTTTATTACGAGCTTTCGGCTTGAGGCCTTCTTCAGGTTCTTGCTGAAGCATGAACCTGAAGAAGGCCTCACAAGCCAGCAAGAACCTGAAGAAGGCCTCACAAGCCGAAAGCTCGTAATAAAATTGTAAAGTACAGCTACATCTCACGTTCCTAGACCATTTTCTTCACGCCTACATTTTCTGGAACACCCGTTGTCATGTCAGAGTTGAAAATTCTCGCACTTATATATATATATGTATATATTTTGTCTGCTGAGGGCCTAGATAGCATTAACTCATATATTTTAACACAGAGCTAACACCATTTTCACTGACAGCTGATTAACTTTAAAGTGATATTGCCAATTTAGAATTAAAAAATCAACAGGCAATTGTACAGAGCCTTTTATCAACTTAACACAGTGGATGATGATAATCAACATAAGTAACATATTAATGACTTTTTCCCTGTTAAATGATGCCAATAATTTTTCCCTGATCTTCCCCTAAAGGCAATTGTTCAGGATAGAAGGCGTACAAGGTGTCTTCTTTGGGCCTGACTTTATCACTGTAACAAAGATGGATGATGATAACGTAGACTGGGGGGTTTTAAAGCCAGAGATCTATGCCACTGTCATGGACTTCTTTGCATCAGGAGTTCCAATCCTAACAGACGAGGCGGCTCCAGCAGATACAGGTATGTACAAAGGGTCAAAGGTCAGCATGCTGTAAAACTAGAAACTTACATCACAAATCTTTCATGAATTTTACACATAGGCTGTTAATGCAGCAAGAAACTTTCTCTGGTTGCAAACATTCGGTGTTCATTCATTTATTTATGTCTGGACCTTGCAAGACAGTTAAAAAAGTTCCTGGTTATAAAGCAAGTGATCTAACATCAGCAGAACTATTCTGAATTCCAGGCCAAACATGTTAATTGTAATGTGTCAATGAAAATCAGTCAAACCTTAGAGTATATAGAATGCAGATGTAGTACTGTAGCAGTGAAAGATCTGCAGAAAAGCTCTCAAAATTTTATATTTAAACTGAGCCCTTGTGCATTTTGAGCATTGCATAGACTTCATATCTTTTTGGAGATTGTAAAACACATGCTTCATTTCTCCATGGCCAATTTCCAACACTAACCAAATTATTCAAACCACAGACCCATCAATTTACCTAGCCCCAACCTTAAAAATAACCTGAAAACCCAATCATAATCCATGCCCCAATGAAATGTTTCACATAAATAAAGCCTTGAGAAACTATTGGGTCATTTTTTAGGAATTTTTAGAAGAACAAAATTCTATGGCCTGTTCACATGTCAATGAGGAAAAATTGTTTTCTGTGTTCATTTTAGAGATCCAAGAGGATGATGATGAGACAGTGATGATGATCAAGGAGCTCCTAGATACAAGAATTAGACCCACTGTACAAGAAGATGGAGGAGACATAGTCTATATGGTGAGAAATGAACCGTATGAGACATGTTGGGTTCAAGATCAAGATCAATGCCTTCAAGATTAAGTGCAAGATCAAGATCAGGCTTTCACGTGTCCAAAAATATAAAAAATAATGATAATTATGCATTGATTATTTTGCTGATCTCGACCTCCAGTATTCCTCCAGTTTCGGGGGAAGGCTAACAGGTACTACACCTTTCCTAAGGGTGCCCTTGAACTACGCTATGCATTACAGGGTAGGGTTGTTCAAATCCATAAGGCTGTAGAAGCCATAGCCTCCAATAAATGGTCTGTTTCTATACAGCTGTCGCTCACCTTCTACCCTGTAATTGGACAGACTACAACCCCTGTTGGTCACCGCCCCTGTGTTTCTACGGCCTTGGGTTTGGCTGACCTTGCCCTAGTGTGATCTTGAACTATGCATTACAGGGTAGGGTTGTTCAATTTTTTTAAGGCCCTAGAAGCCTGCATAGCATGTTCCTAGTTGTTTTAGGTGCCATCAAGTCACTCCGACTCCTGATGACCCCATGGACAGACTTTGTCTAACTTATTCTGTCTTGTTTGAGTTTACCCAACTCTATTAAGGACATATCTGTTTCTTTGGTCACACTTTCTACCCATCCATTTCTTTGCCTATCTCTTCTTCTTTAACTCTGTTCCTAGGAACGATCTATCTTTCTCCTATCTTCTTCTCACTCTGTCTTTCTTCTTTAACTCTTTATATGCCACTCAAATCAAGACCGAAAATGGGTAATTTTGCAAAGCGATTGTGCTGCACAGAGCATTCATTCAGTCTATTGGTGCCTATTGTTTTGTGCAAAATTGCAGAGGCGAACAAACAAACTAAAATTTTAAGGTTTTCCAAATACCTCTCTCTCTTCCTTCCCTATTCCAATTCTTTTTCTTTTTTAAAGAATGGCAATCACTTTCTTCTTTGTCTTTGTGTTGCTGCTTGTTTGATAATCCTACATTTGTTTTGTCTGTTCATTTCACACCCCCTCTCTATACCACTTTCCTTTCAACTTGATTCTTCATTAGCATCATTTACTCTCCGTTGTCTAATCATTTTTCTCTCTCACTCTCTCTCTCTCTCCTGTCAGGGTTTTGAAGATGGAGTAGTTAAGCTGAAGCTTCAGGGAGCCTGTACCAGTTGTCCTAGCTCTATCGTCACCCTCAAACATGGTGTCCAGAACATGTTGCAGTTCTACGTACCAGAAGTACTCGAGGTGGAAGCGGTAAAGATAATATATTCAAGTTCTTTCACCATTTTTTTTTCTTTTGCATTAGTTCATACAGTTCATACATGTACATAGACATTATACAATTGTATTTGTATAAAGTAGATTTGGTGAAGTTTCTCTCTTTCTCTCTCCCTCTCTCTCTCTCTCCACTTTGTGTTTTTGTCTTTCTCATAATTTATTGTATTTTGTTAACTCTCACAAGCATATTCCTACACTCTCTCTGGGACAATGTATTATACATCAAAATTGCATTTGTTTTATTTTACCTATGATGCAAGAAACATGTAGATTTTGATTAGATTGAATTAGAGTAGTGTTTGACATGAAATCAGATATGGTATATGTTCTGATTGCCAATTTGCAGGTCGAGGACGAGCGAGATGACGTCTCAAACGAACAACTCAAGAAGTTAGAAGAAAAGATTGGAGACGTCCCGACCTGAAAGTCTGGATAAGAACATCACGTGTACACCTATCACAGCCTCTGTTAACCCTGCGTGGACAATAGTCCATTTTGTGGTTTGGCTCAATACCCTTTAATTCAGAACCCTAAAACTATATGTAAAGTGCTTGAGCTGAAAGAGCATTTACTGCTTAACATGTCTCTATGTGTGTCGCATACATTATAACTTGAATTGGCAACACATTGGAATTGAAAATCACTCTTTTACCATACTAAGTGATTTCTTTTTAACGTTATGAAAATGTTTTAGTCCATATATTTTTTTTGTTCAAATACAGTAATTTTTAGTAAAGTCTACAAGTATGGATTAGGTACTAGAAACTTACTAGTGTTGCCCAGCTAAAGCAGAAAAGATGATCATCGTAGCCTTTCTGTCCGAAATATATTAAAAATGCCTGGCTCAAAGCTGATATGGATTGTAATAGGGTACTATGTTATTAAGTATACATGTGCAATGGTAATCCGCTGGTCTGGGACTCTTTTCATTGAATCCCATGCACAAAGTATCCTGCAGCTACATTTGTACAAGCCTTGGAAAGTTAATGTGTTCATAATGAACTTCTTTGCTATTTTGTAATCTTCTGTTCCAGATTCAAGGAAATCGGGAGAAATATTAAAATTACAATAAAAGTACATGTAATGGCATTAATCTATGCATACATTTGGACATGTACATGTGGATTTTAACATGTATTAACATGTTGCCATTTCAAGTGACGTGAATAACTATATTCAGTTTTCCCTTTATTCATATGTATTTCCATATTATCTGCGATCAATCACACAATGAGAGGGGGAGGGGTTAATTGGTCAAAATACATGTAGGTCAGTGTCAAGAACAGAAATTCAGACAAAAACATGGATATACGTCAGATAAAAGAAGTGCATGTACCATTCAAAAGAGCAAACAAAATTATGAAGGTTGTAAAACGGGCTGTAATAGCTCTGTCAAATTTTGCTATTCAAATTACCGGAAAGGGACAACTACAGTAGCGATTGTGATGTCTTTGTCTGTCAGGTATTTAACACTAGGGGCAAGCTTGCAAACTGGTGAATGATTTCTGATATCTATAGTGAAATTTAACAAGATTTTACAAAACTTCTCCAGCCGGTCTAGGGAATCTTAGATTGATCGACATGGAACCATTGGAGCAGTTGCAAAAAATGTAGCTTTGGTTCCAAACATTGGAAAAACTGCATTTCAAAGCAGGTCAAAGATTAAAAGTCTTCCTGTAGTTTCATTCTGTGACTTCTGGACAAATAGATGTATAACATCAATCATCCATGTGATTTATGAAAACCAAGATATTAGAATTATTTCGTGAAGTATGTCATGTAATATTTATTGTCTTGATAGTCTTGCTGTCCACAAGCTGAGCTGATATTGCATCATGTAATTATATTTATCACATAATAGCTTTGACTCTGGCATTCTCAAAGAGAAATAAGCACAACACACAACCTTGAACACACCAAAACAAAACAAAGAAGATAAATAACACACGATTGTTGATTTTTGCCATCAGATATATTTGTTTGTACCTTTTGGAAGAAGTATTCACAACCCTTGTTATATACCACATAAAATGAATGAATGCATCTGGATACATATCTTTCTGTTGACATTATTGTACATGTGCCGACACACAATAGAAAGGCACAGAACAGTTTCATATATTATATTCACTGCGCTGTAGGTTCAAATATGTATTTAACATTTATCACCATGCTTACTCCATGATAAAATATTCTTTTACAAAATAAGTACATCGTGTTATCTAACATCGCAGAAGTTCAGTACATCATAATAATGTTACCATGAGATGATGTACATCTCCTAAAAATAACACATTATAATAATTCATTTTATGACTTTATGTAGATACAATAATGAAGCACAACAAAGATAAAAATACAATTTACCCACATAAAGCTCTGATAAACTCCTCCGAAGACCCACTGGCAAAATTATTTAATATACATATTCTTGGAATGGACTGTTTATCTTAATGAATGCTCAAGTATCATTTGTAAATAAGATAGTATGAAATAAATGCGTTGCTTTTAATTGCAAACCATTGCCTACATTTTCCACAGGTCTGCCTTTTTTTTACAGGAGAGAATATAAAGAATAAAGAATGATGATGATGTTGAGAATGATTGTGATAAAGATGGTGGTTGTGTCGGTGATGATGATGATGATGATGTTGATGATGATAGTGATGACGATAATGATTATGATGTAGATAGTGATGTCGATGATGATGATGAGCAATGGCAATGCTGTTAATTGTGAATCCACCCTATAAGTAGATACAATTTTTGTAGAAGCACACTCCCATATGTAAAACAAATCTCAAAACTGATGAATATAAAACTGAGAGAGTGTAAGTGCATAAATAGAACAAGTAACACTTATATTCCTGCATGTTATATTGAAGTCACTCAGAATTTTAAAGAGATTAAAAGCACACTCCTCCCAAGAGGCACACGCCCAAGAGGCACAAATCATGAATCATGACACCAAGTTTTAAATAAATATGTTCAGGTTCATCACCATACAGCATAAGTTAAGATTTCTTTATACCGAGAAGAACACTTCTGAAAACATTGCAGAATTACATGTACATGTATGTACATAACATTCATTTATAAATAACTTAATGTCAAAATATAACCATTTCTTATAACAATGTCGAATTATTGATGTAGAAATACTGTACATTTAATAGTGTATTGCTTAGTACAAAGTATTCAGCAATATAGCGAAGGCATGGTAGAACTTGATATTATACCGAACCGATTTATAAGCATGATGACATGTAATCTACATTTGAGCTCTCATTACTCAACTAAGTTTCTATTTTGAAAGAATTACTTATGATCTTCAGCCTGTCATGTCCAAACAATATTTGAATACTAAAAATAAAGGCATATTGAATTGTAAATTTAAACTCAAATTGACTTTACAAAAGAGGAAATAATTTAGGTACCGGTATATAAAAACTGACATACATTACAAGTGTGTACACATTTAATACATATAGCACTTTCAAATAATATGTATAAAAATGGCAAAATGGTACTTCATCAAATATCAAGACATATGTCATGTAGATACATGACATATGATCTTAATCAAACTGTCATATCATAGCACATATACAAAATACATGTAGAAATGCAATGCGATGTGGAATACATGTATGGACATTTGAAAATCAACAGATACAGAAAACAAACAAAATGTGCTTCTGCCTTTGCAAATGACGCTCTTTATGATTCTAACTCTCATATTCAAGGAGACAAAAAGTAAGAATAAAATGTGTTTAAGATTACTTCCTTTAAACACATACATGAATATGAAGCTTGTAATCTTATTAATTGTCTGTAATTGTAACATTTACAAGAACTGCCTCAGATATTTTCATCACTTAATAAATATCAGGTATAAAAAGAATGAGATCAAACATTTATAGATCAATTTAACAATTATGTACATGCAAGACCTGTTAACAAATATTACAATTTTGTTACAAGTTAAAAATATTTCAATGTTTGTTGTGACCTGTTAACAAAATATTTCCAGTTTTGTTAAGGCAATATTTTTTTTTAAATTTCATCTCTAATTTTCTAAAAAAAATCAAGTAAACAAAATTGAGTGTTTACATTCATAAACTTACAAATAGATTAAATGTGCACATAATTTTATATCATTATAGAATTTAAAATAAATCTTTATATCATTAAAATCAATCGCTTAAATTTTCATCTTGAATCTTCTTTTAAAATCAATTACAACAGGATAGAACAAGTTCTGACATTCCTAGATAAAATATACAAATGCAAAAATGAATAAAATAAGATATCAAAATTCATCAAAATTGAAGGGCGACATAACGTAAATTGATATCTCTTAACTTTCTTATAAAAACCATGTATAAAAATTGAGTTATCACATTTACATATCAAATATATATCAATGCAAATGCCAAAACGATTCTTTAAAAAAAAGTCATTTCAAATTTTATTAAGGTGACATGAATGCAGCACTGTACATATTAAAGGACTGTTATAAGGTGCTTTTGGTGAATTATTTTTTACTTCTAAAACAGAAGATCGTGAATTCTTGCAGTATGTAGTACTGGTATTCATAACTTAGCACCTTACAATTTGAGCACTCATTATGTTTTACTTCGTTTTTATTTCATAATGGGAGCGAATTCATATCCTATAAATTATTACATCTCTTTTCCTTTCAGTTGTCTAAATACCCTTATCTAATATTTTATAAAAGCAATAGTCTGCATTCAAGGCTTCTTGCCCTAGACAAAGACAATGTCAGAAACTACTGTCAGTTACTTCTCCCTATTTGTCGACTTACCATCTTCCCATCTATGTCCGTAAGCAAAGCATATCATCTACATTGCTTCTCTAAATCCGGGTGTCAAGTGGGTACCCGGTATCATGCGAAAGTCGTGACTATGGTAATAATGTATCTCTAAAGTGCTAAGAGATGTTGTTGATGTATTAGATGCTATATAAATCCACCTTATTATTCTTATTACAATCTATTTCAAAAGTCATAATCTGAACACATCCATTCCAGAGCTTCTTGCATTAAAACAAGCACACTTGCCCAAGTCCTCACTGTGGAACAGGCATCCCTAACTGCCCTCACGGAATTGAAAGTTTTTACTTCCACCCTGTTAATATTTTCTGCACAAGAATCCTGGCCAGCAGGCTCACACAGGGCTCCTCACATGCACACACAGAGCGAAATCTTCAAGGCATTGAAGCAGCACTTTCCTTGGAAGAAGAAGAAGTTACTTGCCCAAGCCAGAAGACAATGTAGAGAGCTAGCGTTGAGCATTCTCCGTTCCTCTGTCCACTGGCCCTCATCTGAGCACGGTCTTCAGGGCTTCTAAACCAGCCTTGTAACAGAAGATGTACTGGTCCTGCAAAACAGATACATACCATGACTTTATAAATAATATTGTTTTCTTGACACTATGTCGACCATAGCTTTTGTTATACAGTAAAACCTGTCTATAAAGACCACCCAAGAGAGAGAGAAGAAAAGTGGTCTTTATAGGCAGATGGTCTTTATGTAAAGGTTCTTTTAGTACATGTTTCAATGAAAAACCATTTTCAAGGGAAACATAAAATGTGGTCTTTGTAGACAGGTGGTCTTTCTATATAGGTTGTCACTAAAGCAGGTTTGACTGTACATTTAAGTGGGTATGAATAAATGATATTGCACTGTGCATCCATAACTCATACATGTTAAGTGTCAATCTGATTCACATGCATCTTTTAACTTGGGAATTTGCAATGCAAGTAAATGTACCTCGGGATGCTAGTGGTAGCTTTTGACCAGACTGTATGAGATACAGCTAGGAGATGGACTATAGCAGAAATTCACACTTTTTTGTTGTTGTTGTTGTCTTTGTTTATAATAATAATAATAATAATAACAATATTTATAAAGCGCAACATATCCATCTCTAGAGATGCTCAAGGCGCATACAAAAAAAATTAAATTTATATTAGGAATTAAACATACTTAAGATTAAAGAAATAACTTACATGTAAATTCATCATGGCATCGACATGGTATATACAATGTGGCAAAGGGTGATTATTATTTGTTTGGCATGCATTGTATAAAGAAAACATTGAAATTTAACAATATGCATTAAGCATCAGGTGAGTTTTAAGCCCAATTTTAAAAGTAGAACGAGTGTTGGCCGTCTGAATAGAGAAAGGTAACTTATTCCACAAAGAAGGAGCGGCTGATGCAAATGCTTGATCCCCCCAATTTATTTTGGTACGTATTTCTTTAAGCCTAACATTATTATGTGATGAACGTAAACCAGAACGACCTGTGGAGTGGTATGATAGAAGGGATGAAATATATTCTGGAGCTAGATCATTTAGTGCACGATAGGTTAAGAGAAGAATTTTATAGATCACATGCTGTTGAACAGGGAGCCAGTGAAGAGATTTCAAGATAGGAGTGATATGTGATGATCTTCTAGAGTTTGTTACAAGGCGAGCAGCAGCATTCTGAACTTTTGCAGTCGGTTAATTTGGTTGGCGGGTAGTCGAAAAAGTAATGAATTGCAATTGTCAAGATGCGAAGTAACAAAAGCATGTATTAATTGTTGGGTAGATTGAGGTGAGAGATATTGCCTAATTGCCTGGATATTACGCAGATTACAATTGGCCAGTTTAACACAATTTGAAACATGGGTTTCAAGTGACATGGCAGAATCAAATATTACACCTTTTATCTTTTATCTTTTTGTATACAACTAAACTTCAATGAGTTTCCTCCAATTTTTTTAAATACATTTTTAAGATGGGAAATTTACACCTAAGTGTACAAGGTTAAAAAAAAGACAAGTCACTGAAATATCTTGAAAACTTACCTTTGTTTGGATCATGCCTTGTCTCTGCTTCCTGAGACCCTTCACTATGTTCAGTACCTTGAACTGTATCACATAACAAAGATAAGTTTCAATGAATATAAAGATGTTTCCATGGACACAAACTTTTACATGTAGTTCATGTTTCACAGGTTTAATACTCCTCAACTGACAGCAATCTGAGAAAAGTGTACAACATGAGTTTGCATATATGTCTTCAGTAGTTCATCACAGAGAAAATGATTGTTCCAGAAATAATTGTGGAAATAAAAACTCATTGATTAGCCAGAACACATTAGCAAAAAGAAATGTAAATACTTGTAACAGTCTCTTTAAAGGTACTATGTCCCATTTGCAGGCCAAAAAAATGAAAAGGTTCAATTCCAACGGCATTTGAAAGACAATACTAATTTAGAACTTCCCTCAAAACGAAAGGGCTTGAAAATGGCTTTTAGTGGGAAAATAACGACTATTAGTTGTTGAACGACTTAAGTGATTGTAATCACCTAAGTAAGAGTCTGATTTTCAGACCATTGTACCGAATGGACGTACGTTTTGTGCTACACAAAGATTCAATCAGTTTGATTTTGGCCATTACAAGTAGTGGGTTATTGATGTAGACAAATGCTCATGTACCTGTTACAGCTCATTTTATGTATGTTATTACCAAAGAAAAAATGTCAGCCAGTCACTCAATAGTGTCTGACAGTGAAGTCTAGAAGGTAAACAGGTTTCCTTGCATAATTTGAATACTAGGACACTGCTAATGTTTAAATTTCACAGATAGGACATACATGACATATTCATAATTCCTGCAAAGTTCTACAGAATTTAATGTTGGCTGCAAAAGGGACATAGTATCTTTAAAAGAATAAAATACCTTCAATCACTGGTATTCACAAAGATGTACAAACAAATGAAAGCAAATATTAAAACTGGAATGAATGGTTGATCATCATTCTGAAATAAGTTTGATATTTCTCTTACCTCCTCATCACGATCAATGAGCCCTAAGATGACGTCGATGGTGATGAGGGTACCAGTCCTCCCGATCCCTGCACTGCAGTGGACGACGATGGGGAGACGGTGGTCATGGATACGTCTCATGTGGCAAGCAAAGCGAAGGAGAGGAAGAGAGGTGGAAGGCACGCTGTGGTCCGGCCAGGTTGCAAAGTTCATCTGGGTGACATGGTGTACTTCACTTGTCTAGAAAATGATAGAATAAGTTATACATGTAGTAAAACAAGTTCATACTGGATACATTTAACCTGTACGTTCTCCAAGTGGCAAACTCTTGCCCAAGATTCTAAAATGGGGGCATCAATTACAGTGAAAACCTGAGTGTAAAGACTGCTCAGAGGCAAGAAAAGCAGTCTTCTTAAGCAGGTGGTCTTTATGTACAGGTTCTTTTAGTACATATTTATATGGGAAATGGTATTGAAGGAAACAAAAAATGAGGTCTTTATAACCAGGTGGTCTTTCTATACAGGTGGTCTTTAAAGCAGGTTTGACTGTATATAGAATGAACACCTTCACATCCTTTCATTATCCATAGAATGAAAACAAGAACACACTCCATTATAGAATGAACACCTTCACATCCTTTCCTTATCCATAGAATGAAAACAAGAACACACTCCATTATAGAATGAACACCTTCACATCCTTTCCTTATCCATAGAATGAAAACAAGAACAAACTCCATTATAGAATGAACACCTTCACATCCTTTCCTTATCCATAGAATGAAAACAAGAACACACTCCATGAACTACATGTCAGAGGCACATTCGATTGGTGGTATATGCCTTGGAATCAGGATGCCCTGGTTTTAAAGTAAACTCGGTGTTGTTTTGTTCTTGGGTTAGTGGCTGATCATACTGGTTACAGATGATGTACATAGACATCCTTATACATTGGTGGGACTCTCATCAACGCAATTTAATTATTCTACAGTGTACATGCATGTATATGAAAAACATATTTTTTACTCATTGTTGTTGACCATCGAAGGCACCAATCCTCAATAACATGCACCTAGTCTGACAAGTTTTGCTTGTTTTGATGGTTGGTCAGGGGTAAGGGGGTCTCACCTCTGTATCTATCATGAGTATTCTCCTGATGCTGAAGTTGTCCAGGTTTTGATAATTCTCCAGTCGTACTTCAATCCTACTGTAAACCATCAGGGGAGTGTTGGCTGATTCTGGCCAGTAGCGATGACACTTCACCTGCAATGAACACACACAACAGAAACAAAACAGTATTAATACACCCTACAGAACCTCCACATTATGAGCCTTGCTTTTGCCAATCAAGAATATAAAAGTAGGCTAACATCCTATTTTGTGCGTGTTTATCATTTCTCTTAATACTTTCAAATATCTTATTCCATCACTTTGGAAGAGGGCCAATGATTGGGTGCTACTAATTGAAATTAGACAAAATGATTTTCTTATATTTTCAGTTGTATTATAAGATGTTATTATATTTTAATGTAAGGGAGGATTTCAACAATAGAACAATTTCAGAAGTATAAGCATATTAACATGCATATGGAAAATGCGCAATATAAATACACCATCATCATCATTATTATCATCATTAAAAAGTCATTATAGCACCTCCGACATGCTACTGTAGATTTTAATAAAATCATCTTTGGAATTTCTTACAAGGCAAATTCAGATGTTGCTGCTATTTATTCCAAATCTCACACACTTGTAACACAATCAAAGCATCATCTCACCTTTCCACTCTCAACATCCATTGTTACCATGGCGATGACATCTGCCCTCTGCTCCCAGACCATTAACCAGAAGTCTTGAGTGGTATTAGGGAGGGGTCCCTGGCAGGCGATGTATTCATAGGTGTCCTTGCCCACCTGTGCCTTGATGTGACTGGCGTTGATGTAGTCTGACGGTCCACTGTCCTCCAGTATCACTCTGGTCTTGTCATCTAGGAGGAGGAAAGGAATGCACATTGGAAGGAAAACAGATAAGGTTTGGTTAAGACTAAGATTCACCTCATTCAATGTAAGGTGCTGCCTAATGCATTAAAACTTTTGCCAAAGGCAACAAAGTGCTACAATATACATGAATGGCATGTGCAACCAAACTTGTAAGAAAAAGATTTGCTTGCTGTCATTTTGTAACATTTTTATTGACTTTTTTTAAACTCTAGGACAAAGTCACTCTGTAGACTATACCTAATACATGAAAGTACAGACTACAGTGTGTGTGTAAACACCCCAAAATAAATCTTAATTAATATAATATTTACATTTGTATAACATAATCACATAACTACTTGATCTGCTCCACTATATAACTTATTACTCCTTGGTTATTGGATTTCAAGTCCGTAGACATATGTGCAGCTCTCTACTCCACAGAGAGTCTTCTTTCAAAATTTGCATCCTTCACATGCATTCTTCGTAATTTAAATCAAACATTGTGGGTAACCCGGAATAATTTATTTAGTCTAAGACCCTACCAAACAGTATTCTTTTGGTTGAATTTTAATGAAATACATAATAATAATAATAATAATAATAATAATAATAATAATAATAATCTTTTAAAGTCCACTCCAAATTTAATTAAGTTAAACCAAAAATGGAAATTCTTTTTGCCCAATTGATCATGAGCACGGCAGCCACTGAGCAGCGCCAGATCGACATTGCTCTATCCCCTTATTGTTGAACGCCAAACAAGGTAGCAGCAACTTCCATGTTTTAACGTCTTTTGGTATGACGGCGGGTTGAACCCGACCTCGGTTGAGGCGGACGCTCTACTGACTGAGCCAACACACCGGTACCGGTATGTTTACACAAAAACCAACAACACCAGGGGGGTGTTTCACAAAGATCCTAAGTTGAACCTATCTCTAAGTTGGACTTACATATTATGGAGAGCCATTTGTAGCCTTAAAATAAAATATATTCAAAAGCAAAAATTCAAGTATTTTAGACTGTTTATAAGTTCCACATCAAGAACATGAAATCTCCTTGATAATAGAAAATATGAATGATTTTAATCAACATATTATGCCTTTTAAAATGACTTTAAAGAAAAAATATTTTCATAGATGCTAACGGCTTTCCATAATTTTTAAGTCCAACTTAGAGATAAGTTCAACTTAGGAACTTTGTGAAACACCCCCCTGGTGTTGTTGGTACCGTTGTGGCTCAGTCAGTAGAGCGTCCGCCTCACAACTGGGAGGTCGTGGGTTCGAACCTTTTGTGAAACACCCCCAGGAGACATCCTTAAGAAAGCAGAAGATCAGAAGAGAGGAGAGGAAAGATGTACTTACATGGTAAGACATTTCTAAAGCGATTCTTGTCCTTGTTCTGTGCTTTCTTTGCTTCTTCACAGTTGTCTATTGCCTTCACCTGACGTAAAGTCTGTCATGGTAATACAGAAGAATAAAAGAAAAATTAAAGTGAATGTGCCAGTATGATTTGAGTGAATTATGAAGGTATATATAGTTCATGTGCATATTAAATATGTGACACGCCACCACAAAATCACTCAGTTTAGGGCTTACTTTAAAATAGGAGATTCTCAGCTTATGCAAATTTTAAATATGAACACAACAAATACTAGGAATATAGTGTCAAATTTACATTTACATGTATACAGTAAATCCAGGTGAAACTCCCATAATCACTTCTATAAGAAAATGTTACTCGAAGCCGTGCAGCAGTGAAACCTACATGTTAGTGCTTGCAATCATTTCAAGCTTAATTGTGATATTATGAATGTATGATTCCAACATGTTTTTCTTCCTAAAAAACATTATTTTTGGTTTAGCGAGTTTATCAATCATCACTCCCTCTATTTTCTCCTGAAGCTTTTCCCTTAAGGCAAGAACTCAAACTCCCCTCCGTTAGAATTCTCACCTTAAACTCTTCAGCTGGATCCTGCTTGTCAATCTGCTTCTGTATCTTAGCAATACTGCTCCTCAGACCTCTACCAGAATAGCGCCCTCCTTCGGCAGGTCTCACAATGGCCATGCTCTCCAGCTGGGCGTTAGTGATATCTTCTAAGATTTTGGTACTGGGCGTGCCTCGCACAGCACCGTTGGCTGCTTCGCTGATGTCGTTTTCCTCGTCGAGAGGGAGACTGTTTTCGCTTCCCCAAGAGAGGGACTCCTCATCACTCTCCCGTTTGCTATTGCGGTTCTGGAGAGAAAACAAAAAGACAAAGAGAAAAGTAGAATTTGCAAAGCACATACAGACTTTGTTTTGTATGAATCACCACACAAAACTGAAAATTATGGTCAAATACTCTCTGGACAGGGTATAATTGAAAGGTACACTAAGCTCAGCTAGAATTTTGTTCATTAATGTACATGTACTAGTAGCAAGAAGATTATCCTTCATCTTTGGATCCTTGAAAAAATGACCAATGTCTTTGTCGCATTTGCAATAGTTACATGAATATGAAGAGGAACTGAGGAGAAAATCTCTTTAAGCTGGATTCTGGGCTTATTCAGGAACAGAATGGGTGAAAAGGGAGCAGCCTGCATGGACCAAGGCTAATAGACCAAAATACATCAAGTGTAACTAGGTTAGGAGAATAGCCTAATTGATTTATGAAATGGAAATTGGAATAGACCAACATAAGGCTAATAGGGTATAGGCTGAATGGATTAATTCTGGAACGAACTATACTAAGGCTAGTAAGGAATTGTAATGGATTAAGGGTAACACTTAAATGAGCAGAATAGACTATAGGCTAATGATGGAGGATATCTCAGATGTGGAACAGAATAGACCCAAGCCAACAATGGGACAGAAAGTCACAGAATGGGCCATGATGACATTACAAACCTGCAAGGCACGGCCTAACCTCTGTGCTGCAAGGAGACTGTCTGACCTCTTCCCTGGGCTGTCTGGTATCTCCAAGTTGTCAAGGTCGTCGGGAAGCTCAGCCGTGGAATCGATGTCACTATCGGTGTCTTGTTCTATTATGGTAGTAATGATCATATACAAGCATGCATACATAAAAGTGTGTTTAATATCATATAGACCACTACATGTATATACACTGAACTGTTCCTATATTTAAAGTGAGTACAAGTACAGAAGTGACTATATTATAGATACAACTTGCATTCTACCAATTCTACCAATAATTTCTGTAAACCAAAGTGAAGCTATAAAAGATATATTGTATACTTAACTATTTATGGATCTCATTCTAACTATTACATGTAGATTCATACTTATTTCAGAGGCAAGGGATGTTTTGGTCAGATGTGTGTTGTGTAAATAGGAAAGTGCAGTGGAATTGTGCTTTGCAGAATGTTAAAAATAAAGACCAATCAGGCATTCATTGTTTTAGAAGTTTGAAAAAAATTATTTAGTAGTGGAAAGTGGCGAGACAAATGTTATCCCATCTTGACCCGAAACTTTAAAATGGTTCTCTAGATTGGCAGATTTATCATTTTCATTTAGAGATTTTCAGCAGACTTAATTGGAATGAAAGACACCTTAAGAGTACATGTACATTTAATTCTCACGCCTCATATCAGAATTAGATCAGGAGAGATTGATGTGATACACTGTATCTGAAAATGATGCCTATTTTATAATCAAGAGAGGATACCTATTAGAAAATTAGTTTTATTATTCAACAAAGAGAATAAATACCAATCAAACAGAGAGATTTTAAAAGAACAGGAAAATGTAAAGTGTTAAGGGAGTAATATTTTGGAATTCATTTCAAATCATGAGTGTAGAATTATTCCACACTCATAAATTATACTAGTGTTACAGGTGTCAAATAAGGAACAGGCTGAAATTCATGGTCTTGGTATATTTTCATTTCATTCATGTAGAAGGTGGTAAAGAAGTATAAATCCATCAAGCCATATTTTGAAATAAGCAGGTTAATTCACAATGTGCTTATTGCATAACATAATCCAACGTATGTAACAATTTTCAAGTTTTTAGATACAGCAATGAATTGATAATATGCTTATGTATACATGTATTATCATAAAAGAATCAACAGTTTCCATATCTGTGAAATTGATTCAATTGAGCATTAAACAAAATTCTGTATACCAGAAAGCATCAACATTTTTTCATATTTACAAAGTCAATTTCATTGAAAATATGCTAAAATGATGACATGTATTCATAATTTTTTATTTTCAATTGTCTATGCTATGATGTCTATTCAAGTGTTACTTCAGTTACTATTTCTATGCACTTTAACATACATGTACTGAACATTGTGCAAAACAAACACAAACACAACAACTGCAGTACCAATTACCTGGATAGCCCACCCTGAACTCTGGTGGGGGCGGGGTGATAGCAACATCACCAAACGTACGGGTACTGTGCAACCCTGCTATGCTAAAAGGGAGGGTGAAGGATAGGGAGGAGTCAAAGGTCACGCTGCCAGTGATTTCATCATGGTCAGAGAGGTCATCGTCTGTGAGGTCATTGGTGTTGTTGTTGTTGTAGAGGATGTATGTAGGGAGGGGTGGAATGTATGGTGTGTTTGAGAACAAGGGTTTGCGAGATGTGGGCACGTACATGATGTACGTTAAAACATCAATCATAGCATTTTATTGTATCGTTTATTTATCAATTCATTTTTTTTCCAATTTTCATGCATAGCATGTTTCCAAGCAGGGAAAGGGTTTGATATTTTCAAGTGTGTTGATCAAATGTAGAGTAAGAAGATTCAGTCCCGCATACAGAGGTGTACACCATATTTGTCACATCAGAAAATTATGATCATCAGAGACCGGCGTTACAGTTTATATAGGTGGGGAAGGGGTACACATATGACGTTGAGGTCAGGTCAGGTCAGGTCAGGTCAGGTCAAAGGTGAATGAGGGTGGATGGAGATAGTGAACATGCAAACACAACACATAGTGAAGGGTGAATGGTAACAACAAGGATAGAACAAATGATAGAGTGTGAACGGGTTAGGCAAGGCATAAGGAAAAGAACAAAAAGGAAAGATTTAACATCAAATCATAACGACAAAGGCACGTTAAACAGACTGAAAATAAATCACGAAAATTAGACAGCGTTTTAAGAATCAGAGCTTCATGTTCATTACACTAATGCTAATTCAATAATCTAAAGAGGGACAAAAATATCTGTACAAGTAACATACAAAACAAAATCTATTCAACAAAATATTTACATAATGCTAGAAAAGCAAACAAGAATAATGAATGCAGAGATATGCATTGATGTCTACAGAATACTAGTAAGCATACTAACTAACTATACTATCAGAGGTAACATTTAAACATTGCATTTGTAAGAAGAATATCAACAGTTTGGTTCCATCTACTGGATTCCTTGATATCAAAATATCACCTTTTTTTTTTAAGTATGTACTTCAAAGTTGAAGCAGTTTAAATAGTCAGTGAGTCAGTTCTAATTTCTCCTACAGACTTTAGCTTTCCAGAAATTGTATCTCAATCTGTATACTGAATAGAAAATTATTCTCCAAATCTGAGTTTAGTACAACAAGAAATCCACACATGCAGTCAACATGAACGTTATGGACACAAGTGCATGCAATATTAAGAGCCAAGAAAACTAACCACAAAAACATCAAATTAAAAACGATAGCACAAAGCAAACCAGACATGATTAAAGACAGCTTGTCTTCAAGTTAAACAAGAAGAAAAAAGAATTTGTAAATTCTGACCAGTCCTGCAGATCAAAAGGTACAATTACTTTTGAGAGTGCTACACTATCACAAACTACTCACAAAACAACTAGCACAGACTTAAATTTGAGTGTGAAATATCCAGTGTGCAAACAAAGATAAGGGATAGGGACAATTTTGACTGACTTTTATTATAAATGTGAAAAGTTCATCCTGTTGCTACCTGTGCATACAAGGAAGGTGATTCACTTTAATCTCCATAATGACCAAGATCAATTTTTTAGAATGAAATACCCACCAAGTGGTTGCCTGAAACCAGCGTCACGGGCTGACTCTGTGTACGATTCCGCAGGTGACAGCTCTGCCTCACTGGTCTCGTTCTCTTCTATGGCTCTAGACAGCCCGTCATGGACTACAGAGGGAGTCTGACGTTCAGTATCCGTTCCTATCAGACTCGCTGGTCGAGAAAGCTGGCTGCTCAACAAAAACAGAAATAATAATTAATGAAAGCAAAATTTTTTAAATACATATGAAATTCATTTGTTTGTCTTAAGGAGTTTACCACCTCCTGTCTCAACACCCACTACTGTAGAGGAGTGGTACTTGACCTACAAAATGTATGACCCATGTCTCCACAAGTGACAACCAATCTGATATTCCTCATTAGTGTAATTACCTCTAAAAGGCTAATTTTATCAGAATTCTTTACCTCCTTCAAAGTAAATGTACATAAAATTCACTCACACATCACGGTTTATTCACCTTCCTAAAAACTTTTAAATTACATTGCATACATTGCACGAGATGATGATATCCCTTGAGCACTACCTGAGATGGATAAACCGAATTGGCAACATTTCTCCTGTCTTACCCTGTCACAGCGAGCCTGACGACTCCTTTACTCTTCCTGAGAATGGTGATGACTTTGTTTTGAGTCATTCCAACTAGGCTCTGTCCGTTCACCTGGCAAAGAATAAGTTAGTTGTCAGTCATTCAGAATGTCATCTCAATCATGGGATCAGTGTCCTGTCTTATTAAGGGTTACAATTATCGTAAACTTACATTGAAGGTTTTCTGTTCAATGGCAAGTTTATGCATGATTCTATAATAAAAGAATATGCAATCATCCATAACTCTCTATATGATGGGACCTTACACAATCATCACCATCTATATCATCTAAAGTTTCTTCTCCATTAACTTAATCATTAGGGACATAACCATCATTCATTTTCATTACCAGGATAATTGTGAAGATAATTATCACCATCATCTTCACTTTCATCACCATAACAACCACCACCACCATCATACTCAACATTATATCTATCATCTTTACATGATATCTTCATTATCAACTTACCAAACAAGTATAGTAACAGTCATTGAATTACAAATACAGTGAAACCTGTCTATAAAGACCACCCAAGGTAGACAAGAAAAGTGGTCTTTACGTACAGGTTCCTTTGGTACATGTTTCAATGAGAAACCATTTTCAAGGGAAACAAAAAATGTGGTCTTTGTAGGCAGGTGGTCACTGAAGCAGGTTTGACTGTATATCACTTTCAAAAGATGCAAATAAAATGGACACACAAATATTTATGTGAAGAAATCATACCTGCAGAAGTCTGTCTCCGACCTTCAGCCTTCCATCCCTGCTAGCCACACCATCTTGAGTTACAGTCTTGATGAAGATACTGGTCTTACCCCCCTTCTCTGCTCCTACTACGCTAAAGCCTAGGCCCCCTCCTTCAGGCTTCTCTAACTCTATCCATACTATACCACCCTATAACAGACAGGGAGAAATGGAGAGAGAGAGAGAGATAATGAGGACCACAGAAAAATAGTATTACAACAATGATAGCTTTCATTACCTAAAAATATACTCATATTGAAATAATAGGTACTTGTTAGACTTTAGAATTCTTTTCCAGCAGCTTTGTTTTGCTCAAATATCTGCTAAAAATCATGTTCTTTTCTACCACCTCTCTGATACTTCTATTTTGCAAACAAAACAACAGTTTTAAAACCATTAATCTTCAAATTACTGGTATGTTAAACAAGTTGAATACAAGACAAAGCCAGGGATAAATGTAATTCAGGCTGGTATGTTATACCAAAGTCAAACTGTATCAAACGGTTTGATTAGTTTGTGATTTTTTTCTTCTCAAATCTTGCAATCTACATGTGTCAATTTCAAAGGACTGACTCTAAAACATATAATTTTGAATGTTAATATATAGCTCTGCGACTCTGTATTTTTGACAATCAATTTTCAACAATCTTCAATTGATTTTAAAATATGTATTTAAGATACTGCATTAAATTAATATCAACCTAGGATACATTAACATACTTCTCCTATGCTGAGGTTCCCTCCGTCGCTACCCTGAGCCGATGGAGGCCTGCCAGTTGGAGTCCCAATCCTAGCTGATGTTGAAAACTCGCTCCCAGTGGGGGAGTCCCTCGCATCATTCAATGACACCTGCTTTCTGAAGTTACCCAACGGGGACTTGATACCGGGTGAACCCGAGGATGGGTCGTAAGCCGACGCCTTGCCTACCGGTAGTGGGGGGAGACGGGCAAGTTCAGGCTCTAGCTCCGGTTCGGTGGAGTCATGACGCAAGCGCCGTGGGGAACCGTTGAGTCCCTCAGGCGTTGATAGGTTCCGCGGGGTGGAGGACGGTGAGAAGGCCTCATCGGAACCGAAGCTGTCTAGGTCATCATCTTGCTGGTCGCTTTCACCATTGGGTAAAGAAGGAGATGGGGCTTCGGTAAGGGAAGGGAAAGCCTTGATTGCGGATGGTCCAGTGCTGGGAGAGAGGGGGCTACGGGGCGGGGAAGAGACAGATATGGGGGAGGTAGGGATGTCCAATGGGCTCGTAACAGATCGCTGTAAAAAAAAAAAAAAAAACAGACAAAAAATAAGAGCACCATCATTGCTTTCATACAAATAGCCTACCATGAGGTGCAGGAAGGATCAAATAATTCGCAGGCAATCTTAACCAAAGGACTTTGAAGCAAATACTAAAATGTGGAAAGCCGAGTACAAAGCAAACAATTGCACAGATATTTGGTAAGCCAGGGCTACATTGCAGTACTTTGTCCTATACATGCACATCTGTGTTGGTACCTTTGTTAAAACTATTTGAAACAACAGTATTGTCAGGAATAAATATATTTGTATTCCAAAGGCACTTTTGCTTTTTTCTCATAAACAGATTCTACATGACAGAATATCCTTTTCTGCATCTTTTACAACCATTGGTACCCTGGGAACTTACAGTGGGACTCATAGTTTCTTTATCAATCGATGGTTGAGGTGTGTATCCTCCATGACTCCTGTGTAGATCCTTCATGATGTCACCCACCTCATCAAGTCGGCTTGGATCCTCTCTATCACTCACAGATAGATCCTATACAAGAAGAAATAGGTTTGTGTTATCCAAGTAAACACAAACAATCTTTGATATGCTATGAATTACAAATGAAAACTTTCTGTTTGTTCAATCTCATGTGTCTTCTCTTCTGCCCACCTCTCAGGGTGCATCTAACATCTGTAACGCTCCAAACTGTTTGACCTCTACGTTTGCTTTATATTGCCTCTTTCCTTGTCCTAAAAACATGCATTTCATCAAGATGATCTCTCCCTTTTATTGCTTATACATAAATCCATCACAATTGATGACACAGTTCTTAATCTTGGGAAGAAATAGAAATTTGTCTTGTCTTCTCTAATTAAATTATGACTCAACATTCACATTGGGAGCAATTTGATACCAGTCTTAGGCAGATCAAAGTCAGGAACACCCCCCCCCCCTCTCTTATCCTGGAAGAAAAGTCATTATCTACATGTATGCTACACTTTGTGGGGATCATAGACTTTCATGGTTTCATACACTTACCCATCCCCCTTCTGACAGCTTATGCCACTAATAATCTCATCTTCCTGTCACTCACCTCCCAATCAGACTCTTCTTCTGACACATCACCCAGGTCAAGGTCAAAACCTGTAGGGGAGTCTTTCTTCCCCTTCACCTCTGGTTCCTCGCCCTTGGGCGTAGCTGGGAGGGTCCTAGGCATGCCCACCTCTTTGAATGGCTCACTGGAGTCTGTCATCCACTCTTCATCGTTGTCTTCTTGGGCCGATGGGGTGTCTCTCTCCTCGTCTTCTGTCTCGGTGGGCTCAGAGGTGGATGTCGTGGAGACAGGCTGCTGTCGTCTTGGTTGAACTGGAATCTTGCTTCTGAAGATGTGATATGGAAATTTAAGGAATAAGTTCATGCAGTCAAATTCATACATATTTATGTCATATAACTGCATCATTTATGTGTTTCATAAATGGCTAGGAAATTCAGAGCATGTAAACCTTTTATTCAGTTTCTAAACAATGTAGTTCAAACTCATTATATTTAGGATAATTTAGAGCATCAAATTGTGGATTTTTTTGTAATAGGCAACAAAACAACATTCTTATAATGTAAGCATCTGTCATTATTAGTAGGTTCATGAAATGTATGTATCTTGCTGATCTTAACGAAATTTCCCATCATTGTAATAAGTGGTGTTACCATTATAATTGTATGTACACATCATGCATGAGGACAAAATCAACAAAGCAAGAAACATACATGTATGACTGACAGTTATGTGTGTCTTTTTTTGCAAGATTTGTATTAAACTGAAAAAATGTTGATATAAAGAGCTGTTGGCTATGGTAAGTGATACAGAGCAAACATTATTTCTTACCTAGTTGCCTTGAGCTCAACAAGAGAGGGCACCCTTCCAAGAAGGCTCCTGGCTTTTTCCATGCCGATTCCACTGACGGACTGATTATTGATGAAGTGAATCTGATCACCGACTTGTACACTTCCATCTTGAGCCATAGGAAGGCCACTCACGACCTCTTTGACGAACAACCCTGACCCCTGGTCTGTGACCTCTAACCCCAACAGTAATCCCAATTGACCTTTGTCATTCTTCTTGATTAGAACTGTTGGGAGGTCATCAAGACTTGGTGCATCAGGTAGTCTAGACTCCTCCTCCTCCTCCAAGCTGGAATGCTGGGACTTCTCAAGCTTGGATTTTGTGTGGAATGCCTCTCTCAGGTTCATTTTGGGTGTTTTGGTCGAATCGACGGACCCTACATCCGACCAATCATCCTCACTCTCACTTACAGATGGACTCATTGGGCCATCCTTGTATTGCCCTTCACTCAAAGCTGGGGCTAGTGCCGGACTAGCCTGGACATCCATCGTTGCTTTAGGGACGACCATATCTCCTTTCAGCGCAGGAGACGCGGCATTGTCAGCCTTTACAGGTTTTGTCGGGGATGGTGTTGGCTGGATTGACTTTGAAGATGGGTGTACGATCTTCAGTGTGACCTCTCTAGAGGTCATACGGAGGAAGGATACTGCATCAAAGTGACTCATCCCTTTCATACTCCTACCATTGACCTAAAAAATAGAAGAGAATCATTTCATACACAATTAAAAGACAATCAAAACACATTGTAGTTATGATTATTAACTTTTTATTTCATCTATTGAATCTACTTAAACAAATATTCCATTGCCGTTAAACAACATTTAAAGTACTGTTTTTGATATTTTCTACCGAGAGCTCTTATCGCTGATCCGACATTACCATTGACATTTTCTCTGGGTTGTATTTTGTCAAAGACATACACACACTGTACATGTAGTGCTAGGGTTAGAGTTGGAACTGTGTTTAGGCTAGGTTTAGGCATTGTGTTTGGTCCAGGGTTGGAGTCAAGAATGCAGCAAGTGTAGGTAATTGAAAATGAGAAATTGTCTCCGGAGTGTGGGACGTACAACCCTCATAACGCCCTTCTGGCTCTGAATGATATCTTTTCTCACTTGCTGAGTACATACACGTACCTGTGACATACACCTGAATGAAGCACTTTTCATCAATGAATGTTATTATAAATCATCAAAAAATTGATTAAAAACTATTGACAAATCTGTAGGACAGCTAGTATTCAAACAATATCACACATCCACTTTTCTTATTACCATACCTCTAATATCTTGTCGCCTTTCCTGAGTCTATCATCAGATATGGCAGGCTCCTGCAGGATGTCTTTGATGTAACATCCTCCAGTGTTAGCTCCACCAGCCACGGTGAACCCAAGACCTCCACGTTGAGGCTTCACTAAATACACCTCAAAGACATCATTCTGAAACACAACAACACAAATTAATAGTTAGTATTCTAAAGACACCTGTAGAACGGGACCAACTGTCTCATGCCGAGTTCCCAATGAACATACCGAGTCCAATTACTGCATCGTGTAATAACCAAAAAGAAAATTGATTATTAAGACTGTAGACTGTAATAACGTAACAGGAGAACTCAAGGAATGAAGCAAAGGATTTAGTATTACACTTGAATGAAATACATTCTAGATAATTCATTTTCATTTTCATGCCTCACTTTAAATTTAACAAACATCATACTAGTTAACAATATGCAAGGGGGAATGATGGAGAAATGGGCAGAGCGAGAGGGGATAATAGAGAGAGGAAGAGAAAAACAAAAGGAGGTAGGTAGGGAGGGACAGCGAGAAAGAGAGAGAGAGAAAGAAAGAGAGAGAGAATAAGAGAGAGAGAGAGAGAGAGAAAGAGAGACTAAGAGAGAGAGAGAGAGAGAGAAGGAGGGGTGGGGGTAAAGGGTGTGTTTAATAACCACATATCACTGTGGTATACAAAAGGATTTTTCTTGTTTGATAATTATTAATTTCACCATTATATATATTCCATCATTAATCAATTACCTCTTCATAATCAAAGGATGGTTCTGACATGATCTGTTGCATTTTCCTTGGAGAACTCTCCGTACTGGAAGATGGAGAGAGAAGGGGTTTCCCCTTCATCCCCAAGTCTTGAGATTTTCCCTTGCTACTAACAGGGATCTTTGACTTGATGTCCACCGCTCCCAGCTTGGGGAGGGAGGGTGACACCTCTGAAAAGGCACTTCTATTAACCGCTGCCAGTTTGGACACGGGAGATGGTTTCTCCAAAGGTGCACCTTGATCCGTGACATCCTCCCCATCGTCTTCATAATCAGAGTGTGGAGGGGAAGAAGGTGGTGATGGAGGTGGTGGGAGTTCATTGATAGTAGGGGAGAGAGGGGGGTTGGAGATTTTGGGGTCCGGGGAGAAGGGTGGGGAGCTGAAGGGACTTGAGAGGATCGTGGAGCTGTTGCCAGCAGCACGGGTGTCCAAAGGAGGAGGGGCAGCTTTTTGCTTGGCTTGCAGCTCCTCAGACTTCTACAAAGAAAAGGTAGAGGTCAGAATACAACAATAATTTCCTGTACATAGTATTCATACCAGTACGTAAGTAAATATTGAAAAACAAGACATAGATCATGGGATCCAAGATTTTACTACTGGTGATAATCTCATGACTTTTCTTTCCAATCAATCCTGTGTCATGATGATGTCTATACTTATTTATATCAAGTTCAATATACATGGAGTTCTTATTAATGAACAAGTTTATTACCTGTTTCATGAAACAAAGTATGAAGCATATATACAAGGTATTAACAAATGTATATGGTAATAGCTAGGAGACCATAAAATAGCAGGAACTGCTAATTGCAATGGCCATTTATTTTCACTTATTCAGCTGTGGTAATAAAACTTTCAAGAGTATTTTTCAATACATTTTAAGCCAAATTTATATGATTTATTTACTTTTAAGACCTTACAAATTGTGAAGCTTTATTTGTTACCTTTTGAAGAAGCCTGAGCAGCTCTTCCTCACTAGGTCGGCACAGGAGAAGTTTCACATTTTCCTGAGCACCTCTCAACTTAGCCACCGTTTCCTGGATTGATTACAAAAATAAGAGTAATAACAAATTAAAGTAAACAGTCTAGGGAACAAGTTTGGATTCATTCTGTATTATTAGTCATATACATGTAGTTATGACTAATATAGAAATTGTAGGGTATTGAACAGGGAAAGCTTTTGCTATCTGTTTGCTCTATGTCACGCTGAAAGGCATTGTATCTGAAAGTTTGGTAAGAAATGAAATGAATGAATGAATGAATGAAATTAATTTCATTTTTATTTGAAATTATTCCTCTTGCAGTTAGGATACTTAGGATTTCAGGGGTATTTGCTCTGTTGAACAAATATAATTCTTATAATAAAAATGAATATTTATATTTCTCACTAAATACTTGTAATTTTTCTTGAACTCTTAGCAATGATTTTCTCTACATGTATTTAATAAACATTTCATATACTTTGATGGAAGAGTAGATACATTTTAGTACTACCTACATGTATGTACATGTATACTATATAACACTTATACATGTATGTTGAGAGTACATGTAGCAGACCTCATTTGTTACTAATACCATAAAAGGCAAGGCAATTATCAATTCAAGCACACTACTGTCTAAGTTTCTTCAGGCATATTTTGTTTCACCCATTTTCCAAAATTGAATCTATTCAACTGAATTATTAGAAGTCAATAAAATAATACTGAACAAATATACTGTGATGATCGATTCATCTAATGATTGATTCTCTAAGTTCTGTAAAAACTGTTTATACACAGCACCAATAGGAAAAGAGAATAATTCATATATAACTCAACAAAGCTTACAGATAGATTATGATACATTTAAATGTGAAATACTGTTTCGAGTCTCCATACCTTTTGTTTCCAAAATCGAACCAACAAATCAACAGACTTCATCTAGATCTTGGAACTATTTCAAGACTGGTACTTCATCTAGTATAAAGGCACTGGTGCTCAAATTCACTATTTGCTAAAATTCACTATTTTCAATCATTCTTGAGAATCCATAATTCACAAGTCACTTTTATCAAAATAGAGAGTAAAGGCATAAATATCCATTCTGATGAAGCGATATTACAGCAACGAGCATTAATCCAAGATAATCCAAAAGCTGCAGTCCGTTCAAAGCAAATCTACCATTTACAAAACAACTACTGAAGTATACTTATCCAAACAGCATATTGTTCAAGAATATAAGAAAATATTTGTCACCAATTAGTTTTCATGAAAAGATCACAACAAATTATAAAATTGCAGTAGAGAAAAATTCAGCTGCACACCCTGAGAAGTAACATGTGGAAATGTGGTAAATACTATTTGGATGTTGAGTCGTTGGCCCACAGAGTTAAGTATGGGATGTCCCGAACATGATACTCTATTAACAAAGTATGTGTCACCCTGCCAAGCTACCTAAATGAATTTAAAAACATACCCCTAAATTCCTGTCATGCGGGCATGAACTCACAAACAACACATGAGACAATGCACATTTCCTTGTTTGGATTACTGAGCTAGTGTGACATAAGCTCTCATGATTTGATTTGGAATATCCTAAAATAGATCTCACATGTACATGTAGTTGCATCATTTCTTGTATTGTCTTGAAGATTACAGGAAACAAGTGATGTTATAAAGGCCTGCATTTGCTCTGATTATTCAAGTATCCATACAGCATGGTCCCCCAAAATGGACTAGCATACTTCCAATATCACCTGTAACCTGCTTTTTCTTTATTCTTGGCAATTATTCTCACCCTCTTACCATCAGTCTAGAATTTTATGAATTTTGATATAGTTTAAATAAGTCAATTTCATTACTCTCTTATTCCCGTATCCAGCTTTATAAATTAAGATGACAATCATATGAGAATTCAAAGCTCTTTTCCCTTTCCCAAATATACATTTACATTTCAGACATAACATATTCACAAGAACTGATTTACAGGTGTACATGTACTGTACTACTGTTGTATACAACTTACAAGCCTTTCTATCTATATATTTCAAATATCAACCTCTTTCCTTCCATCACTTTAAAAGTGTCTCCTTTTCTCCCCTCAATCTGATCCTCAAACTTCATTTTTTGAACTACTTTTTCAAAGTTTCAAAGAAGTTAGAAATTGAATTTACAACATGTGTCTTCAATGAACTCCAGACTCCATACAGGAATATTGTGTATATCAACTCATCAAACTCGATAAATAAAGAGCTGCTCAAAATATCCTCTAATCTTAATCCCTCCTTTAATCCTTCACATCCAAGCTTATTCCTCTTCTCACAAAATCATCCCCCAAAATCATCAACTTTCACATCAAGATGGCATTATTTAATCTCCTTTGACTATCTACAGACCAGACAGAGAGGAAAGTCATAAAAAGACATGCTCTAAATCAAGACTAAGCTCACCCTCATTAGGCAGAATAAGTTTGGAAAATTACTCATTTTGGAGAGAGAACTTATAAAACTAAATGTGGACGTGGGATTCTTGCTAGATTAATATTCTGAATAATATGTTCTTAATTTACAGCCGAATTGACTTTTTCCAAGTCCTACAAGTCCATGTACATGTATGACGATTTTGAGTTCAAGAATGTATCATTTGATGAGAAACTTTCTTGAGTGTTCTTTTACCCATGAATTTAAACATTTTAATCTGAAATGTTCTTAAAATTTCTCAATCCTAAATAGACATTACTACAAATACTACTTATGATATAAACTACATGTAAGGGCAGACAGTGATTTATTCCAACTAATCATGTGATTCTATTTTAATCAATGCCAAAATTTGGAGTTTAAATCAATTAGGAGGGGGGGAATTATATTTGAATGTCAAATCATGAACAATGAATATTGCAAGGTTAATGTTCTGAATAAATAGTATGTACATTCTCAATTGTGAGTAATTTTGTCAAGCTATGTGTGATTTCTTCACAAGTAAACAACTCATGCCTAGAATGCATGCTTTGAAACAAGTTCAGTTTTTCATCATTTTCAGGGGGAAATGAAACTAAATCCTAGAGTTTGTAAATCCAAAGTGTTTATGTTGAGGTATTCATATGCAAGATTTTCACAAGTACATACAACCATATCATTTTTGATTTTATATCAGTTTTGAATTGTTATCTATTTTACGATAAAAAATGAAACAATGAGATGAGGACTTATGATTCTTGCCAGATTCACGTTTAGCACGTTTCAGACTTTCTCAATTTGTAATTACATGTACATGTAGTTACATATGTCCTCCATTTATTAGCAGACTATCACTGCTTGCTGAGAAAAATATGATTCCTTTTTAATTGATATCAGAAGCCTGAGATCCCTGTTAATACATGATTACTTTAAATAGAAGAAAAACAATCTAAATTTGCTTTAACCAAATAAGTGCTTCCATGCATAATGCAATCTATTATTAAATTGCATGGTATATTTATTCATTCAAAATAATGATGGAAACTAAAAATGTTTCCCCCTTAAATACTTAATCATACAGCCTCTAGTATTTCCATTACAACATATCACATGAGAATTTTATGGAATTAGTGTCTATCTGACACCCTTTGATGTTTTAATTCATATTCTACTTCAAACAGAGTATGAGAAAAGTTTGTCACTAAAGTTATTTGCAAAGTTGTCTTGTGATCTGTTGTAATTAAAAACATATCTATGCTACATACATAGTATGTATTTTAAACACACCAGAGGGTGTGGACAAACTGATACATGTATTACTTAAGACAAATAATGTCTGCTAATTAATATTTTTTCTGAAAATAATTAGATTTACATGTATTAAAGTACAGTTATTACATGTATGTATTTCTTCCGGACTGTTTTACTTGACTAATATTCCATTTCCCATCAAAGAAGTTAATCTCTACTACATTGTAGATGTAAATGTGTACATGTATCTTTTCTTTTTTATTGTACCTTTTGCTAATTTGACTTGTTTTCTCGTGATATTACTCATTCATGTCATATAAAGTGGAAATGAACAAATTACAAACATCCAAACCCTTTGATTACAAATGAAAATATGTAAGTAAATGTGCAGGGAAGACATTTAATGCACAATTTTCAGGTTGCTTATAAGGAACATATATATACATGTATGTATGTTGCTAAGCTGCTAAGTATATGTTCATACAATACATGTCTAAACGAACATGGAAGTCTAAAATTGTTTGTACTTGTATAAATAAACAAATATTGTGACAATTGGAAATTTCTATTAAAAACCTTGAGTGTTTAGAAAGTATATTAATTCTATTTATGTGAACAATGAGCAAGGGCAAATGTTCTCTTTCCGCCTACAAAAATAGCTTGTGGTTTATTTTTCTGTGAGTAAATTGGAAAGTAATTGGAATTAGACAAAAAGGGGTGGAAAAGAGGATTCTATCAATTATTCACTCGATGATAACAAGCTCGTAAAGAGTTGGCTATCACCAGTGTGTTCCCATTGCTGTACTTCCTGTACCATCACGCAAACAATGCACAAGGAATCTATGCACAGCCTCGATCCTTCCTACCTGTACTCTCACTCTGTGTGTCTGTCTGTCTGTCTGTCTGTCTCCCTCACTCTCTCTCTTCTATACAAGCACACGCAGGTTCTCTTTTCTCATAAATTTGTCCAGAAGAAGGAATGCAGTCAAACCTGCTTTAGTGACCACCTGTCTACAAAGACCACATTTTTTGTTTCCCTTGAAAATGGTTTCTCATTGAAACATGCTAAAGGAACCTGTCTACAAAGACCACTGTTTGTGTTTCCCTTTGGTGGATGCTATGGACAGGTTTGACTGTATATGTAAATGTGTGAAATAAGGGAAACACATTGCTACAGGGGCTCCATATTTCTATAGCCCTATATATAGCCCATAAAAAACCAGAGCCCCTCGTCAGTGCTTTCATACATGTACCTCACCCTTCTGACTATAAACATGTACAAATAAGCATGCAAGGACTGTTAACACCCTTCCCATATGATTTATTCACCAATACTACTGTATACATTGTGACAAAATTAGGAAAATAAAATTCCACCTATAATTCGTGATATACGTATCAAAGGACAGTCAAAAAAATAATCACCATGATATGATTCCATCTATCAAAATAGAAGGAAATTCTGATTACATTCTGATTAAATGTAGATAGCAAAACTATTAAAGTGGAGTTTACATGCAGTCCCAAAACATGTTTGCAGACAAACCATGTAAGGCAATGTGGACGAGGCCGCAACATGAAATCAATACCTTGTTTTGAGGGGGATCATACAGGAAATCTCTGATCACAGGGGGCTTTTCTCCTAATGAGCATTCAACCCTATACTCAGCAGTTACTTCTGCAAAAAGGCAATAAGTGACATATTACCAAAAATTGAAATAAATTGCAAACTGGCAATAATCTATAATGAAGTGCGTGCTTTTTGTGATTTTCTTCTTTTCTGTGTGTGTGGGTTCTTCATAAATCAGGAGAGAGTTGTAAAGGTCTTAAGAGGAAATAACTAAGTTCTACACATATTGACTAATTTGATGAACTTGATTCTCAATTTCTATTTATGTTGCCTGATTTTGGTTTTCTTTTTATTCTTGTAGTTTACTGTGAGGAGTGTTAGATGAAGGTAAGTTTTTCTGCAGTGCCCTTCTTATATTTTGTAGTAGATGTACCGATCATCTCTTTGATTTGAATGTCTGTCACTTATGTCCTTTTGCAGAATAATGAAAACAATGTTCATGTGGATGTATAGGGGTGTAATACTAGAAGTTGCGGATGGTTTGGGAGGGGGTAGAGTTGAAAACTAGGTCAATTATCAGCTGATTTTTGACATGTTACGATGGATAGCTACAGAGGGAAAACAAAGAATGGCATTCTAGATGATCTGTACATGTAGATCACACCTAATTACTGAACATCATTGCGCTGATAACTTCAATTCACACAGCTCGATCACACGCCCAAGAAATTGTTTAAAGGTGGACAGAGAGAGGGAGTTCATATACGACAGAGGTTATTGGCTTTAGAAGCAGGGGTAGAAATTGTGTCTACATTTTTTCCATAGGAACTCTTTTGATATATTAAAGGGGTAGTATAAAGTGTATGTCTTGGGACAAATTCTGCATTAAATCATTAATGCTTTTCCACGATTTTTCTTGAATTTTTCATATGCACAATTCTGTTTTCAAAAATAGGGTTTTGGTACTTTTTCTTTTATGATTAATTAATACATTTACAACTTTATTTTTCATTCTTTTCAAAATTTACTCCTAGAGTTTTTACCGGGGGTTAATCCTTTTTGGATTGACGAAGTGGATTCTCATACCAGGACAAAGATTTGGTTCACATTTTAGGGATTCATTAATATGTAACCTGTAACATTCCATTCCTTTATTTACAATACTGACACATACAGTACATGTACATGTATAACAATTTTAAAATGCTTAATGATAGATAAGGTTCCTATAAACATTTCCCAAATGAGATATGTAAAGGCATCAAGACTGAAATATCAGCAAAAGATTGTAATAAGCTGATATTAACAACATTGGGTAACAGACTGCTTGCATACCTGGTGAATGCATACATTTAAACCAAGCAATATGACAAACATTTTCCGTCATGCTCTCACTCATAACCACTCAAAATTAATCAAAAGACTTTTATGGTCAAATCTTCTGGCACCACCTTCGGTACAATGGCTCATGATTTAAAAACAGACTATCTCTGAGATTGACTTACCGGATGCGTGGCGTCGTGGACCAACTCGCCATTAACAGCCAGGATAACATCACCCTCCTCAACGAGACCGCTCTGGGAGGCGGCCTGACCAGCAAAGAGCTTCTTGATGCTGATGAGGCACTTTCTAGGGTCAGTGTTGGTGCCCTTGCCCCCCATTACGCTAAAGCCTAGACCCTGAGAGCCCTTGTTGAGTTGCACTTCAAACGTGTTCTCTGTGTAGAGGAAATATCATGGTGATTATAATAAGGCCTTTTTTACACCGTATTTTTGGTTTTTTTTGTTTTTTTGTTAATGAATAAAAAAAGTATGTATTTTGTTTGTTTAAATGGGATATAAATGCATAAAATCATCAAATTATTCCCAAATTCTCACTCGTCTTTTGCCCTAGTTTCAAAATCCTGCTAGCGTAAACATGCAAGTAGACCCAGTCCTTGTGTACGTGTATATACCATGCACTGCCTGCACCAGCTAGAAACCAGGGAGATTTGGGCGACGTTCCGTTTTGAATTTTTTGGGCGATGGTCGCTGTCTAGAGTTTTCTACGGAAAGGCTCACAACACTTTATTCATGCCACATTTTGAAGGCACTAAAAAAAAAAAGATTTCCGACCGACCGACCCATGTTTTGGCACCTAGGCCTAAAGGGCAATACAACATCTTTTTTTTTTAGGCCTAAGAGTTAACACTGATATAGCACTATGTCATGTTTTTAAGTGCTTTACATAACTATACATGGACAAAACTTAAATGTTGAAGAGGTTTTTAGTCGGTGTTTAATATTTATCCTGTACTTGTGTGCTACAATGCATGGAATTTTCGGACCATTCAATGAAATTTTTTTTCTCCATTAAATTCATAAAAAACAATTCTTTATATGACTACTGAATAAGGGGTAGTACATGTGTAATGCACAAAAGAAGCATTATTCAAGGTCGTACAAGAAACTTTCCATTTTTGGATGAAATAACTGGATACAAACCTCACATGTACATGTATGTCAAACAGGACACATTACAGGGATTTTCCCCAACTGTGTGATTTATTGTTAATTTTGGCAACAAAGTTTTATACTTTAATTCAATTGAATTAAGAAATTTATTTATTAACTGCTATTAAGATGTCAAACAAATCAGTTGAGGAATGTTCTGTACATTAACAGCAGGATATAAATATATATATATATATATATGAACATATACATATCTGAAATAAAATGTAAAGTGATGTAGCTACAACAATGCGCATGTATTTACAGAGGTAAAAATTAAATTGGCATTTCATTTGAGCATCCATGCTTAAAATCTCAGTAGAAAATTTGCATTTTGGGGTAAAATTTGCCATGAGATTAGGGGCACATGCCCCCTCTATACACATATATTCCTTTGTTCACTGCGTTACATCAGTTCACTTTGACAGGTCATATACATTAAGGTAAGAGAAGAAAATAAATATAATGATACATCCCAGGTTGTAGCAGCTAAGGTCAGTACACAGTTACACCAACAAACCAAACTTTCAACCCATACAAAGGGTGAGATTTTTACAGGATATTATTTCTTGTTTCCTTGATCCCTTTTAAAGTTATACAGACTGATGTCAACATTATTTCACGGTTCACCACAACAGAGTACGCGAACTGAAATGAAAATTTAGCAAAAAATGTGCCCTTACCTGGGGTGACATAAGGAAGGTTTGGCATGTCAATCTCACTCATGTATCCTGTAGACATCATCGTCTGTGAGAGCATCGTCTGTGTCAGAGTGAGGGCGCCCACACTGCTCAAGGTGGAGTTTGGTGACATTGCCTCCTCATCCGGGATGGGGCTGGTGACCGAGATTTGGCTGGCCTGGGATGGTGTCGGGGATGAGGAGCGGGAAGAGAGTGGTGGAGACATGGTTGGTAAGGATGGAGGGCTTGTAGGAGACTTCATGGCTACTCGCGATACAAAGTTTGGATCTTTGGGGGTGCTCTCTGCTGGCAACTTTGACTTGACCAGCCTGTGGTCTTCCTCGTCTGACCAATGTCCTGCGATCTCATTATCACTGAATGACATTGATCCAGACTCTTCGCTTCCAGATTCTGCCGACTCAGATAAATGCGATGTTGGTGATCTTCGGCTGGATCGAGGCGAGGACTCTGTTCTTCCAAACTGCGTGCTCTCTGTTGGAGCTGGAGAATGACTGCTTGCGATGCTCACCCACGACTTCCGCTTCCCGCTCTTTCGAAGTCCTGTCAGGTGGGCAGTGGGCGTCAACGTGTCTGCCTCGCGAGTGCTCAATGTTGGTGATGCGATCTCTGCCAGATAATCGTCCACCTCATCCGAATAGCCATCTGAGGCATAGGGGGATTCGTTAATAGAGTTGTGAGACTCCGGATGAACGCTCTCATCCTCCGGTACATCAGGCATTTCATTCTCACTAGCAAACTCATCGTCCGTCAATGGTGGAGTGCGGAAGTCTTCGTCATGCAGTGCCTCGATGGTCGGTGTCGTCGCATGAGAAGCAAAGGAAGGCATCATGAGGCTGTTACCATCGTCAGACTCGGTATGCTCCGAGTGTATCTCAAGGGACGCTGCTGAGGACGCTCTCCGGAGAGAATGGATGCTGCCCTCTAGGTCATGATGGAATATGACACCAAGGCTGTTCTTGCGCTGTGCAGGGAACATGGGAGATCCCATTCTGTGTATGTCTGTAGGGGACAGAGCCACATCATCTGAGGAGGGACTAACTGGCGGCTCTGTGTCATCTATACTTGGATCAACTGCAAAACCATGGAAGGAATCAAAGAATACCAGGTTAGTTTCAACAAGAAGAGATCATTCTACATCAACTGCATCTAGTTATGTAATACATGTATTACCTTTACATATAGGAGCTAACATAATTAAATGTAAAGGAAACTCTTTAAATATATTCAAATATATGGCTACGTTAGTAAAGTTCATGTCCACTACAAAATCAAGTTCAAATACAGTCTAATGGCCTACAATGCTCACCAGAGCACTGGTATGGGTTCATATTTTATATAGTGTAGAATATTGAGTTCAATGAGCAATTGGGTGCATTACCTGTTAGAAGACATTCATAATGATTATGTGTTGTGTATAAAACATCATTTATAAAACAATACCAGGTATGAAATAATTTGTATGTATTAGATTTAGTAAAGAACAAATAAAAGAACTTTGGATTAGCTTAGCAATGTCAGCACCATTTAGCAAGTCTCTGTTATTTCTACTCTAGGAAAAATTCTACTTTGTCAGTTACTATATTTAAGAACTTCTACTCAAAAAGTTTGTAAGTTACTTCATTTAAAAATACAGTCAAAACTTATTACAATAAGTTATTTTACAGCAGAACCTACAAATACTACATGCAAATACTATCCATGCAAAATGTAGGAAATAAATCTATATGGAAAGAGATGACATACAAAAGTAGGTCATTCTTCACATAAAAGAGTTCAACTAGAGGAAAGTAATGAGAATATATGTCAAGAAAGACAAGATGTATTATACACCAAGGGAACATACACAGAGAGACCAGTTCTCCATGAAATTTTTTTTAAAGCTTTACAGAAGGTTTCACACCCCTTTTACCAAAAGAGATTGCCAAAACACAGGGGAAACTCAAGATACAAAAAAGAAGATATAACCCACATTTCTTACACCAAAGACCCATTAACACGACTTAAAAATAAGACCTACATGTATAGCAGCAAAGAAAAAAGATGAGTAATGGATGTCACTCATAACATGCAAATGGTTTTATTTCGCTTTTTGAATCAAGTTGCTGCTGCATTAAAGCAGGGCATCTACATGTACATGTGAGACAGTGGGGAATGGGGAAAGCTGATATACAGAGAGTTCTGTACACTCTACAATTGCTAAATAACTTCAAGGTTATTAATATTCCCAAGATAAAAATAAAAGATTATTTTTATTTTTCACTTCTGCTAGGGTTGACAAACATGAAATACATAAAAATAAAAAATAGAATGCTAAAGCAAACAGGGTATCTATATATGTTTACAAATTAAGAACAGGTTACAGAAAGATTTTTACATTCTACCTCAAACTAAGTTTTCTACGTTACCACTTCTTTTGAAACAAAAATACAAAGCCTTTGAAGAAGTTCCACACTTGCTACAGGTTACAGCTTCACAGCAGGCAAAACACCAATATATAAAAAAGGATCTTGGAATTTACTTTGCTCTTTCTTTGTAGGATCACCTTTAATCTCAGGAGGCAACATGGCTCCCATAGAGGGCGCCATAGCATGTTGCTCCTTGACCTGCATACGTGCTACAGGTTCCTCGATGGTCATCGGGTCACTCCTGCTGACCATTACATCATCGTCGTCATCGTCCCATCCTGTTTCATATTCTTCGTCCGCAGTACCAAGGTCAAGGTCTTCATTTTCGGTAGCAAAGTCGGTTTCAGGGTTTTCATCGGCTGAAGCTAGATGAATGTCTGTGTGGGTGATTATTGTAAGACGATGAAATCACCACAATGTTCATGAAATATTAAATTCATTCACAGGAAATCAACATCACTAAGGTGCATTTTACATGTATATTAGTTCATTGAGCATCTTTGGTACACATAAACCCTAAGCCTACATGCAATCATCAAGAGGCCCTATTTAAGCTGCTTATCTATAAAAATCACCCTGCACAAAATCCTAAAAGATTCATGGTAACGAGACAGAAAAGCTTTTTTGTGAAACAAAATTTTGTCCCATTAATAATGTTCTGATGGCAATTTCTACAGAGATAATTTCAAAAAGCTTTTTAGATCAGCTGGGAAAGTAGAAATTTACACAAGATTTTTGACATTTCCTTAATCTGGCTGGTCTTATTACCAAGTACATGAAAGATTCACATATTAAAGTAATAGTCCATGTCACATATTATGCCCTTCGGAGGATGTACAGTATGATGTACAAGATGCCACCTAAAATAATTGTTACTTTGTTGAATGAAATGAAGAAAAACAAAAACAAAACACAACAAACTTATAGCGTATAAGTATTTATTATTATTATTATTATTTTCTTTACCTGGTGCATTTGTGTTCTGGTTGGCACTGGTATCCACCTGCATCCCTCCACCACCATCATTACCCCCTTGCTGCTGCTGCTGCAGGGGCTGCAGGGGCTGCAGGGGCTGCTGGAAGTGGACGGGCGTGGGAGGGAGAGCACTGGTAGCTGCAGGAGGGATGCCACGTTCAATGACAAGGGTACTGACATCCTTGGCCCGGCGTAGGATCTCTACTGCCTGCTTATGAGTGACCTCGGTCAGGGATGACCTGTTGACCTCCAGCAGTCGGTCACCTGATTAGGATCAGTAAAAAGACAGAAGTTTAGTTTGAGTTTTCATCTCAGTTGTGCTTCAAATGATTACACTGAAAATGCATGCTAAATTTATCTTTTACTTTTGAGATATATTTTGTTTCATTATCACTTTATTAAGAATCATGAAAATTAACAAAGGAAGTAATAATACATACAATTGTATAGATACTAACCAAAAAAGGAGAAAAGGCCCAGGTCATGTTTTATTATAACAATGCAGGGCTATTATATATATAAGTACATTAATTGAATCCCTTTTTATACCTCGTCCTACACTGGTGTTTGTACTTGACTGTTTTATGACTGTCAACACAATGTTGCACTTTTGTTTAGCAAGCATTTTGGTACAACATGAGAATTCTTATTCAATTTAAGAATAACTATGCATATGTAATCTTTAGTAAAGTATCTGTCAATTAAATATAATCAAGAATGAAAAAATAGAGTAATGAATATATATGGCCAAACTTGAGTGGTTAGTGATGGCCTTTCAATTCTATAACTTAAACGTTGTTATGAACAATTCTTCTAAACTCACCCGACTTGATGCGGCCATCTTGATCAGCTGCTCCTCTTGGTACCATAGTTTTAATGTAGATACCTCCATGCTTTACACTGGTGTTCACACCACCCTGTAATTTAATAAAAAGTCATGGAGGCCAAAGTTCACAGAGTGGTATTGCGAATCTATTTGATTTTCTTTTCATTCATTTTTTTATTCATTCATTCATTACCGAACTTTGCAAGATACATTGAATTTCAGCATGACAGTAAGTATACATTGTTATGCTATAAAATCGAAGATACAACAAAAACTTGCCATTCACGCTCACACTAGCACATGAACATAGTGTATACACGTCGTATGTGCAGTAATAATAATCAAGATCTTGACTAATGAAATCCAGACACCCTATAGAAAAGTACAAAAGTCAACAACCTTTTGATACAGTTACAACCACTGTTTATAACTACACGTACATGTATATGATCTGGAACTTGTGGACAATCAGAAACAGGGGCTATAAACCCCAAAGCACCAGTTACCAAAGCTCAAATATAATATAAATTTTGCTAACATAGAACTTGTGATTCAAGCTACAGTTTTACACTGCTTTCCTGGCAATTCATCTGAGGTTAGCAGAAAGAAAATTCCATTTGAGATCAGGTCAATAACTCTCATCATTATTTCTCCCTTACCGTAACACTGATGCCCAAAGAGCCATTCACTTTCTTCAGCTGAACAGAGTACTTGTCTCCTGGTAGTAGATCTAGGCCCTCGCTAGCCTCCTGCACTTCTTCATCCAGATTCTCCTCTTGCTCTGCCTCAGTATTGTCAACCTCTGTATCCTTTGCTGCTGAAACTGATGTCAGCTTGTCACTCGATGGCGACATCACAGTCAAGGTCGATGCTGTTGCGGTTATGGTAGGGGATTCGATACCAATACTGATTTTTCTAAAATTCAGTTTTGGTTTGTTCTTCTTCTCGTCCAGGTCGCCAAAGAGGTCCTCCATGTCAGAGCTCTCAGGGGTCGTGACCTTTGAATCATCATCGTCGTCGAGTTCCAGATCGTCCCATTCATCAGCAGAATGGTTGTCGAGGATGCCGGTACTTATCGGTTCATCCTTGACAGATTGCTTGGAATGGATATCCTATTGTAATGAAGAAGTTTATGACTAACATGAACACTTTTGATGTAGGATTTTTAAAAGCCTACTCGAAATGAATATCTAATTATCAAATCTGATTAAAATGCATAATTTAACAAAAATGGTTATCAACTTTGATTTCAAATTTCATTCTATTTGAACTGTATCATTCTGACAATAAGGAGAAAATCGAGGGAGTACATCCCCCTTATATACCTTGAAGAGCGCATCTCTTCAGACTACTAAATACCCCTTTCTTGATCACACTAATAACTTTGGAGTAAATTAATTGACCAAGAAATCGTCGACTTGAAACCTATTATACCCAAACCAAGATCAAATTTAACTAAAAAGCTCTTCTCACCCCTTTTATAATTTTAAAGAACAATTAACGGCTACTTTAGGGTGAAGATACTTCATGTGAGAACAACTGAAACTGAATTTTATAAAATGTTTGATATCCATATTCAATACATTGGGAAACCAGGCCTCTGTTTCATAAAACTTGTTATCAATAACAAGTCAAAATATGTAAATGAAGCTTACTTCTGCAGTCATCCTTGAAGCATCTTCACTCCTCTCAGTTATCCTCCCTCTATCATCCTCCTCTGCATCATCCTCATCATCATCCACAACTCCTTTCCTCTTCACAATCTTTGGCTTCTCCACGGTGAGATACCTTCTGTGCTTCCCTTCTCCTCCTGACCCATTCCTCTCCTGGTCTGAATTCAGGCTATAGTTGGACCCAAAGCTCTCCGGGCGTCGCCGTGGCTTCGTCGGTGGGAAATGCTTGCTGCGCAGCTTGGGAGAGTTGTCGCTTGCTGAGGATTCTACGGGGAGATCCTGGATGTTTTCAAGAGAGCCTTGGGATTGGTGGCTGTGTGTGAGGGGCGTTGAATGGGCTTTAGTGGGGTGGTGTACATTGGCATAGACAACCTCTGTGCTCAGGGCGGAAGAGAGTTTGGAATTCAATCCTGCAAAATACAACAGTAATTCAGAATCCATCAATTACCACAAAGTTTATATGTATCATTTCATAAGAACCCTGTTTTCATTATTCACATTAAAGTGTAGCATGGCAAATACTGGTTAACGCCATCTATGTCTTCTTTTGGACAACTGCACGTAAACGAATGGACTTGATTAACGGTAGTCAGCGACTTAATCTCTACATGGTCAGCGCGTGCTAGCGTTCGCGAAACAGACAGAAGTTCTCCTCACGCTTCGGTTTCACGTATGTTGCACGCACGTGAATGCTGCGGTTGTGTCGTCCGTAGTCGTATTATACCCGATTGGCCCCGAGTAGGGCCACGGGAAAGACACATAGTCTCGTCATGCCACACTCCCTTTAATATAAATTATACACTCTGTATAACGGCTTTGTGCGATAGATACACAAAGCCTCATCTCGAGAGCGGATAGATTGTATAATGAACCCATGCGCATGCATCATTTGTATACCATGGCACTGAAAGAACTAATCCTGGGAGACAGCGCAAAACAAGCTTACTATTCAATATAATGGGGAAATTCTCATGTCCATTTTCCATTTACAATGAACATTTACAGAGTATGTTGACAATGACAGAACATATTGCTGCACTGGTTCCACCCTCCTTCTTCTGCATGTGATACATGTATAATATATTATTTAATACATCACAACACATAATGATTAAATTACTATTGGAATGACAAAGTTTACACTTGTACTTTGTACATACCTGACTTAGGTTGAGAAACAATCAACTGAACAACCTCAGGTGCATTCTTGATAATATCCACGGCAACCCGATGCCCCACCCCCTCCAGACTCTGGCCGTTGATGGAGATGATCCTGTCTCCGACGTGCAGCCTGCCATCTCGGTGGGCGGGGCCATGTGGCTCGATGGAACGGACAAAGATGCCTAAGTCTAAGCTTCGGGAGTTTTCCCCTCCCACGATGGTAAGGCCTGATGAGAAGAAGGATTTAATTATTGAATGTGGTGTCAGTCATGTATGGAAGAATATATGCCAAGAAATAAAACTGATGGATTGTACATGTAACACCATGTTCTCATACACTCACCTTCTAAGCATCAGAAAAATAAATAAAGTTCACAATAAGTAAAGCTTTATGGAGAAAAAAATTGAGTCAACTTTCATGATGATGTTAACTGTAACCTCATGTATAATGTATATGAATACTGGCCAAAATAGAACACTGTACTTTATTAAAAATGACTGTAAAGCCAGACTGTTGAGCTATAAGAGGCATAACCGAGGGCATATAACTCAGTATAAAATGCCTATAATATGATTTATAATCCTACAGTGGAAAGGTGGGTACCATTATTCACAAGTTAATTTTGTTTATCTTGTTTTTATTTTTTTATGGACAAACAACACTCCCTGTTCTGAAAGTGAATGCTATCAATTATAAGATTCCATCTCAAAACACCTCCATCTTACAGACAAAATAAATGTACCTATAGACAAAATTTTCTTTAGATACTCTCTGCAATCAATCAGCTGTATGGGTACTTACCAAGTCCTTTTTGTTGGCTCTTCTTGAGGGTAACTATGACGATATCCCTCTCAGGATGCTCAGACGGGGGCAGATCTTCCAGACGCTCCCTGAGAGATTCACTGATGGACTCATCTTGGTCCAAGGACTTACGGGACTGTGCCCGACTGTTGTTGTGGATGCTTGTACCTGAAAATAAGTGAAAGGGCAAAGTTTGCTCAGGGTATCAGAAGACATAGGTCAACTTCAATTTTTCAATTTTACTTGATTATGCATAGATTTGATGAAGAGGCTAAAGGAACAATCTTGTTCCAGACACTCATGCACATATATGCAAAAAACAAGCATCTTCTACAAGCATCTTCAACATGCAAAACTGAAGAAAGAGATAATTACCTAGGACGTATGGTTTTTCTGACTCTCTAGGTCCAATCTCTGCATATCCACTCTCTTCACCTCTCATCTTGGGCATCCTGTTTAAATTAAATCAAAATATTAAAGATTATGTGAACATAAAGGAAATGTTTACATGGATTTCACAACTGCTTAAACAGTTCTTAAAGTACAGCTTTGATTTCTATATGATCACATACTTTAGGTCAAGACATTTAGAAAAACTTATTAACTATCTACTAATCGAGAGCCTTTCCTCAAAGAACCATGCATTGTATAAACTTGGTCTCACAGCAAATCTGAACTGACAACTGGATTAAATGAAGAATAATAATCATATTGACTTTACCAGAGATAAAAAATATTTGTTAGTGCTTATTTCATGCTCATAAAGAAAAAAAAATACAACTGTATAAACATACTTAACCTCAGGAGCCAAAGTATCACACATAACAATATCAACATACGTACATGTAAGTACAAACATTACCTTCTCTTTTGCTTGCTCTTCTCTCTGTTTTCTTTGATGCTCGCTATAGTGGCATAAGGAGGGTCATCTACAATGTCTTTCGTCTCCTGCCTTGACCTTGTTTGCGACCTTGGCTGACCCCTGCTGACCTCCTCATATCCGTTCTCGACGTAACCATTGCCATCGTACTCATCTTGCTGACGTTCGCGGAGCACACGCTGTGGATTGACATTTGACCTTGACCCCGTCGTCCGATTTCTGGATGGCTGATTTATTTGATTTGATCTTTGTTGTCTGTTGCCCTCTGTTACTGGGGTGGAGTGAGGTCGTCTCTCAGGGCTCTGTTCATTGACAACAAACACAGAAGTGTATTGAATGAGGACATAAAAACAAGAGGCCAAATGCATAAATATGTTTCTGCTTTTTATTTGCTGAAAATTATGTATCTGTATGTACTTTCCTGTATAGGGAGCATCATGCCCCCTTACATACACATGTAGTAATCTATGAAACAAAGCAGAGATAATCAGAATGTGAATCTATGTACCTTGATCTGAGGAGGTTGTCTCCCAATCCTGATTTCATCGTAACCTGAGGTTGACCTCTTGACCTCGGGCATCCCATGATGCCTCATGCTATCAATGGTGTATGAGGAAGCACCAAGTTCACTGCGAACCGATCCCATCATGCTCTGCTCGCCGTCGCTGTAATCAAACTCATCGTTCGGCTCGTAATGATTGGCGTAGCGTAATGACCCGCTCGCTAGGCTGTAGGACTCTCCTTCTACGCCATAATCTATAGAATTGATAATAACTTCAAATTGGTTTGGCAAGTCATTAATCTACACTTGCCACTCTCCACCCAGGTGTTAAATGGGTACCGGTAGGAAGAAATTCCTTGAATGCTGTGAGCGCCGAAAACGGCAGCCTAGCATAGCCGGGTAATGTTGGAGCGCCTTGAGCACCTTGCAAGGTGGATACGTGCGCTATACAAGAATCCAATATTATTATTACTATTATTATAACAAATCTTTTAAACCGCTGTATAATAAATTCAGGTATAAATGTAGGGGGGAGCATTGGAAATGCATGTAGGCTGGAAAAACCTTCAAAGGTTGTCACGATGCGTTCAAAAAATTGTTTACCTAATTGGTCTACACTGTCATAATCCATTAATAAAATCACTTTATTTCACAGTGCATTTCACAGTGCATTTTACATGTATGAATAAGCTTTAAATTCTCTAACTATTATGATATCAATGTGGTACAAATACCAACAAACATATTATACAGCATTGTTTACTTAAAAATAAAAATCTGTATGTAATTTTCTTTTCATGATCATGAATGAATACTGATCACTTTCTAGGTACTCAAAACAAATAATCTTGTACATGTAACTTTAGAATTAAACCTTTGTCCTACAAAAAAAGTTTGCAAACCTATTACATGTTGCTACAAACGACTTACCATTCTGGAATTGATGAGCAATATTAGTTTTAGTTCTCACAGCCATGTGGAATCTATGCTGTGATTTGCAGAGCTGTACCAAATAGCGACCCCTGTGAAAAACAACATGATAATAGTCACCAATACATAGAAAATTTTCCAGTCCTTGTAATAAATATTTAGTTTAGGTAATGAGCAGGAAGTAAATAATGTTATGTAATGAATGTTCTTTTGAGTACAAATAGGAATGATATATTTCCTCTGTTGAGACAGCAAGAAGGGCATTAAGTTTGATGCATATATTCAACAATCTGCTTTATAAGTTTATCTACTTTTCGATCATAACTTTGAAATTTTATGTTCACGTTTATTTTTTTTCAATGTTACCCATTATTGTAAACATGATATTATTAGTCTTTGGACAAGATCCATGAATCATCTTTTAAATGTTTCTGGCTCTCAACAGACAATACTTTATTTTTTAAGTGTTTAAATATTGTATCATTGTTTCAAAATTTCAAGAATTCTTGTCAGCCTGACATGAGGAAAAGCATAATTATTTCTGGCTTTTAGGATACCATTCTTATTCAAAACAAGGGCAACCCTTTTTATTCATGGGATGCATTTTGGAACAATGATAGCATGTAAAGTAGAAACAAAATATTTTCCTGCAGAAATTCCAAAATTGTTCACATGAATCCTAATAGTACTTACTTCTTGTAGCTTTCTGTGATGTGAACAAACTTCATCCCAGTTGCATCAAAGGGCTCTACTATAAACTTTCTCCTCTGTGAAACAAAAAAAGACCAACTACAAGGTGAACATCGATCTACATTTCAATAGATGTGATACAAACTATTCTTTCTTTTTTTAACTTTGCAATAAAAGTAAAGCATCGGTTGATTTTATTTTCTAGGTCAACATAATTTCACAATTCACAATTTAGCTTTAATTGTAAACAAATATGAGCACTTTTATGAAGGTGAACAAAGTATTTGTGACAATTAGTGCACAAACCAAATCGTCAATACAGTACAATTGCATTATTAGCAGAATATTTTTACTAAATTCATTTCAAAATATTTAAGAGAAAATAGAAAATAACTCCTTATAGATGATCTATATACTTTTTCATGTTAGCATCATAATGAAAGTATGCTAGGAGATAAAACTGGAAAATTACTTGGAGCTCTAAATGTGGTCCAATAATCAATCCATACTCACATCAAAAGCAATCTTCTTAGTCTTACTCCAAGGATGGGCATGGACTTGTTTGCGAGCTTTGCCACTCTTCTCATAGACGATGATACCACGAGTACACACCCCAAGCCACACCCCTCTGGTACTCTCCTTCTTGTTGTGGGTTACTCGATGGAAGTGGATTCCATACTCAGGTAATTTTCTTGCTTCCTAATATGAAAGATAAAACAACAAAGTTGGTTTCTGAGCATTAGTTTAACTGCTTTAAAATTCAACTGCAATTCAATACTCATTTCTAAGACAGGTTCTAGAATCCAAGCAATCTGATTGGCCAATTGACATCACGTGGGCGTGCATTTATTTATCCCACCGTGCAAAACATCTCCCATCAAAAATTTAAAACACACGCTCGATATCTGCTGATATCGCTTTCGCGTAATTAGAGTAGCCTTATGTATCTAGATCTAACGTTAGAATATTCTAGGCCTAGATCTAGACTACATTGTAAGAATGTATTGCCGACCCGTCTTATAAAACAAATAATGCACTGTTTCGTTCGTGTGTTAGGGCAGTTCGAGTGCACTCAGGTTAGTCAGTGCGATATCGAAAATGCACTTGCCCTGCAGGCGCGTGCATTATCACTATGGGCACTGACTAAACTTCATGCACTGGCCCTGCCCTAACACACGAGCGAAACAGTGCATTATTTGTTTTATAACAGACTGCACAGCTAAGATGTGTCAGAAACACGATCCAGTAATTACTTTGCTTTCAAGAACTGTAACTTTTTGTCAATTTCAAAATTTAAAGAGAGAAGGAATGGCATAGTATTAATGGAGGTTAATTTTGCTACTTGCTCCTTTTCCTTTCCTTTCAATATATACAGATTTATTCAAAGAAGTATGAATGAGTTATTTTTCTTTTTTCATCTGGAGTTTACTGAAGATGTACATGTATGCAAAATCTTAAAAGTCTAAATTTGAAAGAAGTCATTCTTGTTTATGATGTAAATAAAGGGCTCAAGATGACACACCAACAACATACATAATACGGAATGCGTGTATGAAAGATGACTATATTTTCTCAGTACATTGACATACCATCAAAAAGTCAAATTCAGCTTCCACGTCGGACATCCCTTTCTGAGCTTCATGCATAGGGGGCAATCTAGCTCTTATATTCGCCACACCAATCGACTCTATCATGCCAGCAGCGACATAATGCTCAGGTAAAAAGTAGTTCCGGGAGGTGCTGTCATCATGATCTCCCATTTCTGCTTGAAGTGCTAGGGCAGCGAGCTGTAAAGCGGCTCTCTCATCACATTTGGTTCTCTCCTCCAGGATATCTCTACGTAACTGCAAGTAGTACTGATGTCTTGTGAGTTGATCCCTGCAAAGTCAATGACAGAACAAGAATTTCATGATAAACTTACAGAGTTTTGGTGTACTCTCAAGCAAAATAAGGAAAGGAATTGAAATCCTGTTGACATCTTGTTTTTGTTTATTTTGTTTAGGTATGAAAACAGTGCTCTCTGTTCATACCAGCTTAGTTGAATACAAAAATCTAGTACAGGTACATTACATGCATACATTTACATGTATGGCACAAATTTTTAATTTGCTTACTTTTGTTGGCTGTCTAAAATAAGGCTACAGCAGTGCACACCCCTTCCCCTTCTTGTCCATACGACACTAGCTTCTACTTACAATGTTGATCAATGATGTGCATGTCTTCTCTAAAGATGAAACAATCCAGATCGATGTGTTGTGTTTCTTAGAAGCAAGGCAAACTACATGGACATTTAAGCAAGCCCATGTCCAGCTTCAAGAAAATATATTCACTTCCTCATTCCATCCCTAAACAATAGCCCCAAGGAAGGATTAGAGTACCTTTACTAGTCAGACTTTTATTGTCAACTGTGGGTGTTTATTTTGGAATCATGAAAGAGAGCATCTTATAAGTGTATTAAGCTTTGAGATGAATAGCTAGGAGACTTATGGCTTCAATTCATAATTTGGAATATCTAATAAACATCATACTTGTTACCTTCAACATATACAACATAAATGTACATCACATGTCAAAATGCAGCTGTTAAGTCTTTAAAACTGCGATTATTATTGAATTTATGTGATACTATAGAGTGTACACGAGGCATGCTACATTTATTCATATCTACAACACCTTTCAGGGCAAAAAGCAAAAGCAAAAGCTGCTACTAAAGACACTTGGCTCATCTATGACATAAAATCTACTTAAAGTGAAAAAAAGGTGTAAACATAGAGTTAAAGATAAAGACCAGTTCTGGTCATGCGATTGCATTGTGAAAGAAACGTTGTGGAATCGATCAGAAAAGGTTGATCATCTACCATATAAGTATTGGTGTGCACTGCAAAATTCTGGAATCATCAAAATGATAAGAAATTTGGCCCAGTCTTGGTAAAGTTACAAGCACTGTACACAGAAAGATGTATATGGGACTACGCGACCACGTGTGCGATATCTATTTGGTCCCAATAGATATAATAATTTACCAAATATATCAATTAGTAGGCGGTTTCCCGACTTTCCCGGCAAAATTTGTATCATCACGTATTAGTCAAAACATATTCTTTCACATGATTGGTAATGAGAGCTTCCATTTAATTTTTTTTAAGAGAGGGGTGTTTCCAAAACTGGTCTTTACCTTTAAATGGTATGAGATAATGCCTTTCTGAGTCGTATAAGGTGACAAAACATCTTACAGGGAAACAGTACAAGTGACCACTACATAAACATAGCCACAATAAAAAAAAATTTTTTAATATTTTGTTTTCTTTGAATTTTATTTATTTGTATAGAGATAATCCTCACATGTTAATTCAATAAATTCTACTAATTTCTTGGCATTCATTCTTACCTCAGTAAGCTGACATTCTCCACATAGTACTTGACCCGGAAGAACACTGTGAACTTCTCCTTTGACCCGACCTTCTTTGACCTCTTCTTGGCTTCTTCACGCCACGTCTCTGGTCCCACCTTATAGAGTTTGGTGTCAGGGTCTATGAAGAGATATTCCCCCTCTGATGTCAAGGAAGAAAAACATTGTAAAATGGAATAGCACGTTAAGCATTTTAGATCTAATTATTTTAGTACTTCTACAGAAAGATACTTGAAACCTTAGTTTGTGATTTTTTTTTGTTACTCTCTAATGAACTGTGATATGCCTGATTTCGGCAACCAAAATTGCTTAAAACTTTTTTTTTTAAGAAATTACATGGAATTATATAAACAATTTCATGTCTAGCAGCCAAATTGGCAACAAACTATTATTTTTGTTTAATAAAAAAAAAAAATTCTAAAAAAAATACACCAGTACAAGGAATCACCTAAATGATAACATTTCTAGAAGCAAAACATTTCACTATTTGTCTATTTTTCAGCATACAAGTCCTATTGCAAAATTAAGCTTTTCTTCTTCAAAATAATAGTGTGGTACAATCTTCTACAATGCAAAGTTATACTGGGAGTGATTTCTTCGAGATCTAATATGTTTAGACATATTTTTCCTGATGAAAAATTACTATAGCCATTCCTGAAGTATAAATGATCGCTTTTGAGTTGGTTGTACATTAACCCTTAACATTCAAGCCTTGAACTAATCAAGAAGTTTGTCATAAAAGGTGTCCAAATTCAGTCTATACTACATGCATTATGTGTATTATCAAAGAACAACATACCTTTGATATAGGCAATCCCAAAGTACGATCTTTCATTGAGACCCAGGTGTGATGCGATCAGGTCAAACAGCTCTTGACCAGAGGTACCAAGGTCACATAAAAGGTCAAGTCTGCGGCCGTTTAGCATGACTGCTGTGACCCTCTTCTTCTCTGGTGGAATCTTACCAGCTTTGCTCTTTTTAGGAAGAAAAATAGAAAAAGGGCAAAATTGGTAAATTATTGATTTTAGCTAAAAGAAGATACGTGTATTCAACATCTTAATCATCATGATGCAAAATCAGCCATCATGTTGTGGATGGCAATGTAAGAAAATTTAACAAAATGATAAATATTTTTCAAGTGAAATTTTTAGAAAATTGCAAGAAATCTTGTACCTCTTCTGTTTATAAGGTAAAAATGTAAAACTAGAAAGCAAAACACATTTTGTCAAAAACTCGAAGCTCTCCACTCAGTTTCCCCTCATCTTAGAATAGATTTATGACCACAGGGGATATAATCTCAAGATATTGCTTAGTTATTTTTAGACTAACAGAAATTAAAGGGAATATGTACAATAAGGGAACACATCTTAGCAACACATCAGAATCTATCACATTCAACATAAATCCTTCAAGTTACACATGACCATATGAAAATAGGTCTAACTTGGCCTAGATCTGTCTTCTCCAAGTCTCTTCAAAATTCTATTCAATGCTTACCAAGAATGAGATGGGCATGGTGATGGATTCGTTTGGTTCACCACTCATCACCACAAACTCTGGTCCAAAGAATTTCTGAAAGATATACAAGAAGCAAACATAGGATTATATGATAACAGATAAAATATTCACAATGCAGGCTCGTTCGGATATGACGCAGTAAACCAAAGCACTTTTTGTTTATGATGATGTGAGTCTGAACACGGTTCACATTTCTGTATAACAGCGAGCTGCATATCTTATAACTCAGATATACTGTACGCCTAGACCCTTTGTTGCGCAGTTACCATTCATTGTAAAAAGAAAAGCTGTGGTTTACCACTTCATATCTTAACAAGCCTTGAGATTTATGGAAATTTGAATGTACATATTATGGTTAGACAGTTGAATTTTTAGTAGGCAGCTTTAGATTTACACATATTTTCTGGCATTGCAATACAATTTGTAATAGTAAAGCCTGCAGCTGATTTTACAATATTTGTAGATTTATTTATTTATTTATTTATTCTCCACTCATGGGATGGATTGCCCTTGTCAGCTATAAGCTGTTTTTCAAAGATGCTAGGAACCTTTCTTGACTTACTGCATGAAGACTATTCTCCATTTTGAACTTTTGGGAGAGAGTATGTCACAACATCATCCAGGCATTCAGATGAATGACAGCCCTTCATATAAAACACCACTTACTTTCAATTTCTTTCTGGAAGGCAAGGTGTTCCTCTTGTGTTCGTTGCTAGAGGGCGCTGCCTGCAGCCTTCGCTCTAATGAAGGATCCCTATTGGACACCCCATCATACTGATCAGCCCTCTGTTGGTGGACGTTGGGTACACTCCGGCTCTGGCGCTGAGAAGAGGAACCCTGTGGACCTTGGCCAAAGGGAAATGACCCTACCGAGGAGTACTGAGAATACTGGTCTGGGTGATAGCTCCCTGGTGAATCAAAACAAGTTTCATCATCAATAGTGGTCCATCCAAAGATGGGCTCAATGACCCTGGCAGTATTCAATGAAATATTTGTATATATTTAATATCTTACTTAGCATTTATAAGTAGATTGCCTAAGCAAAATAGTTGACATCTAATTTAAATCACATTTTAGCAAGCCAATCTCGTGACAAAATACAAGTACTCAGGGTTGTTGTGACTTCATAAACAAACCAATCCAAAAATATTTGAATTAAATGCATTGCATCAACATATGACCTAATTAGCTTGTATGCAGTTCATAATGACTTGTGTACTACTACCAGCCAATCACGGCACAAAATAATTGGCCAGCCTAGCCTTATAGCTAGCCTGCTTTCTTGGGCTTGGAGTAAATTACTTGGCTAAAAAAGTTCATTGGAATAAGTTGGCCAAATATTCAACCTCAGTCCAAAACATGAGTAAATTTTTGTACTCGAGTATTGAATACCAGTTCCTATCATCATCTTTATCAGACCATAAGCCAATTGCTTCACTCCTCTGTGTCCTCCTCCCCCATAATCAAAGACATCATCCAAGAAAGCTCCTAGAGGTCTCCCTCCTTTTATCACAAGCTACGGTATACAATGATTTACAAATGTCTCCAAGTTTGAAATGATGATGCATCCTGATCAATAATCTCTTTGGATGTATGTGCCTTGCTCGTCATCATAATTATACATAAAATGATAGGAATTACATCACAACTTTGTCTTTACCTTGTCTGGCGGACTCGACAGAGGTCAGAGATTTGTAAGACCTAGCCTCTGATCTTCTGTCTCCATATTGGCTTTCATCCTCTGTCATTGTTTCTGTCTCGCTATCATAGTCCGACACTGACCTTGTCAGTTCTTTCCCATACCGTGGTTGAAGCCCTAGTTGATTTCAGACGACCTAACCTTTCCGTCTCTCAATTAACCGTTCATAAACCAGATTTGTTCTGCTGGATTTGGTTCGTGGTGGCGGCGACCGCTGCTTTGATCGGCTGCTTGGCCTGTCCGGCATCGATTCGTAACCCCGCGACGTCATGGAATGCGTTTTGGAATGTTTTGACTCCACGCGACGCGAATGACCACTCTTTCCACTCATGGCTTTATAACCATTTGATTTCTCTGTTCTGTTCGCTGGTGAGAATATATCAGACATATGATACGAACGTTCTTCAGTGGCGTTAGATTTATGTGAAGCATCCCTACCACTTGATTGCTCATCCAGCATTTCACGAGAGCTCCGTGTAGAGCGACTATGTGGTAACGTGTCTTTGTATGAGCGCATGTCATCGTAACTGTCCTGGGAGTCCATTGTACTGCTACTGAGGTTGGAGTACCCGCCGCGTCTGTGTTTTGATTTTGAGCCTTTCCTTGCGTCAGGTTCGTCGTTATCTCGCATGGTGCGCTTGTGCTTGTGGTCGGTGGAGTCGCTGGAGTTGAGTTGCTGGTGATTCCGCTTACCAGGACTGACTCGCCCTGTTATTAGCAGGGAGAAAAATTGGTATATTGATGTAGATAGGAAAACTTTTGATTCAATTGTTTTCTTCACTGTTTACATGTAAATAAGACTTCTATTCATTTCAAGGGAGAAAACTATATTCCCTTGCCTTCTTTTAAGTGACATGAACTTCTAATGCAGAGGGAGTCACTCATCAATGACAGAAAATAATCTTATAATCCTTTTCACTTGGGAAAACAAGACAATTACACAAGTGTTTCTATGAAGTTTTGGTGGACTCCTGAAATCCATTGATGTAAATGTAAGAAACAAAAAAGCATCCGTTTCTCATCAAGGATACACATTAAAATATTGTAACATTTAAAAACAGAGTGAGTTTTGTGAAGCTTTATTGTTTTAAGTCAATGCTTTTCATTAAAAATTTAAAGAAATGACATTACCTGATCGCCTGTGTTCTGGTGACCCCATGCCAGACATGGGTGACCCTGTTACCGTGGAGACACTGTTGTTTGTATTGCTATTGAAGCTGTCTCCCATTTGATCCAGCTGTTACACAGAAAAGTACACAGCATCCATACATCAATATGCCACAGATGAGACAAAAAGTAAACAAGATATATAATGAGGGTACCAAATCTAACCAATAATACACTGTACATGTATAGCACGAAGTAAATGGTGGATATGTAGTAAGAAGAAAAGTTTTTCAATATCACTGTTATTGCATTCCCCTCTGATCTATTTCGTGGAGCACGTAAATATGCATATAAATATGAAATTTTGTTTTCAGAACTCAAAGCGTTTTTGAATAATCACCTAAGTAATTATTCATACTGTATATGTGATCAGGCTTCATGTGTATTAGTATAGGGAGATTGCAACTTTATATTTATACAAATTTGGTGTCAAAATATAAGCTAGATTCAGGGCTTAAAAGTCATGAAACCACAGAGTTATAAATAAGAAATTCTGCAAAGCTAGCGCACAAAAACTACAGGGTGTGGAATCCATCCCTCCCCAGCCCTTTTAGGGTTGAAATACTAAAAATCCAGCCAGACACGAAACAGAGATATACATGTATTTCTGCATGCACTTTAAGGGTTTCACTGTTAGAACATATTGTGAAAGGTTAATGCGAAGACTTTTCTTGGCAATTTGAGATGATTTTCAAGGTTAAGATACCCTTCAATGTCATACAATGAAGTATTTTTCTTCAGAACTTACAGCAAATATGCTCCCAAGTACAATTTTACTCAATTGGATGATGTGACGAGCGTAGGGCATCCCGTATCCAAGACTCTGGGCATGGATAGTGCAAGCCTGAATTGAAAGCAAATAATGAAGAAATAGTTCATATTAACACAAAATTACTGAAAAATCATAATTTTTTCACTTGACATCTTCTTCTTCTATACATTTGTATATAATCCTTACGTTAATTTTTGAAAGGTTCAGTATTCAAGAGATGAAGTTGATGGTGAATCTATAATACATAAATTGGCTACATAACATTTATATTCGTTTTGAAGGTGAACAACTTTTAGATTTTGTTTCTCTTCTTCTTTTTTTGCACTGCAGTATGAATCGAGCTGTTATTATTCTTATTACAAATATATACTGTACATGAAGTTCTCCCCTATTTAAGAAAAAAAGTTTTATCTTTAATGTAAGGCAAAATTATCAAACAAAGCAACGTATTTGACAACTACATCAAATCAGAAGCAGTTTTATAGGTGTACATGGGGGCTCAAACAACCCCCCTCCTCCCCATTCTTGATTATAATAATAATAATAGTAATAAGTACATTATTTATATATTTATTTTAAATTATAAAAAAAACACTTCTAGAACAGCGCCTGTATCAACTGCTGGATATGAAGCAGTACCTCTAACAAGCAAGCTCTTTGAATACACAAATAAAAATGAAAAGAAAAGGCCTTAAAACAACCTACCTCTAATATCTGCACTAGTCCTAGACGTGTCATTGGATTGTTGTCTGACATACTTATCAACAATGACTGTAGGGTTGTGCTGATGACTGCACTGTTGTATGGGATACGCATGTAGTCTGAGGTCCAGAGGAGAGACTTGCCAAGTGCATAGATGTACATCTACATGTACAACAGGAAAACATATCAAAGTGTAAATTACATAAAATGCTACTTGAACATCACACGTATGTGCACACAATTAAACCAAAATAATAATTCAAGATTCAAAGATTTGAACTTTCTACGTGTACCATTTAAACACCCTAGCTCATTGGATCAGACAAGTTTGAAAATATGAAAAACCTGCTTTTCAAAACCAAAGATTGATAAGGGTTAAATCCAATGTACAACATTATTTGGGAATCCTCCAAAATTACTTAGGTATCTTTGATTGTATCTGTTCACTAGTTGATATTTATAGCAAGAAACTTATCATTCTGAAAGGCTGCAGGATTCCTTTCTTTTGTAAACAGTGACATCAAAACTAATGATTCCACAACCTATACACTGTATATATTTTCAATGAATGAATGTATACTGGCACCTCAATTCAATTAAGATGTCCAATGTTGTATCCATTGAAGGGCACTGATTCTTTTTACGTTTGATCACATCAATTCCTTGATAACTAGGATCTAGACAACCTAAGCTTCAATAATAAAGTGGGAAATATGAAATAACACCTTGTAACCATTGTTCATCCTTCAAGGTTTAAATCGATTGATTTTTAAGCCTACTGATCTTACTTTATTTTAAAGTGACTTGGTAATATTGCCTCAGATTCTGAGATTTAGCTCATGCTGCAATCATAATTATAAACCTTTAGGTCAGTCAGGAATCCCATGACTTTTACAAGCCCTGATCACCTGTCTGATTATCAAGATATTTATGATTGGAAATCAAAATTTCATTTTTCGTTTCCTAATGGTTTTTATAACACTACAGTCTATTGGGGAAAATGAGTATGGTAAAACAGGTCACTCAAAGAGTTTTACTTTTTTGAGGTACTTCATGATCATTTTGAAGCGCAATTTTTGCTAGGGCTTCAATATTACACCAGATCACAGATACTGATAACACGTAGGGCCATGCATCTCAGATTTAACAATGTTAAACGATGCCTTTTAATAATTGTTTACCTTCTCAACTGCAGCATTTGAGAATGACCCCTGACCTCCGATCCCCTCTGGAGGCAGGTAGTTGGCAATGTTTGGTAGCGTCACATCAATGCTCTCAGCAAACTGGACTGTGCCGCTAGGACTGAAGAGGATCGTGTAGGGACTGACAACAAAGCTAGGACCATCAGCTTCTATGGCACGACCTGTAGGTGAATTTTAATTTTAAAAACAAAACAATTACATACATGTACATGTATCCATGTAGTCACAGGTAATTATTACTTGTTAATGCTATTTGGAGGAAATATACATTGCAGAAAAAAAAAATCAAGTTAGAGCATTTTTATTGGCAGATGCACATATAGCCATAGGCTTCAAGAGAAATAGATACAAGGTGTAAAGCTATTCATCAAGATAACATGAATATAAAAGATTAAAATGCGAGTGAAATAGATAGAAGACAAAGAGAGAAAAGGAGAGTGAGAGAGAGAGAAAGAGAGAAAAAGATATATAGTCAGTGTACAATGATGGAGAGCAAGAAAGAGAGATAGAAAAACTGAGATGAAAACAGATAACAAGTAAAAGAGTGATGGATATATAAATGAAAAGAGATACAACGAATGCACAACTCTCAACAAGCCATTCCTAAAAGCTACATGTACATGTACTGTGTAAATTGTTTAAAAATCAACTCACCTTGAATGAATATGTCTTGTATGGCCTTACAGCTCTGACAGAGGATGCTCCATAGCTCCTCTTCCTCCAGGGGGCCTCCTCTAACCTGAAGCACCTCACTCAGGGAGACCTGGATACTGCTACCAACAGGCATGATGGTGGATCACTGGATCTGAATGACAGAAGGAGACAAAAACCAAAATTAATTTTTATGTGACTGTAATGATGTACTGTATACATGAAGTCTTGAATGTGATTAAATGTTGCTCTTTACCACAAGCAGATTACAATTTGTCAAGTCCTAAATTTCCAAAGAGACCTAGATTATTCACTTACCTGGAAATTACTACACGTAGCCTGGAGCATATCAGAATGGGATGTGAATTTCATTATTAAATCATTTTTATTATGATACCTGTATAGCACTGTATCGTTTACCAAACAGTGTTCTATGTCACAGACAGAATAGAACTTAGCAATACCAAGTCAATACTTGGATAAAGCTAGCGTGTAGCAACATGCATGGTGTATCAATAGATATGAGTGGCAGAAGAGGAATAAGATAAGACCTACATTAATTTCATCATGTACATGCATTATGATTATATCTTATTATCTGTTAAATCAGAGTAGAGTACAGTACACACAAACCTGAGTGGCATTCTTGTAAGTGGACAAAGACCGACATAAGCTCCACTTATCAAGTTTGAGATACTCAGCAACCCTACATGTACATGTATGTATGACCTTTCAAATTAAAAATTCATGCACCATACATTGTAAATATTGTCCTCCCTAAATTACTACCGGTAAGCCTTATTCCTATCTAAATTTCACTGCCATCTACTGCATGTGAATGAAAGTTCCAATGTTCATGCTTTTTTTTTCTTGTTTGATTTGAAATCTAAGTACAACATATTCAGTTCACTGCAATTAGGAAACAATATTAAGATATAAGGTTTATAACAAACAAACACTGAGATTTATCAAAAGAAATGTATATGTACAGCAATTTTGCAATTAGTATGAGCTATAAAATACATCTATTAAAAAAAAGACAACATTTTTCCACTTTGAATCGAAAAGTTAGTGGTACATGTAAGTGTTCTTCTTTCTTTGCACGGATCTCACAAAATAAGTGCAGATTGAACAGAGAATAAATAAGAAGTGAGGTGCAAACAGTATGTGCAGAGTACTAAAATGTATACTCTCAGTCTCACACCATTTTATCGATTAGATTTAATCATTTCAAATTTCGTGAACTCTCTCCAGCTCCCCCTCTCTCTCTCTCTCTCTCTACTGGATATTTCACATGCTGATATTCTTAATAACAGTTTCAAGAGATACTCATACCAATAGAGAGAGGAAAAAATCAATTCCGAATGTAAACAAAGAATCTGAGGGAGGGAGCAAGCAGCTGCTGCAATCTAGAGAAAACATCAATTATTACTAAGTTTGTATTCCAAGTCCAACTAGGGCTCAAAGCCTTGAGTTTCCTTGTGATCGAAGATATCTGTTTATTTATGCATCTGTGATAATTAAAATGGTAAAAGTTTTGAATAATTGTCTGACAAGAGTGATCCTTTTGTCCACATATTGTACGTCTTTAAAAAATAAAAAAAATACTTGTGTTACCTAGATGTACAAGGACTGTGGTTTACAATACACATAGTGATGCACATTACATTGGACTTGGGTTGGATTTAAATCCCATTTGTCAACAACATCTTTCCAAAGCATATATACAGTATTGCTTGAAATAAAGTAGACACTCTCATACTGTGTCACGCGTGACTGCATGTACATGTATTAGTCCAGAGAATTTGGTGTCACTTGGTATTAGGGTGTCTAGTGTCTACTTTATTTTGAGCAATACTGTATGTATAACTTGATAGGCTATTACACTATATATGACCAATGTAGGCCTACATGTAGCTAAATACAAGGTATCAAAGCTTTGTATACCGGTAAGTGATTTCATACCTGTAGATGAACAGTCTAACCTGGGTCAAACAGTCCTCCTACAGGTACACATACACATGTTTTAGTGTATTTTAAGGCCATCACATGTTACAGGCCTGCATGTACATGTACACCTGTACTTAATTAAGTCTTATTTCTATTTCAATAGTATACTGTACATAGTATCCCAAAGTCAACTACATACAGTGTTGTAGATGGCAATGCTTACAAACATGTAGGTACAGTACATGAACTGTAAATTGTCTTCTAACTTTGTATTTGTAAATTGACTCAATACAATTTTAATGAACATGGTCTACATTTTATTGTTTGAAGCAAAACTATTGAATTTACAAACAGAATTGGGTATTGGAATTTGGAAAGGAGTTTTTTGTAGGACAATAAGGGTACAAGCTTGTTGGAGTGTCACTGAATTCAAGGAAGTTCTTCTTCTTCTTCCTTACTTGCAGTACAGACCGCCGTCAGGTGTTTTGTCGTACTGTTGAGGTGCAGTGAAAATGTGTACAATGTTTGATAAAAGTTACAATTAACTGCTTTCGAGTAAAAACAAAGTTCCTGTGCACACCTATAATTTACACTAAACTAATTACTATTACTGTACAGTCAGCATCATATTGGTAATGCAAAATGAGCCTTTATCACACACCAGATGGTTATTTACATTTCCAGCCCTGATCAACAATGAATATTCTTGGCAGAGGTCAATTACGCTTTTGTCATGTACATGTAAATCATCACTCAGGAAGACATGGAAGGTAGGCCTATAATTAAAGCTCCATTACTCTGATTAAAAATTTCTACATTTATGGTTAAATTCCTGATGGATTTCAAAGTGTGTTGCATGAGTAAAATGAAGACTGTTCAAGCAAACGCCGAAGGTAGTGTTTTTATGTTTTTGTTTGTGGCTCTCCACATAGGCAAATTATGGATGCCAAGTAGGCCTAAGACTTCTTGAAATCAATATCATAATTCATATTTTATGAATAACCAAGCCCGTGACTCGTAAAGCTAGAAAGTCATCAATCTCACCAGCTAGCGCATATCCAATGTAACCCTACCCTCCCTGCATCCCTGTGAATAGACCGAAAGCTTCAGTCTCTGATATCGACGGTTGTTCCGCTGAGATTGCATCTGGCTCCTCTGACCGCCTCTATACATAGACTGAAGTACGTCAATGGGGTAGTGTGGGGAACGAATGGTTCGGTTCGGCCGGACCGCGATGAATGAGATATTCAACGAGTTTTTCACTCTTTACGTCTTCATATATATCCACTTTGGCTGCAATATTACACTGAATCTAAATAGCCATAAGAAATAACCCGGAAATATATACTTTGACTTACGATAGCTTGCTCATTTAGATCCTATATTAATGATTAATCCGAGAAAGTCTTGTAGTCAACAAGATTTGTTGTCAGCCATCTTGGTTTGAGTTGATGAATATTCATTTTTTCTTTTCGAACGTCCAATAGCTACGTATGAGTCAGCCCGGCTTGAGCCGGTGATGTTTGAATATTCATAAGCCCAATATCAAACACGTGCTCTGATTGGCCATTGGGCTTGTTTTGGTCGGTTGACCCGAAATATATCGGGCGGGTCATGTCATAGATTACCAGTTCGAATGCATGAACGTACCGTTTCCTTGGTTCTGAGATAAAAAATGGATAACTCATATACGTAAGTCCGTAAATTTCGCATTTCAAAATAGGTAATAAAACTTTGAGAACTGTACATAGGAGAATAAAAATACATAGTATTTCTATATCTGATTTATAAATCAGAAAATTAGATCTAAATAAAGAAAATCGTGGGAGAAAGTTTTGGGGTAAAAAGTGAGTCACAATCGGCTCAATCTCTCCCCATGGTGCGAGGCGTACGGGGTACCGTCTGTGTATGGGGAATGTCAACAAATGTCAGTTTTATTTTATTATTAAAGAATGACCCATACCAGACGGTTATTTCTGTCTACCCTGTGACATACATAATTTGAATAAAATTGAACCCTATATAGAGCATAATCACATACATGTACATATAGATCTAGAATTCTAGATCTACAACTTGTACAACTACTACTACTAGCTACAAGTCCAACTCATAAGTCATTGGCAATTGTGAACGTTTTAGAATTAGAAATATCATTATGATTTACATTGATTTGTAGAACAGTCATACATTTAAATTTTGATACCAGGTAACCACTCTTTCTCTCCATGTCCAGAAGCCAGTCAGCTTCAGAGCATAATCATTGAGTGATTGACCACCACTAGATCTATGCATTTCTGGAGTGAGCTGAGTCAGAGCTAGGCGCTCTTTGAGTTTGACTCATCAACATAAACAATATTACGGAAGAAAAGGTAGCTCCTGTTGGTCTTCCGGTCGCTTCTTCTTAATGGTAGTTTATCAGACAAAACAACTTTGACTTGAGGGCCGAGGGCACACTAGAGACTAGACTCTAGAGTCTGCATGTAGATGTAGAGAGATGAGATGGATCACATTTTTTTTTAGACACGGAGCTCAATTTCGGCGATTAAAATTCAGAAGAAAGACCCTTAAACGCATCATACAGTCAATCTGGTAAGTGGAACCGATGTAATTCAGCCTAGGCCTAATTTACAATAATAAATGCATCGGATATGCATCGGGTAAAATGTAGTATTTTGGGCCAAGAGTGTTGGCCATAAATGGCCAAAATGTTTGAACAGGAGCGCCTATGGTCGGCTTCTGTCTCTAAAGTCAAGAGAGGAGCCGACCTAGACAGAAATAACCGTCTGGTATGGGTCATTCTTTAATAAAACTGACATTTGTTGACATTCCCCATACACAGACGGTAACCAATACGGCTCGCAACGGGGGGAGAGATTGAGCCGATTGTGCAGCACTTGTTACCCGAAACTTTCTCCCACGATTTTCCTTATTTAGATCTAATTTTCTGATTTATAAATCAGATAGAAATCAAATTTGTATTTTTTTTCTCCTATGTACAGTTGTATAAGTTTTATTACCTATTTCTAAATGCGAAATTTACGGACTTACGTATATGAATTATCCATTTGTTTATCTCAGAACCATGAAACGGCATTCGAACTGGTAATCTATGACATGACCCGGCCGATATATTTCCGGGTCAACTGACCAAAACAAGCCCAATGGCCAATCAGAGCACGTGTTTGATATTGGACTTATGAATATTCAAACATCACCGGCTCAAGCCGGGCTGACTCATACGTAGCTATTGGACGCGAAAAGAATAAATGAATATTCATCAACTCAAACCAAGATGGCTGACAACAAATCATGTTGACTACAAGACTTTCTCGGATTAATCATTAATTTAGGATCTAAATGAGCAAGCTATCGTAAGTCAAGTATATATTTCCGGGTTATTTATTATTTGTTATAATACTCAGTGTAATATTGCAGCCAAAATGAATATGTGAAGACGTAAAAAGTGAAAAACTCGTTGCATATCTCATTCATCGCGGTCCGCCGAACCGAACCATTCGTTCCGCACACTACTGCATACGCAGTACTTCAGTCTATGTATAGAGGCGGTCAGAGGAGCCAGATGCAATCTCAGCGGAACAACCGTCGATATCAGAGACTGAAGCTTTCGGTCTAGAGCCGACCCTACCCAAATCAGAGGCTAACGAACGAAAGAGACACCATCAAACACACCAGTCATGCCAATTCTAACATGTTCAATATTTTCACCTGGAGGTTTTTTATGTAAATCTTAAGGGTTTGGTGGTTTATGAAATATGAGATTGACAATTACATTCATTGGTACAGCTATACATTACAGGAAGTCAGGACAGACTAGACAGGAGTCTGATTAGGTCGACTTGGTGCCCTTCATCGTGCCGTTTCGACTCGCTACTCAACGGCAGCAAATTCGCAAACCAATCAACAACTCTTAAATTTATTCATGATCTTAATATTCTTAATCTTACCCTCAACGTTTCTAGTCTACTCACCAGTTTCTATCCTCTAAAATTCATTGTTTTGGTATGGAGGTTAAAATTTCAAATACGTCCATTGCAACAAGATTTCGAGCTATTTATGCGAAGGATCCAGCATTTCCATGATGTAAACAAGTCCAGCTTTATGGTTTCTGTTCATTTCGGTGAACGCGAACCTCGTATATTTTACTGTATGTATAGTCCATGCATGCATTGCATGCGAATAGCATACACCGTGTACCATTCATAATAACGCATACCATTTCAAAGACTCATAGCGTTATTGACAACGGTGGACGCGTCCACTAAGATAGAGGGGGTTCTAAATCGATAGTTGGACGAGCTGTGCTATTTTCTTCAAATATTTGTGATTACTAATGCTAAAAAATATTTTATCACTGTTGTTTTAAATCATATTAACCTATTTGAATAGGATTTTGCAGGAAACACTACCAGGATCGAAAAAATATATGTATAACTCCCGATAATTATAATTGAGTGATCCCAAGGAGCCACAGAGCAATTAGGCATCCCGATCCAAAGAGGGGAGCCGCGCCCACGAAAACCATTGGCATTACTCACATCATGTCAGAAATTACCTTAAAATCATCCACTAATCAATCACAAGCCATAATCGTCATGGATATACCACACACATATATTTTAATTGTAGTTATTTAACTACATATGGATAATTGACAAAAAAAAATTTAAAATAAATATAAAAAGTCCTTCACTTTTTTTTGGGGGTTCAAGTGTTTGCATTATAGTGTTATTTGAGCAACATCTTGAATCTTTTTTCTTCATGACTGTTCCTAATCGAAAGGAATGTTTTTTATTCATTGTATGCTCACATATTTGCTCTCTGCCTTTTAAACCTTTTCTTCTTTATTCCACTCATTATGAATTCAAATTAATAATCTACTCCACTTTCTCCCATTATTCACACTTTTACACTGCATCTTCAAGGGAGGACCACTCCTCCCACCCCCCCCCCCTCTCCTCAATCCCTCATACATTGAAAGATATATCAAACATTGACTCAATAAATCCCAAAAAACATATCCATAGAACAAAATTTTACACACCAAGAGAATAATTACTGCACCAAGCATTGAAGGTTTTTATTCCCTTCATCAGAATCTCATATAACACATTCAATCAATCCAATTGATCACTTAAAATAAAATTGATGTACATGTATTACATAAATCAAACATTAAAACCATTGACAATTGTACATACAGATATATTATAATTTGCTATCTCCATGAATACCTTATATTATATATCTTCAAATGTTCCTGTGAGGTAAATTATTCAAAATACTGTACCAACAGGGTGAAGAGAAAAGGCTTGATAATAAGAGAGAGAGATAGAAAATGTTGTAACTGCAAATTGAAGCCTATGCTCATTAAACCCTGTTTGAAATGTCAGCTTCATATAATGAATACATGAGCGCTTGTTCCAAGGTATATTCTCAAAAAATAACGATAACATCATGTGCTGAGAGCCAGAAGGGCATGATCTAAAATACAGTACAAATAAATTATTCATACCCTTACAAGGTTTTGTAATTCTTTAAGTATGTGAACAATTGATTTGTCCTGATTTATGTTTCTTGAGAATGTGATATATTAAAGCTTACATTCAACAAAGGCGCTTATTAAACCAGTCCACCTTTGATATTTGAGTTTGAGAAAAACATATTTGAGAATATATATATAAATATATATATATTTGAGAAAAACATAAAAAAACATCAAATATACAAGGAGGATGAATAATTTAGTTAACTGTTTCACTGTCATATGGAGTTAATGCCTGTCTGGATTAAAGCATAGTTATCATAGTGAAAGCAAGAGCTCAATCAGCTGAATGAGAATACTTATAATAAAATAAAACAAAAAGGATTCAAATGATGTCAAAAAAAGAGAAAATTATAATATATTTGCACACAGAGTAGTTCACCTCTTTGTATGAAACAAATCTTGTTAATAACTATTGTTTAATCAAAGGGCACACTCGACTCGCAAGAAAACAGCAAGAAATAATGGAACCCGTATTCATAGAATAGATTGGAAATATAATAGCCATCGAAAAAATTATTGTTGTATACTCAAGCATGTAATAAAATTCTCCTTTGAGTAGCAAGATGGCAAACTAGCCCATGAATTCATTTCTGTAAATATTTTGTAATGGGATTACAATAATTTGTACAGAATAAGGATTGACATCTTGCACTCCAAACATCAGTGGACCAAGTAGAACCAGGTTTGGACTAAGTTAGACCAGGTCTAACTCGGCCCACCTTTGTGAAGTCAAGCTATCGTATCAAGATTCCTGACTACTGATCAATAAACCACATGTTCATCTCTCCTACTAAATGAATGAAAATATTTCCATTACATAGGTGTACTTCTATTTTCAGTACTAATTACAACCAGAAGTAACAATGTATGAATCTATTGTATTTCCGACAAATAATCAGCATACACTACGGTCCACATTCTACTAATTCAGTTAAACCCGACCATAGGTCTAAGGTCATGTTTCACAAAGGAAAACTTCTAACGTATCCTTTGTTAAACCTGATTTTCAACAAGAGCTTAAGCTCAGCATCAAGTTTAAATTTGAATAAAGTAGAATACAGGTCTATGTATAAAATATTTTAAAAAATCATATCTCTGAAGATCAAACTAATTAGAAAACAAAGACAAAATGATGAATTTCAAACATTAATTAGGCCAAGAAATCAATTAAATACTTGCAAGATCCAATAAGGCAGTACGCCTCACGCCTAGCAACAGTGAACAAATCTGAGAATAAATCCATTCCCGCATTTCTTACACATCTATTGACAACAGCATCAATTTTCATCTCAATTCATGTAATTCCAGAACAATTATTTTGCCGCCTGTAATAAGGCTGTTACAGCCACTGACAACTATCTTTACAGCTTTATTGCAGGGCAGCCTACAAAGTTATGATAAGGCCAAGACATCATGGAATGTATGTGAATAGATCTCTTATTTGTTGTATTTGTAGAAACCTTCGCCAGTCTTCACACCAAACTTTCCCTCAGCTACGAGCTTATTGATTGTCTCACTTGGCTTGAAGAGAGCTTCATCGGGGTAAGACTCATGCCATCCTGCAAAAAAAAGAAAAAAAAGAAAAGAGATTTAAAGCCCCACTGCACTACTTATAGCTACTTGCTCCCTCTATATAGAAAACAATGCCTAAGTGGTGCCCGTTGGTCCCCCATGATCCTCTTTTCCTTACGTTAATTTGAGAGCTGAGTTGATGAGATAACCACCTGTCAGAGACCATGCTGAGAGGTCTAATCCCTCCTGGCCAAACTAGTGCAGACAGGCCTTAAAGATTGAATGTTTAAGGGATGATTGGTATCATTAAAACGAAGAATAGCATTGAATTAAGACATACTGAAGCTTTTTGTCTTACACTCATCAGCCAGAGTAAACTGCAAGAATGAACACAAAAGTTGAAATCACACATCCTTGTCTAGCACGCTTGTGCTGTTTTTCTTTCTATGGTCCAATTTTGGCCCTTCATTCATTCTAGATCTTGCCGTTTACTCTGATGAGTACACTGAAGATAAAATGCTTCAGTATGTCTCTGTCCAATGCTACACTTAGAATATTTGAACGCTGATTTGAATATTCATGTATTTCGGTGCAAGATGAGATTGTCATGGAGCAAATAAAACCACAAATTTGAGGCAATCAATCACCTGATTTTTGTTCTAATGTTATTACTTTCTCACAATATGTGTTGTCAGGTAAGGAAAGATAAGTTTTCCTTTTAAGGAATACAAATAGGTAGCTATCACTGTGGTAAGTTGTGTGACACATACTTTTGCAACAATTGCCCCATGGTCAACATTCTATACTAACTTCAACCCTGGACACAAACCTTCATCTATCCATAACCTTAAACTAAAACCCCAATTGCAAACCTAACTCTACATCTATGATGAAAGAGAGCTTGAAGCAATTGTCACGAATGTATCTTCACCTCAATGGTAGAGCAGTGGTCTCATAACTGGGAGGTCTCAAGTTTGAAACCAACTTGATGTGCTAGTGCCCTTTGGTAAGGTACTAATATCTTCATTACAAAGTCCCTCGAAGAGGATTCAAAGCCATCAGCCTTCTGGTTGTTTATTTACAAGCATGCACATGCTTTCTTAGCAGTCAGGTAAAACCAACCAACCAACCGCTAAGGTAGGATGGAGTCACACTTAGGCATTAACAATTTAACAGAAGCCATCATTGATTTCTCTCTTACCATCTAGGATGAACTTGATAACATCAACACCAACGTAGTCCACCAGCTCAAATGGTCCCATGGGATACCCAGCTCCAAGCTTCATACCAATGTCCACATCACGTGTGGTAGCATCGCCTAGATACACAAGGGAGAGAGATTGAAGAAGAGAATGACCCCAAAATCTTAATAAAAATTGAAAATATGTGAGGAAGAAGGACCAAAGTCCATCTAAACATTTTATCATTTATCAAAAAAACTTAATATTGCAAAACAATGTAAGTTTAAAAGAAATAAATCACATAATGATTCATATATGAACATATTTTATGTATGATGCTGAAAACATTCTTTCTCCTAAAAAAATTTATAAAATTATTAGGTTTTTCTTGACAAGTCAAAAATTATTGTGATGGCCTTGGGCCCTTCTTCCTTTCATTTATTAATTGGACAGTGTTTTGCAACATTGCCCTAAACAATGCATGTAATAATGTGTTAATTGTTGGAGAACTATTTATTTTTTATTTTTAAGAGTACAAAGTTCAAAATAATTTTACATGAGCTTGCAGTACTGTAGCCCCTGAGATCACCACTAACACCGCCCATCTATTTGATACATGTGCTGTTTTATCAGCAGGCGTAGTTTGCTTTTGCTCTCATAATCAACCCATGATTACGATTTGTTCTAAACTTCATCTGGCTTCTTACAATTCCTTCTTCTTTTCTTAGGGATTGACCTTTGATAGTTCAACTGGGGTCTCTTAATCCACCCGATTTTGATTACTTTCTAGTTTGAAGTTTTAGTTTGTATTTATATGCTTGTTCCTATTGTTTGTGATTTAATTTAAATTATAGAAATAAACTTTCAAAATTCACTTGCTGACCAAAAAATGTGACGATGCAAGAAGGGGGGGGGGGTCATAGTCATCCCACCCCTCCCCAGGATATGATACCTTGCTGCCACAGGTGTCTGAATAAAAATGCACAAATTTCCCTTTTCCCTTTTGAAGTTCATTTTTAAGTCTACTCACCTCTCTCTATCATCCTTACAGCTTCGCACATGTAAGGTACAAGCAACCTGTTCACAACAAAGCCTGGGGTATCCTTAAAGTGAAAATATGAAGGAAAAATGAAAAGCTTGCATGAATGGCAGTTACAAACATTTGACCAATTCCACCAGGTTAAGAAATAAATAGGTACAAGTCATATAAATATAGCCATGAAACTACAGTCTGGAAATGCCCCGATAAAAACTACTTCCTTGAGTTTTCCTTTTGAACATTATTAAGACAGCAAGAGCCTTATGAACTTATTTCAGTTCAACAATCATTGAAAACTTAAATATTTAGTCATGCCCTATAAAATTATAGCAAAGTATTTGTAATTGTGGGATTTCAAATCTGTATCAATTGCTGTTATTACGGTCATTATCCTAAAAATATTTTAATGTACTGCTATCACTCATTCTCTATACCTTCTCCAATCTACATTTTACCATGTTTTCAGGAGATGTGAAATAAAATTAGAGTTGAATCTTTTACTGTTCATGTAGGATTTAAATTAGGAGGATATGAACTTACTCTGCATGTGATGGGTGTCTTGCCAACTGCTTTTGAGAAGTCCATAAGGCTGTTATATGTCTCCTCACTGGTATCGTTGCTTCTCACCACCTTCATAAGAGACAAGAGATTGTAAAAAGTAAGCTGAATAAGAAGTACCGGTACTCCTAATACAAAACAAAGCTGAGATATATCTAGGTTTGCCTGTATTGTAGCTTCAATTTGATGACAAAATAATAGGTACTGAAAATGATATTACACCTGTATAAAACCAGAACTGCCAAGAGTTGCCAAACTTTTGTCAATCTTGACCTCGCACAAAATTTGTAAATGTTTGATGGACAAGAAACATTTAAGTTTTTAAGCATTCACAATTTGTGAATTTAACCATGGGATTCTTTCCTGGTATTTTCTCTTGATCACATTTTCGGCAGAAACTTTGAGGATATATCTCCTCTATGCAACCAGTTAAGAGGTACTTAACAGTGATTTAACAACCCAATATTAATAGCACTCTAAAATAGTTTAGAGCCTGCACAGAAGGAAGAAAATATACCGTCATGTTTTGAAGGACATATCTCCTCTATGCAACGGTACTTAACAGTGATTTAACAACCCAATATAGAATTTTTACAATGAGCCATTCAATCATTCTGTAAAAGCGCTGCTTATAACGTCTGCTTAGATCCGGAAGGATGAAGGTCTGTGTAAAGTTATTATTTAAAACCCTTTTGGCTTTACTAGAAGGTGATGTGTTAAATAGATTACCTCAACCAGTTTCATCATGGATACTGGATTGAAGAAGTGAAGTCCACCGAATCGGTCTTTTCTTGATGTTGCACTGGCAATGTCTGAGATTTGTAATGAAGAGGTATTGCTGACAAAGATTGTATTTCTGTACAGAATTAATGGAGAAAATAGAAAAAGGACATTTCAGAGATATGAAATATTATTTATTATCTTTTTTCTTTTCAACATCTACAGAATATTTCAGAAATAATTTATTACCACACCCTAAATCAGAGGGTGAAGTTATTCCACATATTTATGCCTCCGCTACAAAGTAGCCGGAGGCATTATGTTTTCTGGCTGTCAGTCTGTCTGTCCGTCGGTACATACGTCCGTACGTACGTCCGGTTCTCGTGATCACATTATCTCAAGAACCGATTGATGGATTACCGCCAAACTTAATTCATGTATGTATCTTGCAGAGCTAATGAAGTGATTAGATTTTGGTGTCACGAGGTCAAAGGTCAAAGGTCACAGGGCTTATTATGTATGCAAAAATAGCTTGTGATCGCGTTATCTCAAGAACCGATTGATGAATTCCCGCCAAACTTAGGCCATGTATGTATCTTGCAGAGCCAATGAACTGATTAGATTTTGGGATCACGAGGTTAAAGGTCAAAGGTCATGGCTCATTATGTATGCAAAAACAGCTTGTGATCACACTATCATTAGAACCTGTGGACGGATTACCATCAAACTCAAGATATGTATGTATCTTGCAGAGCCAATGAACTGATTAAATTTTAGGGTCATGAGGTCAAAGGTCAATAGTCGTGGGGCTTATAATGTATTCAAAAATTGCTTGTGATCGCATTATCTTGAGAAGCGATACACAGATTACCATCAACCTCAAGACATGTTTATGTATCTTGCAGAGCCAATGAACTGATTAGATTTTAGGGTCATGAGATCAAAGGTCAAAGGTCATGGGGCTCATTATGTATGCATATAAATAGCTTGTGAACGCATTATAATTAGAACCGACAGATGGATAACTATCAAACTCAGGACAGGAATTTATCTTGCAGAGCCATGTATATGAAAAATAGCTTGTAATCACAATATTATTCTGAGAACCCGTTAATGGATTACTATCAAACTTGAATATTAAAAATTGCTTCCAATTTGGTTTGTAAAATCGCTCTATGGCGGAGGCATCATTTTCGACTGCGCGCAGTCGAAGTTTCATCTAGTTTTTTAATATGTTGTAATATATGCCACCCTCTAAATTAGTGCTGTAGCCGAACCGCCGAACCGAACGGAAGTTCGCCGAACATGGCACTTCCGAACCGAACTGAACCGAACCGAACCGAACCGAACGCAAAGGCCTGGTTCGGATGTTCGACAGAAAAATTTTAAACGTTTTTGCAGGCTAATTAACTTGTCATTTTATACCTAATTTTCATGTCATGATTGCTCATTCTATATTTACTTTTTTCCCATTTTCCTCCTTTGTGATTCATGCCTCTCCAGTCGTGGGCTCGACTTCACTGACGCCATTTAAATCCCAAATTCTGACCTCTACAACGTCGCGATCGCAAGCTATAAACAAGAATACACATGCCTACTAGGCGCTGATCAAAACAAGTTCGGCTCAAATCCAAACAATAAAAAAATTAAAAAAAATAATTGTAACAATATCGGACAAATGTTACCATCTAAATAACAAAATAAATACATATTATAGTATTCTAATTTATTCATTCAGGAAAATTAGGCATTTTCTTATTTACCCCATTAAAAATAAACATTCACAATAACAGCAATCGAACGAGCCTGGGCTGCTATCTCTGTGTATTATAACGTATACATCGGTAAATTCAAGATGGCAGCTTTCATGACTCGTAACATTAGACAACAACCATCTCGGCAAATCTTTAAAAAATTCATTTATCATTATCATAAAAATCATTTATTTTCAAATTGAAAACATGATTCTTGTAAAACTGCAAATAAAACATGATTAAAAACGGAAATATGAATGTAAGTACTAAAATAGTCATGTTTAAAGCAGTGTTTTATGTGAAATACGTGCCGGTCGGAAGCAGTGTTTTTTCATCAGGAGTGGTGGGCAGAAGTCCTCCGTGCTGGTCGGGCCCGCCCGGCCCGCCCAGTGCCGACCACCGTAGCTATTAGGCTGCTTGCTATTATTCCCCGAACCCCAAACCGAACCAAGTTCGGGTAAAAAATTGCCGAACCGAACCAAACCCGAACATGGCGCCTGACTTACAGCACTACTCTAAATCCTTTGGATATTACCACAATACTTAAAACTATTTGAAAAAAACAAAAATCATGTCAACAAGAAATTAATTTATCAGATTAGTTTCACATATGATTTATCATATTTATTCATTTTGTAAGAAAATTACATTAATTTGCACAGATTAACAAAAAGGTCGAAAACACTTGGAACTCCAAAAAATTCCTATCCCTCTGGATAAAAGAAGATGTATCTATCATTGTGAATTTCTTTGAAATGTATGGAAACGGTGCTATTTCAAACACTTTGATTTGATTAGAGTGGACTGGATATTAAAAAAATATAATAAAGGTTTTGATAGCAACTTACGCTGGTGCTACTTTGTCTAACTTGCTAAAGAGGTCTTGCTTGATCTTGATGTTTTCAATGATGGCTTCGATGACGAGATCCGCTGAACCCACTGCACTCTCGGCATCTGTAACCATACTGATGCTCCCTAGGATGGAGTTTACAAACTCTTTACCGCCCTTGTAGGAGAGTGGAGAAATGGGAAGTTTGAAGAATTTTTGATTGATAGCATATCCTACGACCTTTTTACCTTGAGAGATTTGTCTTAAAATCTCTGTTCTCAGCTGAGTGTAAATGTGAATGGCCAAACATAATCATGTCCAAAACAAACCATATGATATACAAGTATTACAATTTTTTGAGGAATATAATGATTTTCCTCTTTCTCTTGCCAATTCAGAAAATTATTCCCTCACTCATATCTACCATGGAAGGTTCTCAAGGTGCTCTAGTATTACCCCAGCTCTTGCTAGACTACCTATTTCAGTGAGTATTCAAAGTATTCCTTCCTAAAGGTATCCATTTAGCACCTGAATGGAGAGAGGCAGCTTTAAATAATTGTCAGGCCAAATGACACTAGTGCTGCACCAGAGCTTAAACCCACGACCTTCTTATCTCCAGTCAAGTGTTTAAACCACTGAACTATGACTATGACAATATTAATTTTGAAAAAATAACACTCTGCATTGCAATTTCTAATTTTCAGCATCATAAATAACCTTATGGATTAGCACTTAATCTGACAACTTGAAAGAGGAAGCTTAGAAAAAAAATGATGAAAAGACTTACAGCTGGGTCTTCAGCATATTTCTTCTTTGCGATGCGAGCTAAGCTCTTCTGGATATAGGCCATAGAGTTGTCAAGGACTTGTTGACTCAGGTCCACCACTGTAACAGCATGTCCGGTCTGTGCTGCTACCTGTTAAATGATAAGTAAATATTTGAAGTTTAAAAATACAGCACATTCTAAATAATAAGAATAGTGGGTTTTATACTCTTCTTCTTCTTCTTCTTCCTCATTAAGTGCTACTTCATCCGACAAAATTACGCACTGCAGTGTGGTGTGTGCCACGTCCAAAATGTGTGTAGGCATCAATCCAGGTGCAAAATATATACAGTGATATGCTGTTGAAAACGTGGACAGCGATGTGCTGCAATCAGTTCGACGCTTCCTTCAATGCCCCTTTAAAGGCATCCAGAGTCTCCTGGTACTCCAATTTTATGAGCCCTTCTTTAACATGGCTTTTATAACAGAGCTCTTGCATTTAAAGGATCGATCACTGCTAAGTACCCATTTACTTTATCTGGGTTAAATGTGGCAAATGTAGATTATTGTCTTTTCCAATGATGTTAGAGATGAGGTAGGGACTTGAAGCCTGTATTTTTTACTACTCTAAATAGTTCAGGGAGACCACAACACTGCATCTTAGGTTTTGTTTACATCACTCTTCACGCAGGGTATGGGTGCCAATTTAGACTAGGTGATATCGTATTACGTATCATCACCTAGCCCTTGGCTTTAAAGTACTATGTCCCATTTGCAGGCCAAAAAAATGCAAAAGTTAAATTCCAACGGCGTTTGAGAGATAATACTAATTTAGAACTTCCCTCTAAACAAATGGGCTTGAAAATGTATTTTTTGTCGGAAAATAATGACCATTAGTTGACGAATCGAATTTAGCGATCGCGATCGTTTAATTAAATAGACTGATTTTCAGACACTATCCCCTACCAGCTAACAAAGACAAACTAGGTAGGCCAAATCAATTGTTGGTCCCTGAACCCGTGGAAATCCACAGAAGTTCCAGGTCCCCTTTGCTCGAACTCTGCTATTCCAAACCACGTTCTACCCACACATAGCTGCATTACTATCCTGGCTGTGTATTAAAACTTGTTTTATCGATTTTCAACATTTCAAACACCACTGTACAAAACTAAACCGATTTCACTAAAAATTGGTACTTTAGTGACAATTGACGACACCTAAATAGCACTAAAATACAATTTTTTCGACTCACCGATGTTAGAAAGAATAATTTAAAATGAAAATCGTGAGTCAACTGTCAAACTTGCTTACCACATCGGCATGATTGTGTGCATTTGTGTATTATGTGTGTATTGACTGTTCATGTGTGCAAATGCTGCCTATTGACACGTAGTGCAGCGCTAGAGGTCAATACGCATTAGCATTGACTGTCTATGCTTTGCTGGAGTGGTTCTACCCAGATACTATCCGACTGCGGAACTCCTTACCATCCGCTGTCGTCGATTGCACCTCTTTGGAACTTTTCAAGCAGAAGGTGCAACACGTACAATTCGTACATTAAGCTCCATTGAGCTTCAGACTGTTTTTTAGCTGCACATAGAATTCTTTACCTTTACCGCAAATACTGGAAGAATGCTGAGACAGCAGTCGAGCTTCCAGGTCTATCTTCTTTTACTCACTACTCATTCTCTTAATCATTCTCATTATTATATTATTTACAGGGGGGCAGGAGGTAGCATCTTGACTGCACAATATACAATGTACAATGCCCCAGGATGCAGGAGCAAGGAAATCACTATGACATAGTATGAGTATTGAGAGACATAACAGTTTTTAACACTGTTCCTTCCAAGAATCCAAGTTCCAGCAACGATCAAGTCATGCTTCATTGCTTGTTGAAGTTGTTGTACTTGATGTAGATCTAGACTAGAGTCTAGTAGTAGAGGCGAGCCTTTTTTTACTTGCGTTGCACTGTAGTCTGTACACTCGGCACTTGACAAGCACAAGCCAAGGTACGATAATACGCCAACGGCGGTCTGTACTATACTGGAAGAAGAAGAAGAAGAATTGTACAAACTTTGAATTCTGCTTTTTTGTATAGGTCTAGACCTAATTTAAATTTAATATGGCTATTCTAATTTAGCACACATCTAAATGCTCATGTGGGACTACAGTCTACACTAAAAATAGAGCCAGAAGTTTTACCTGCGCAATTCCAGCACCCATTTGACCTCCGCCGACGATTGTTACATTCTTGATAGCTGCCATTCTTGCTGCAGACGTTACCATACTGCGGGAGATTGTGTTCGTAGCAAAAGCCATTTTGAAAACGATTTCAACACAGTTATATGAGCCTGTAAATGATGCACGTGACTTTCACAGTTGATTACGAGCCATGTACGCCGGTTGGAACAGTTATACGCCACGAATTCAGGCACTATAGCTAGGCGCCAGTCAATCATGCAATATAGGCCTACATGCAGTGATCGTGACCGTACCCAAGACCCGGCCCAGGTAGCTCAGCTCCATTCCAGCCACGCCCACTATCCCTGGATTCCCTAATTTAGAAATCAAACAGAATGATGTCATGATTGACCCAGCGTATCAGGAAAACTACCCCTGGACAATTACCCTCCGGAGTCCGGACAACTACCCCTGGAATCCCCCCCCCCCTGCCTACAGAAAAAGGAGCAAGTTCAGGGGGTAGGCCTATACTTGCCCTTTTCGATGTTTTCGATGTGTTCGATGTTTTCACTACAAGTAGCTAAAAACTGCATGTCTATTTTGTCAGTTGGTACAAGCTTATTATGTAGGCCCTACTTTGTTTTATGTTACTTTATGCCACTTATATAGCTTGTATGTACTTTGTACGTGCTTAACATGTTCATATTGAAACGGAAATAAATAAATAAAATAAAATAAATCGAAAGCGGGTGCCACTGGGCCTCTTACTTTGTTCTTCGGGGTAATTGTCCAGGGGATAATTATAATCATTTCCCGGATTTAAATTATCCTCAACATTTTGCTTTTTTTTGTATAATTCAATTTCAAGAAACAGAAAAGAGAAAGGGAAAAGATTAGATAAATCTCATCTAGGTCTCGATGCATGATATGAAATTGCATCCATTCCACCGTATGAAGAATTGTTAAGACATTTTTCTCCTCACAAAATAATAATCAAAATAATAATAATAATAATAATAATAATAATAATAATAATAATAATGTCAACTTATAAAGCGCACATATCCATTCTAAAAGACTGCTCAAGGCGCTCTGTACAACATCAAAATAATTATACAATATTAAAACTACGACATTAACAAATGGTGCTTAATCATGTGAACGTTCTCATTTATTCATGTCAACGACATTCACATTAACGACTAGAATTTGTTCCTCTGCAATCAGCTTGAATTGATATTTCTCATTAAAGTTAAAAAAGTATATAGAATATAAAAACAAGGCTAAAATCAAACATTAAAAATTAAGGGATATACCAGGGCCAGGGATCATTCATAATAAATAACAGATCGCAGTGCATGCGCTGAACGGATTTTTCATAATTTGTCACGTTTCTCACTACCTCTCTCCCTCCCTTTCTCTTTCTCTCTCTCTCTCTCCCTCTCTCTCTCTCTCTCATTTTCTCTCTATCTCTCCCTCTGCTCCTTCCCTGCACCTCTCTCTCCATTCTTCCCTCGGCCTCTCCTTCTCTCTTTTTCTCCCACCATATCCCCAACCCTCAAAATCTCTCTCCCTATATCCCTCCCTCAGTCCCTTTATACGCTCCCCTCTCTCCCCTCTCTCTGTCTCTCTTTCTCTCTTCTCTCGCTCCCTCTCTTGACTCTTTCAATACAAATTTATAATCGGGCTCGTGCGATGAAAAAAGGTTTATACAGATAAAATATTATCACTCTGTTAATATGCTTACATTGCACGATAACATGCATTATTATCAGTATCCATTATAATATGATAACATTATATTTCGTAACATATTCATTTTAATTCAAGGTTGATGTTATGGACTATAATAGGTTTGCCCTAGGCGTGTATGATAAACAAACTAACGATGCAAATTACAGACAGAACAACAAATGGCGACATGTAGAGATAAACATACATTGTTTATATAAGTCTTTGTAGGAAAATGAAAACTCATTACAAAGCGCTATATATAGGCACAACAGTCGAATGAAGAATCAGTAGCCTATATAAATTAAAATATCTTGCGAATTTTTCCCTATTTCATCATGGATGCCTAGAATGAGAAACCCTATAACACAGCATAGCAGACACAAGAACTGCACTAAATGCCAGATTGATCACTAACATGTATGTATCGGGTATATGAGAAATAGTTTAATATACCGAGGAAACAAAAGCATGAAAGGATAGTTTGATCCATAAAAAGCTCGCGATCGTAAAAATTGTTACAAAGCGAGGTGACTCAGTCGGTCTTCTTTTCATTACAGCCTCGACTAGAAAAGACTTGGATGTTTGAATGTTTCCATTTGCGAAAGTCGTGACGGCTAAGAGCACTTAATTTTCATTCGATCTTCGCCTGTTGATTGTTGACTGTTTGACAATGCCACACGATCCGTATATATAATATATGGAGAGGTGATGCGGGAGTAGTGAATACAATGCAATAATCTTTTATTCTCCCAAAAGAGTAATTTTTCGGAAGAGGAATATTCATAAACTGAGTCAAGGTAAGCTATTCATTCACATTTTCATTTTCTGTTTTCCGAAACCTTTTTCAAATGTGTCCAGAGTCATTATATTGATTAAAAGTCTGATGCTTTTCATGATTTTTTTTTGTTTTACTTGTTTATTTTCCTGAGTAGCCGTGGTTTGTGAAGTGGAAAGTTGAAGTCCAATGAAATTGATCTTGGCATGTATTACTCAAGCTTGATGGATTCCATATATATTCAGTTCGACATGAATGTTTTTAGAATTTTGCACAATGTTGACTTTTGTTACCCCTCGCGCGCTCTCTCCCTCTCTCTCTCTCTCTCTCTCTCTTTCTGTCTCTCCCTTCTCCTCTATGTTTCTCTTACTCACCTCTCACTCATCCCCATCTCCCTCTATCTATCTATCTCTCTCTCTCTCTCTCTCTTCATCTTCAATTCTGTAGGCCTATTTATCTTATTCCTTTCCACTGGATTCCCTTATCACTATTAATTCTAACTCTTCCATATTTCTAGCTGTTATACACAATCAGTACAGTCTCCTTGTGAACACCTTTCCCTCGTTCTCCCCTACCTCCCTCTCTCTCTCTCTCTCTCTCTCTCTTTCTTTATATCCTCTCTCTCTCTCTCTCTCTCTCTCTTGAAACCTCTTCAATGTCTTCATCTGTCCCCTTTCTTTCACCTCCCAACTTCTGCTCACGTTGTCATTTAGCTTTTTGGCCTTCAGGTTTCATACGCTATAACCCAGTGGGATGGAAAACATATGACGAATCCCTCATTTGTATCAGTTTCCGGGTATACGCCACTGCTTGGAGTACATTAGTGTGATGGATGTTATAGGATGAACAATAACATTCCATATCAAATGTTCATTCTCACCCACGTAGCCTACTTTCTTTCAATATTCATTTCTTTACCGGAGTGAAGAGTTTAATTGGTCTATGTCAGGAGAAATAAGTCTATGGTTTTCAGCAAGGCACAGCAAAAGCCAAGACTCTCTCTGCTTGGAGCTTGATTGCAGTGATGGTCATAATTGAGCAGATCAATAATTACATCTGCCTAGGACAAAATGTCACTGATGATGCCAGATGCGCTGCAGACATAAAAAGAAGGATTGAAATTGCACGGAATACATTCATGGCAATGAAAGACTTATTTACAACAAGAAAGGTAAAAATTGAACTTAGACCATGTCTGGTCTGTTCTATTGTATGGAGCATCGATATTAACAAGTTTAAGACTATGGAAAAAGTGACATCATTTATCATTAGGGTGTACACACAGACAGGGAAATTACGAAAATATCATGGAAAGATATGAAATCTAACAGAGAAATATTGCATAATATTACGGTAGGGCTTCAACAAAATAGCCTGATAGGAATGGTTAAAAAAAAGAAAGTATAAATATTTTGGGCTCATTAAAAGACATCAGATTCTCTTGAAAGAATCAATTGTTGGAAGGAAAAGAAGAATGTGTCCGACCAAGAGGGAAAACAAGAACCAACTGGGATGGGAACATGAAGACATAGAGTGGAACATTGCAAGAGTATACTATAGAATGGTAGAGAACATAGATGGTGCATGTAGGGGAGATGATGCAATCAACCTCCGAGCTGGGAGAAGATATATCACTGATAGCAAAGTGTATAAAGAGGTCTATGTAAATCGATATATTATATCGATTGCTTATAGTGAAATCCATCCGCAAACCGAGCGTGAAGGAATCAACATTTGAGAATATTTGTCCGTGCTTTTGAACAAATAGTGAATCGGCGCTATAGAGGTTGATTGTGTATGGTTTTGTAAATAACCCCCTCGATATAGATTGGAAACTCAAGTTTGATCGAGTATATCTCTCTTGTTATGGCATAATCATCTCTATGCTATAGTATCAGTAGAATGTGTTTATTCCTCTTTAAAATTAGATCACACTTGTTTTGATATTTCGGCCACGGAATGAGCTGTCAGACGGTTTTTAAAATTGCGAATTAACTTCCTTTGGGTTAGTCAACGGTTTGTCCATCACGGATTATCAAGTAATCAATCTGATAAATGTTTATATTTGCTATTTTGTAATCTTGCCGTATTTGGCGGCATATTCACTGTGAAACAAGAATATGTATGATCGAAACAGACCATTACATCAGTGATGCAATTTGAGCGTAGACCCAAATACAGCTCTCCATCCATTGACTTGTCATGCATGATAAAGTATCTTCTGTCCTTCGCTGTCAAGGTGATCAGAGTGCATATGTTTAATTTGTCGGGATAAAATGCAATATTCTCCCGCTTTTGTCAACAAGCGAATCAATAAACCCTACATGATACATCAACCTACCCGAGTGGGACTAAAAATGATTAATAAAAATAGACCATCAGTATTATTTCTGACGATTTTACAGGAAACCTTCGAGAAAGAGAGAGAGAGAGAGAGAGCGATATTACAGTCGATCTGTCATTGCAGTCCGGGAGTGATAATTTTATTGGAATATTATTCTATGACCGCAGACTCGGCTATATACCTCACCTAATATCAATATGTATATAACATGGCGGACTGTCTTGTCTTGTGTTCATGACGTAGTCAACACCAAGGACGCAACTCTATATGCTTTCGGCATACTAAACTACTTCATAGCTTATACAAGGAAATAGACAGAAAAGTGAACAAAGTGGGACAAAATCAGAATTAATTCCAACAAATACGATGGCAAAGACTGTCGAAAGATCACCCTAACTGGCCTAAGGCAATTTCAGTATAGCCCTGTCTTATTGACTGTGCGAATAATAATATTATTACAATGCCGTATTACGTAATCTGAACATGATTTCTATGTTTTGTAATTGGACTTGATATCTCGAAGGCACTTACGATCGTGATAACAGTTAATAGGTAAGAATGATATAGATAAACGTCTACATAATCAATACATTAACCAGGCATTCATGATTCATGTGATTATTAGCTCTTTAGGTTGAACTGAACCTAAACATAAAGAAAAATGAAATAAAATGAAATAATTTAAAAGTAGATAATATGAAAAAATATGCATCATCACCTCAAAATATCACATGCAGAAAAAATAAAAATAAATAAAAGGACCTTATTTTGCTATCGTAATGATCAATATCAATATGATTTTTATATTATCATTAATAATATGAAATTATTATTAGACTATTATTATTATTATTACAAAATATACTACAACCTGTATTATTATTATTATTATTATAATCATCATCATTATTACTACTGTAAATACGGTCGAATGAATACTAAAGTGTGTGTTTGCAAGTGAATATTTATTTATAGAAAAAAAATAAAAGGTTAGCAAGAAATTTGAACCAAATAACACTGTGAAAAGATGACGGTTATAATTTACTGAGGGCTGAATGAAAATTAATGATAGTCATTTTTTCTTTTTTAATATTTCGTTTCATGTCTAAATAGTTCCACGCGTATACATGAATTTTCTCACTTTTCTCATTATCTCCTATAATAATCTGTTTCAATTGTCTTTGAATATAGGAACATACGGAAAACAATCTTTTACGTTTCACCGTCGATCAGGTGCAAAGTATTTATCTGTATGGTTGATTGCACGTAATTCACTCTAATGGGTTTTCTAGATATGATGGAAACCATTTTGAAATGCTGAGTAAGGCTTTATTTTTCTTCATCCTAAACAAATTCCACTTTGAATGCTGAACGTTAATGTTGCTGTTGGTAATTAATTTCATTTGATAAGGATCGGCGGCATTTACGTATATATGTAAGCTTTAATTTGATCATGATACACGCAGGGAAGGACTGCGCCATTTATAGACTGAAGTGATAAAAGCAAAATAATGCGATGCATGAAAGGGCGTTTATTTAATAGAAATGTTTTTTTTTTTTTCATTTCATAGAGAGGCCCGGGGCTATCTTCTATATGGTAATTATGTACGTTATGCCATGGGGTAGATGGAGTAGAGATAATGTGAGTTGTCTTAGCCTGAAATATTGATATGATATTTCTTAGCTCAGCTCTCGGCTCTATTAAATTTTTCACGTGTTTTACCTTTAAAGGTCACACAATCTACGTCATTTTATTACACATTCTTCCGTAGATCTGTTCATTTTCTCTTATATTTTTCATAGAATCTGGCCGAATATGTTTCGTCTATATTTGACTATCACCCGGAAATATTTTTCATAGAATCTGGCCGAATATGTTTCGTCTATATTTGACTATCACCAGCACCACCAGCACCCCTACAATATGCTGCTGCTGGTACTACATGTACTACTACTTCTACTACTACTATGTCATTGGCGGATCCAGGGGGCACAGGGGCACGTGCCCCCAAAAAAAAAAAAAAAATAGTGCTCACCACCCCCAAAAAAAAAAAAAAAAAAATAGTGCTCACCACCCCCAAAAAAAAAAATAGTGCTCACCACCACCCCCCCCCACTTAGCGAATTTTCGGCCGGCGAGATTTTCCAATTTTCCAATTTCCGGGTGCAAAAAAAAAAAAAAAATGTGCTCACTAGGTCAATTTCATAAATTACAAAAAATACATTGTCAGATACAAACTGTTCAAAAGTAAAAGCGTGAAATATATGCAAAAGAGGAATATTGTACAATTTAACACATCATAAAATACTTAAAGGTGAAGAGAGAAACTAAAGCGAAACAAACAAGATAACATAGAATTATCAATATTAATTGAAAAAAGGGAAAGTAAATACATACGGCCTTTAACAAAAATATGAAGTGGAGTGTGTATGTGCCACTACTCTTCACCACAACTGTTCTGTTGCTTTCTTAATTAGGGGTATTTAACTCTTTCGTGAGTGCGTATAAAAGGAAGATGAAATGAGCTTATTAACACAACTTACCACTTATTTGACTATTTTTAGACTCATTTTTTGTCCGAGTTCCATACTTTTATGCTGTCGTTCGATATAAAGGGTAGACAAACTTCTATCCATAGGATAAGTACTTCGGAAAGTGTATATCTAGCCCTGTATAGAAAATATCCCCTGTGTTTACCGGTAACGACAATACCATCCAACCATCATACCTGTGTACATTAAATAGAACAGCCACCGATGGTGTTATGTAATCACCTCCAACCCGCCCTTGTTGGGTGGCTGCGCTGCATCCACTTGCTAAGTTGTGTACGCCATATGTACAGGTTTTTAGTGCATTTTGTTATACCACCCGTTGTGGCGCGCCCGTAATTACACCCATCCAATCAGTAAAATGCACACTCTTCGCACGCTCTTTGCACACACACGCTCACGCATTGTGTGCTAGCTTTCATAGGTAAGATCAACTTTGCACTACCAACGACGGCGCGCACACACACGAAGGCACCACAGTTCGGGCGAGCTTTCAACTGGAATAGGCACTCGTGCTTTTTCTCTCAAAAAAGATTAGCTAGTTGGTAAAGGTACTGAGCGGCTATTTGTCTTTCTTATTATACCCAATCGATTAATTTAAGAATAGGCTTAAACGTGTCTTGTGGCGGCGAAGGAATCATATCCAAGAAGTGAGTGTTGTTTTTATTTCCAGGGGAGAGGAGAATATTGTGAGCAGGCGACTTCTTTGGAATTTATCAAGTTTAACTTTGTTTAGACCAGTGAGACTATTTTGGTCCGTATTCTTGGACCAGTGACTTATCTTTGTTTCTGTTTGGCAGAGCAAACATTTTGGACCACTTGGATCTTGTGAAGGTGAGTGTTTACAATTGACAGCCAATGATTATACTTATAAAATATTAGCAAGTATGGCATTCTTCGTAAAGCCTAAATGCCAGCCATATATTATACAGTTTATACTCCTTAATTACGCTTACTGATGAATCAATATGTGGCATCTGGGGGTGTTTCACAAAGACTAAGATCGACTTTAAGTTGGACTTAAGTATAACAGGCCGTTCGTGACATTGTTTGCTCTCACCATTATGATCGATCTTTAGATAATATTTTTTCCTTCAATAATGAATTATCAAAAAATGTAAGTTTTGTAGATTTTTTACCATGATTTGTACGTCCAGTGAGAGACCAATGACAGTAAATGATGAGAGAAAACAATGGCACGAACGGCCTGTTATACTTAAGTCCAACTTAAAATCGATCTTAGTCTTTGTGAAACACCCCCCAGGAACATGAAATACGAGCCGGAACGTTCCAATTTTTATCAATTTGAATCAAGATGTTTTATTTTACCTGATTGCTAAGAAAGCAAGTACCGGTCTTTATATAAGCAAACCAGGGTTACCCATCTAGGGACTTAGTAATTGGGTGTTAATGCTTTACCAAAGAGCACAATGCGACTTGGTTTAGAATCCTGGACCTCCCAGTTACGGTACCACTGCTCTATACCACAGTGGTAATGATTATTACCTTATTACCGGATGTACTGGAAAATGCAGAGATCTGCAGTCGAGTTTCCAGGTATATCTGTCATCCAAGTCCATCTTCCTTCTCCAATAATATGATCTAACCGTCGTGTGTCAGTGTCAGTGTGTATTAAATGTGCACATTGCTTCGTAAGAATATATAATTCACCACACCAAAATAATAATCAATGGTAATACCAAAAAATGGAAATAATATTGACATCCTTATCCTTTACGGTCAGAAATCTAAAAACTGATACACAATATTTTAAAAAACTAAATAGTGATAATAATAATAATAATAGTGACAATATCTAAAATAGTATAATGCACAAAATAAAAGAATATGTGTCCAGGATTCCAGAACAACAGACCATCTGATCGATCGTCTTGGACAACTAGACCTCGGAAAACTAATGTCCGGGCAACCTCTAGCAATTATCCCTGGACAAGTACCCCCTGGGATATCAACCACGCAGGCAATACCCCCAGACTAATTCCTCTGGACAACTGACTATTCCAGGAAAATTTCTCCTGGACAACTAGTATCTTGTTGCAAAAGAGTGGAAAGACACTCTTCTATATATATACAGGAATCATAATATTAGGCACCACTTTGTTGAATGGAGTTGAATTCACTGGAAAGTAGAGTGGAATTCACTTCAAAGTAGTGGTTTGAATCACTCTATTTTAATAGATTGGATTATAATATAGTATATCTATATTAGTGTGTGGTGTGTTTGTGTGTGTGTGTAAATAGTTTTTACAGACGTTTCAATCAGATATGATTATTTTCGTCTGGGGACCGACCTTTAACGTCACTATCCGAAAGACGTGACACACTTTCGAACCGGGGTCCGTCTGAGCCAGTTTGTAGGCAAGGACAGAGAGCTGACCAAGTGAACGTATCGCTAGACCAACTCACAACTCCCTTTTTATAGTTGCGGAGAAACCAATGAACACGTCCCACTTGAAACTCGAGACATTTTTACTGTTAGTATGAAACGTACATGCAGGAAGTACATTGTCATATCATAATATTAAATTTACCCACATTTCAAATTTATAGTAGAGATGGCGCCGAAACAAAAACCACGCATAAATCTTGTCTAACAAAATATATTTAGAATCCCCCTACAAAATTTACTAATGTAACACAAAAACACCTTACATTTTGGTGACGGATCCAGGGCGTCAAGGGGGCATGTCCCTCAGCCAAAATTATATTATGCGCCCTTATCATATATCTGAGAACTTTATTTATTTATTTTGCTTGTCATGTTTGAGACACATATATTTTGTGCCCCCAATTAGAAAATCCTTACTCCGCTGCTGAATTTATTATCTGTATAATTCATCTTAATCTCTCAACATAAGAAAGGCCCCTCTTTTTACTTCCACAAAAACTCAACAACATTTCTATTTCCAAGTGAAATCGAGAATAATAAAGCGATAAAATAAAGTCGTTTATACTCCAAATAGAATTCAATGTATCCTGTGACAGCCATCCAACTGATAACACAGAAAACTAAGGCAGCAAGGCTAAACAAGATATGTATTGACACAACCTAGAATATCTCAAAAGAAGGAGGGATGACGCAAAATATAGTATGGATATTTTCTTCTTCTCTCGCATTATATATCTAGAATGGTACGGGTAAAAAACATGGTCACCTTAAGTGTATTGGTAACAAATATCTCTCGGAAATGAATTTTACAATAAAATGGGTATTCAATAACTGGAGTACTTGCTCGATGTACATGAGCGATCATGTTAAAAGTGTACACGGGTAATGCATTAGTATATGCGATCATAAGAATTACATTATTATTTAATGCACTCCAATTTTAAAACCCTTAGGCGATTGCTTTTTCGAAAATAATTGTGTATAATTGAGACAATGTTTGCACATCAGCAAATGAGAGCTATACGTCTACTTCCGGCTGTCTTGGCTGTTAGTCTGTTACATTAGTGATTTTTTTTTTTTTTCTTCTTCATGGAGCTGCCCTCCTTCAAATACTCTCACAAACACACACTTGAAGCTCACACCAAACTCCCTCCCCTTCAAAGCAATTTTATGAACTATATTGAAAAACAAAATTTTCTTCATGAAAAATCACAATTACTGTACGGGTGTTTTTATCATTGGAATCATGTATTCTATTAAGCGCGTTACTCTGAAATTGTACGTTCCCCCTTTCATGTTGAAGCCTTTATTATTATTTACAGTTTCCATTAACAACAAATCATATTCGGAGAAAAAGGTGATTCCCATTGACGGAATACCCATGTTATACATATGCCGTTGGATTGATTGATTTGATTGATGACAATTGATAGTATATTACAATTATGATCGAATAGTACAAACAAACCTTTAAAATATTCAATGAAGTTCAACTTATAAATGTATATGATTTGTCGGTCTAATTTACACACTCTCCAGTCAAGATTAGTAATTCACATCATAACTGTTGATCAGTACCATGATGATTTCGCATGCTCCAGAAATTAGAAATGGACATAATACAAGGAGGTATTTTCACGACCAACTCCGTGGACTCAGTACAATGTATGTCACTCTATTCACGCTTTAGTCATAAAGCGTTATTCTTCTTTTTCCTCTTTGATTCAGTGATGATTCACATCACTTCATTTTTTAGGTGAATTTCACATGCTCCAAAAGAAGACCAAAATTTAAAAAATGTTTAATGACTTGCATCTTAGAATCCAATATACATTTCATAATGTACACCCCACTGATGTTCCTGGTAGCGACACATTTCTATTCAATTTACTCTACATGTAGGTCCAAGACAGGGGTATAGCAATGGACCTGCCATCTGACCATTGAGGGGGCTCTGGTGTCATGAGAGAAGAGGCGCTGATCTTATTGCCTGGATGAAATTATAATGAACAAGGCCACCATATTTTTGGGTGGGGGGGGGGGGTTAGGGCTGGTATTATCTTCTTTTTACCCTCTCCCCCTTTCCTCCCTATTTCTCACAATTTGTGATTGAGTAGCTCATCTATGATTGGATATAATAATTTCCTATCAAGAGGAAAATGAAAAGAGGCAACAGATTTGGGGAAACGGGGTCGTATTTCATCTCTTTTTTACGTAACTCTTTCTCTCATATTTCCCTCTTTCCATCTCCCCCCCCCCCTTCCCCTTCACTCTTCGCCATTCGATATGGGTTGTCCTCAAGGCTCGAACACCCCCTCATTTTTCTTCTCTTCGCCACAACTGGTCTATAATGCTGATTAAACAAATTATTTAGAGAAGCACTCGTTTAGAACGTGCTGCATGCGCAGCTCATCTTTTCATCGCCAGAATGAATCCAGTAATATTAATCACTGTAATTGATTTTTTTTTCATTTTTCGCCATGCCTTGGGTCAATATAAAAATATAAAAAAGCACTATCCATACTTTGTACCCAGGCAAAATATAAGCGAAAAACAAATAAAAATGTTTTCTTGTACTGTCTATCAATCCATTATTATTTTGTGCAAAAAGTGGTTGATAAAGAAATGTATTACAAAAAATAATGTCATTTGGAAGTCGATATGATCTACCAGGCAATGATATTTTAGAGACAAATGGTGATTTTTTCTCTCTGGAACATTTCCAAGAAAAGTATAATATTCAAATAAATTTTCTTTTTTATCGTGGATTATGCGATGCAATTAGACAAGGGTTTAACAATTGTGCTATTTTTAAGAAGGTGCCACAGCCCCTTTTCCCAGATACAATGGCATTTGTTATGAAACGTATTAAAGGATGTTCACATATTTATGCAATTTTATTAAAGAAAAGAAAAGTTTTCTTAAATGGAAATGCGTTTTCGACCTGAACGATAAGAGTTGGGAAACATATTGTTCTATTGGATTTAATTGTACCATTGATGTGGGCTTACGATGGTTTCAGTTTAAAGTTTTACAACGCATATTATATACGAACGATCTACTGTTTAAAATGAATTTAGTCCCCGAAAAAGAATGTACATTTTGTAATGAACAGATTGAAACAGTTATACATCTGCTATGTGATTGTACGCATGTTCAGAATATTTGGGATAGGTTGGAGCACTGGATTTATACTGGAACCGGAAATAAATTAACATTTTCATTACAAGACAAATTATTTGGTTTAAGAGGTTCAAATAATTATGCATTGAATCGTATACTGATTGTGGTGCGACAGATGGTGTATACTTGCAAAATAAAGAAACAATTGCCCGATTTTGATAATATTAGAGTTTCGATTATAAATTATTTCAAAAACGAAAAGTATATTGCAGATTCGAATTGTAGAAATAATAAATTCACAAGAAAATGGTTTCAGTTAAAGAATTTGTTTACATAAAATGATATTTTTCTGTATTTTTCTTTCCATGAATATCTGAAATGAATTATTGAAGATTTGTTAGTTTTCTGTTAACTCAACAGTTCAACAATACTTGTATCTTGAGAAGCCAATTTTATTTATGTTATAAATGTAAATTACCGTGAATATATATTTGTTAATTTGTTTCAAATGAAAATCAATAAAATCCCTGTGGAGGGAAAAATATGGAGAAAAAAAAAGGATTCATAAAATTCGCTGTCAGGCAATAAACATAACAAAACAAACCACACACATAAGAAAAACCCACCACGAACAAAAAAGACCCATCTATAAGACAGAAAGGGCGTACCTGATTTTTGGACTTGTGTACTAAAGGGTGTACTATCAAGGTATCCTGCTTGAATTTCAAGGGGGCGGGGCACAGGCCGGTTATGCCCCCTTAAAGATGCCAGAGCTACCAGCAGTCCGAATTTTAAAAAATGCCTATTTGAAAAAGTCGTCATCCCTCGCGTTCATTTGATGTGATAATTTAACAGTCTACTTATTTTATTGTACTTTTCAATCAATACGAGTAGTAGATAATTCATCTTGCGCTTGTAAATCCAATTAAAAATGATAATTCCATTGATACACAGACGCACTATATCCGTTATATCCCTCGATCTGTATAGATCAGTCATCTATGAAATCATAACCGTGTTTGGTCAAGCTCTCTCGACAAAACCTTTTGGGGCGGTTTTAACATCTATGCAAAGTGGCGCAGGAATGGGGGTGAACGTGCCCCCTCCAATCGAACGAGGAAAAAAGAGATCAGAGCGAGGGGAGAGATGAAGGAAAGGAAAAAGGACGTGAGATAATATAACGAGATGCATTGCTCGAAAATGATCTTCAAGGATTGTACTATTGCGTGAATCAGTAACGTGGGGCAACATGATAACTCTTAAATGAAACCGCAAGATGCCCAAATATATATTACTCTGGGTATTTTGATGAGGAATTGATATTTCAGAGATAGTAAAGTGTCTTTTTTCCTCGCTCGCTTCGCTCGAACGCAAAATTTAGAAGCGGGCTATTTTTACGCAGCGAGGTACATGAACATTCCCATATGATTATTTAGGCTCGATTCGCAAGCTCGCAATATTTGGGATCCGGATAGTAGATTTTTTGGGCACACTGTACGTCTTCATGCACAAGCCTAGGATGGAAAACAAATCCTCATGAATGAATTTTGGATTAGGGTGACGCGAAACTTTTTAACTCCCAAAAGGGTGCCGTGACTAAAGAGAAAGTAAGTAGACTTAAGTCTGGTGCCCCCAACGACTGAGCTCATGCTACGCCACTGGCTATGGTGTTTTATGACGTTTCAGACATAAATTTTGCTACTGCAATAGGACTGTATATCTCATGTGGAATAGCATGTTTTAAACAATTTTGAACCTATAGAGTTGAAATTAAATTTGATAAGGTTAGCTGAATTTATCTTTGTTAATACAACTATACATCATAGATCATTGTCTCATTCATTTGTATATATATTTTCGTCATTTCCTAGCTTATTTCACTTCTCCAAAGCACCACACTCTAACTAAAGAGCTTTTCGACCCTGAAGCTATTTCTATATTATATCTGAGGAGTTATGAATAGAGGGGTTTTTTTCAGACAGCATTTTGGCGAACTAAATGATGCACGCCATTTGTACCTGTTGCCTGTCTTCGGGCACTCAAGCCCGTAATTTGACATTTCTGAAAATGTGTCTTCCGCTGTCCATTAAGCAAACAGTTAATGTCTTTTATACGTTTACATATAATCGGGCGAGTGGGACCAAACACTGCGAAACGTGCTGGACGCTATTCATTATAAGCAGTCGTACTAATAATTAGGTGATTAACGCATGTACATTAGGCTGTTCAGAGTTCTACTGCGGTGGATCAATTAACAGATCTAGAGCAACAATTAAAGGGACGACTTAGAAACAGCTGACATTTTTTGGTAGATGTTTGTGATTGCTTTGAAAATTTTGTCATTAAAATAGACCTTTTCATTTTATGCATATTCCAATAATTTTGCTCATGGTTACGATTCAAATAGAAGGCAGATTTAGTATTGTGAATTTTTTGAATCATAATATGTATTGACGAAATCGTGCTAAAAATTATTAAAAAAAAACAATTAAGCTAAACTTCCTACTCATAAGGATACGTGGGACTACATAAATATGTCCAAAAAAAATTTATGGTCATATTTGAAATATGAAATTTGAGAGAACATCAAGGCCAGTCCTCTTCATCTCATAAAATGAATGCGTCGGTACCTTTTGATATAAGAATACAAGGGATGAGGAACCTTAATGCATTGGTACCTTTTGATATAAGAATACAAGGAATGAGGAACCTTCATGCAATGGTACCTTTTGACATAAGAATACAAGGAATGAGGAACCTTAATGCATTTGTACCTTTTGATATACGAATACAAGGAATGAGGAACCTTAATGCATTGGTACCTTTTGACATAAGAATACAATGAATTGGGAACCTTAATACATTGGTACCTTTTGATATAAGAATACAAGGAATGAGGAACCTTAATGCAATAGAATACAAGGAATGAGGAACCTTAATGCAATTGTACCTTTTGACATAAGAATACAATGAATGGGGAACCTTAATGCATTGGTACCTTTCGATATAAGAATACAAGGAATGAGGAACCTTAATGCATTGGTACCTTTTGACATACGAACATAAGGAATGAGGAACCTTAATGCATTGGTACCTTTTGATATAAGAATACAAGGAATGAGGAACCTTAATGCCATGGTACCTTTTGACATAAGAATACAATGTATGGGGAACCTTAATGCATTGGTACCTTTTGATATAAGAATACAAGGAATGGGAAACCTTAATGCAATAGAACCTTTTGACATAATAAAAACAGGAATGAGGAACCTCACAAATGAAGTCTTACCTATCCCCAGGCTTATACTCAACCTTCTCTTTAAACCGGTGTCCACTCTGACGCAAAAACAATATCCGAATCCCCGATCCACTTATCCATCCATGTGACGAATGAAGCCTAGAAAATGGTGTTTATATTGTGTTTGTGTGTTCAATCAATTGACATAATCGAATAAAATCTCTGGCGTGCAAATGCAAACCTAACGAAAATTATGTAACGGGAGATTAAAATCTGGTCTAGGCGACCTAATCATACAATACACCGTGGACTTAGTCTGCCGGTACAGACTCTAATTTGACACTTTACCACAATTCCTAAAGCCTTGAGCAGAGCCTATCTCTGTCAGTTTCTCACTGTGTCACACGCAGTAAGCCGTCAGTATAGTCTTACAGCGCGCACACTTTTACAAAAGGTCACAAATCATCTTTCATCTTTACAAAAACCCATTCTCCTCTTTAAGAATGCATGCATTGGTTGCGGTGCTTTGCAGACCCAAACAACCGCCCACTCCTATTCAGAATGAAAACACAGCAACAGCATTTACACACTGGTACTTCATTGACATAATGGTAATGGGCCATTTGCTTCCAGTGATAATTCTGCCAGCCACCAATATGTCTAATTGGATTCATCTAGGCCTACATCCAGTTCGTCTTCTCCATATGTGGTCCAATGCCCATTTGGCCTCTTGTCATTTTCTATGTTTAGTTTTGGTTTATTTTATATAAGCATGTTAGGCCATACATGCCACACGGGAAGTATAGACACACTAAATGTATAGACCAGATAGAACTAGACGAGTTGGATAGGCCTACTAAATTGGCATCAAAACAAAATAATAGAAAACCGTTAAAAATGGCAGTTTTGCATCCTCATTGTTGTTGTTTTTCTTGTTGTTTTATTCTAGATAAGTATAAATCAGACGAGCCTAAAAGCATGGATTTCAAGCCAGAGGATTATTCGGCTAATGGAACTTTTCGATACTTATTCAAATTTCATGGATATTCCCCCTAGTTACTCGGCCTTTCTTCTGCATCACAATAACAAATAAATGATTACAAAGATCCTTGTCAGTGGCGTATGAAAAACGAAGAAAGCTCAGAATGAATTATTTTTCACCTTCAGTAGCTAGATGTTACCCTGAAAGCATATCCCGAAGGGAAATAATATAACCACGCTAATGGTCAGCTTCGTTGCATCTAATTTGATCGGAATAATTTGCTGGCCAATGTGGACCGACCCTGTTTTCTTACTAAACAATTTAGCTTTTATCCACTCTCTATCCCTTCTTCCGCCTCGGAATGGTTGGTAATTAATACATCATTTTTAAAGAACAAATTGGCTGCTCTTGCTATACACAGTTGTAATGGAGTCGGTCACAGAAGAAAGCATGCAGGGAGTGTTTTGCTCAGCACTTAGTAGCGCTTCTTTTTTCTGAGGTCGATGTTTTGTCCACTTCGAGAGAGATAGATAGGTAGAGAGAGAGAGAGAGGGTAGGGGGAGGAATCTTCATACATCAACATTGATTTGAAAGAATGGAGGGGTGAATTAAATTGCAATCATGTTTTCCAAATAACCTTCAAACGGAATTCGTTTCATTTTATCTATTACTACTTACTAGATGTATGTTTGCTTTTAGTTTTGGACAACCTTCAATTGGCATTTGTGTATGCCCTGTTTTCGCTGTCATGCGATTTTGATAGAATTTCTTTTTACAAGGTGTTTTCTAAAATAAGTTTGTTGGTTTAATATTTGTATTTATTGAACTTCGCGTGACTTCTGTTCCACTAACTCTTCGTCAAAGAGAAAAAAAGCCATTCAAAAAAAGAAAAACAAAATTATTGAATACAAAAATAAAGACAAGACAAAACAAAATAAAACAAAACGATCAAAGCAATTAAAAAAAACATAAAGGCGATGTAGGAAGATATAAGTTTTTATTGATGGATGATCTGGTGGATATTGACGACTTCAAAAAGGTCTTCAAATCTTCATTGAAATACAGTACAAGAGGTTGTTAGGAGATACAAAAATAAGGGAAAACTAACATTTTATATATGCTATTAAAAAAAAGACCCCGAATAGAACAATTTCGGGTTCAAATTTTTTCTTCAGATGATCGTAAACAAGGTACAATGTAATTAAACACGAATTGTGTCGATTCTGCATCTTTTTCAAACTACATCATTCGACTACTCATGCAAGAAGATGTAGAAGAAGAAGAAGAAGAACAAGAACATGAAGAAAAGGAAGAAGAAGAAGAAGAAGAAGAAGAAGAAGAAGAAGAAGAACGAGGAGGAGGAGGAGAAAGAAAATAGGAAGAAGTAGAAGAAGAAAAAGAAGAAGGAGAAGAAGAAGCAGATGAAGAAGAACAACAACAACAACAAACAAGCGAGAATTCATACAAGAACGTGAATATATCCCGCTATTCATCGAATATTGCCAAATAAATCTGACAAAGTAATCATCGGAGCTTACTGCATGCCAATGGCAGTGAAGGGTTCAAGGGCTTTATTGTATTAAAAACCTCAAAAAATGAGTCTTAAAGAGAAGGTTGAGTTCTGGGAAGAGGTGAAAAATTATTTGTGAGCGTTATCATTGTTATTATGCAAGTGTGGAAGAACATCAGATAAAAAATGTTCCCTGAAAAGCATGGCTCTTCAAATGCTTTAACATTCTAAATATGGCATGTAACAGCATAAAAATCGGGACGGATTTCTATGCCACGTGTTTGTGTAGTCCCATATACATCTTTCTGTGTACAGTGCTTGTAACTTTACCAAGACTGGGCCAAATTTCTTATCATTTTGATGATTCCAGAACCTTGCGGTACACACAAATACTTATATGCTAGATGATCAACCTCTCTGATCATTTCCACACCATTTCTTTCACAATTCAATCGCATGACCAGAACTCAACCTTCTCTTTAAACCGTTTCCCTCTCTACTAGCTTTATTCAATATTGAGAACTTCTTTGGGAGGATTACGAGATAATGAGAAGAATTTCTAAGTTATTAAGCGAGTGGACAGGAGATGCTTGAAATCTGAATATCATTAGATAGAGTAAGCGATTGACCTGTAATTATTCCATATTCGCCAGAGCGTAGATATAATTTCCAGTATATCCAGAATTATCAACGATCAAAATTGAATTTCTTTGCAAATCGGACCCTTTTTGTCATGTTTGTCAAAAGCCAAGGAGAGTAAATCGTGAAATGTCGAGATGTAGCAAGCTTCCATGTGTGTATTTGTTCTCGCTTACCTGAAGGAGTATTCATCGAAAAATACAGCCCCTCTATGATTCCAATATTCCTTTCCCCGAACCTCGAGAGGTTATTCTGTATGGAAAGGAATCAGGAAGCAACCCCCAAAAAAAAAAAAAAAAAAAAAAAGAAGAAAGCTTCAGTGGAACATCCGTCAAAGGATTGCAATGCACTTTGTTCAACGGATGTCATTTGGGAATTCGAAGATTTTTACTTTTTCAAGCGTTCCAACAACAACAAACAAACTTTAAAAATACAATGTATATTGAAAGCTACGGAATTTCTTGGTCTTTGTATTCAGTGATGGGGATGTATTTATCATAATTAGCAGATTGAGACCGGGTACGTCACTTTATTTCAATATATATGTATTGGTCTGGATTATTATTACGATTAAACTGTGAATCGAAGGAGAGTGCTATTCTCAAAGGAGGCGCCGATGTTGTTAAAATATCAGAATAGTCTTGTTTTGCCCCAGAAATAAGTACTACCTGAAAATAAGTGTGTTGTGGTCAATAAGATATAAACTACAACACTTTGGGTTTTTATTAAATCACTTAAGCGTGTTTACATATACTAGTATTAAGTTTTCCCTCGCTGAAGTAGAACACATTTTTGGTTGTAAGATCACATACGAAGCGAAATAATATGGTGAGCTTGTAGCAATGTAAATGTAGTATATCAATCAATAAGGACAGTTAATGGAATGCACACAACATTTACATTAACGGCAACGAAAAAAAACCCATACACAAATAGAACCAACAATGCTAGTAAAAGAGTAAAAGCTATGGATTCAATACAAAATGGTTAGCGTAAAAAATGATAAGGCAGTGAATATACAGTTAGTTTTGTTGGATGTATAAAAAAAGTTATAAATTATTATGTTTAATTCTGTTTCACCGTTCTTTGGATAAGCCACAGACTGACCATTCCCCGTCATAATGATCCAGGGGATTCATCGGTGGGCGTGGCAGTTATGGGCGTGGCACTTATAGGCGTAGCAGGTCGATTTGTTAATAGATGAAACCGTGTAAAAAGGCATGTTATCGACTGGAGGTGGATGTTTTTATTCGAGTAAATCAAATTATCCCAACTCACCCAGAGTGGTCGGTTCTTCGGCGTATATGGTTCTCGTATGGACCGACCACGGGGTTTGGATCCGAGTCTTGCATTTCGGATTGTAACATTCGTTACATACAGGTTGGTTACAGACGTATATGTTATATATATTAATTATTTGGGTCTGTAAAAGTACAACTCACACAGATGTGATATGAGTTGGTATAATTGTCGGTTTTTTGGTCTACGTATGAACCGAAAGGATTCGGCATGTTCGATGGTAACATAATGATCCTGGGGTTGTTTCACAAAGACTAAGATCAACTTTAAGTTGGACTTAAATATGGCAGGCTGTTCATGCCACTGTTTGCTCTTACCATTTACTGACATTGGTCTCTTAAGGAACGTACACATCATGGTCACAAATCTACAGATTTTTTGATAATTCATTATTGATGGAAAACATATTATCTAAAGATCATAATGGTGAAAGCAAACAGTGGCATGAACGGCCTAGCTGCCATAGTTAAGTCCAACTTAAAGTCGATCTTAGTCTTTGTGAAACACTCCCTAGACCAATTCATACATATGTCTGCGTTGTGTCTTTAAATTTCATAAAAACACATACAGATGATATATCCAACAGACTGGATTACATGGACAAACAACGATCAAAACAGCAGATTTAAGTCATGCATGCACGGAGCCACAAGTAGCTTAATGACTTCAGCCAAGGTTTGGCTTGTGGAAAGAAATGGTCTTAATCAGCCTGGCCAACCCCTGTCACTACATGGGATAATAGTCTAGGTATGGGATTTACAATAAATCGTCTGCTCAGTGATTAATCACAATACTTCATTTATGTCCCTTCTATCATAATTGCCCACTATATTAAAGGGCCTGACACATTCCACCAATAACAACTACTATATTCGGAGGTGTCGTGTTCTAGTTGATAAGTCACTCGACCTATATGAGGCACATGGAAGTGGGTTCGAATCCCTTCCCAGTGTCCTACGAAAATAATGAAAATACAATTTTCACTCTCCACCCAGGCTCAGGTGAAGTGGATTGGTAGGAAGAAATTCAGTGAATGCTTGAGCGCCTTATCATGCATGGTAGCTCGGCTCAAGCCTGGTAAAACATAAAATACAGGGTCTTCGTGAAGAACGGTATTGATACTGCAAATGATGAGGCTATCCTGAGTAAACAAGACCATTATTATAACTATAAAAAATTGGTCTAATAAATATGTGGGACTATATTGGATATCGGTGCTGCTCATCGATTGATGCAAAATAAATGATTATACTACACCGATTTCTGTTTCAGATCCAAATGCCTTAGTTACCTAAATAATCTACAGGAGTTCGATTTTATAGTTGTAACTATCGTTACCAATCATTATTGGTAACATGGGGAGAAGACATGGGACAAACCCTTAACCCAAGGAGGTAAAGGAATACAGAAGTAACCCCCGGAAAACAACTTTTCCTTTCATGATTTGATAATTCTACTACTTCAAACCAGGCAGAAGGGCGATGATAACATTTCGAGCACCAGTGCCCTTCTTGCTTAAAATAAAATGATAAAACATGATGATATATAACCCCTTGCTATATATGTATGAATAAAATAATGTCAGTTAAAAAAAAGTCACAAGACCATTCACATAATATTGGTCAGAAGAGCATATTGAGTCCATTTGGTTGTTTATTTGTATTTATCGCCAGAATGAGATATTTCAAATCTGTTTTAAAGAAGTCTTCGGTAGGATGCATCTCTCGGATTCTCTCCTGTATTCGTTCATCTTGGATAGGTCTCATTTGTGTATTACAACTGGGATGTTGACTTGTTTAGCCACATACAAAATGAAATTTATTTCATGAACTTCGCTAAAGGAGAGACTTCTCTTTATGTATTTGTAGTAGGCCTACTTGAATGTTCGCTTACTGTAATATCCGCATGATATCCCATTGGTTCGGTATTTAATTCATCATCATCAATTGGAGTCTTTCGTCTGAAAACCACACAGATAGGGTTCAGTGAATGACATGGAAAATCCATCATGATATGATGGTCTGACATTTGAGAAACAGTTGTTTAACAGTTGCTCTATCAGTCTAAAACTGTAGTAAATTTCCGATTAAAAAGAAGATATTTCATTTAAAAAAAATCTAAACTTACGTTTCCAACCAAGAGATGGTGAACTTTCTCCCGTTCAACTGCGCCTAAAAGTTGACAAAGATATAACTTTATTTCTATTAATACACATGTATGTGGCAATGACAATTGTATCGCCTTTTAGAATATACGATGTACATATATGAGAGGCTTTTCTCAGTGGCGTACCCTTCGAAGATTATGAGAGGGGGTGGCGGGGTTACAGACACGCCAGATATGGGGACAGATCTTCCGCGTATAGATGCGATTCAAGAGTCTTCTGTTAGGTTGGTCAGAGAGTCGACCCCTCCACTATAAAAAGCGCTTACAGTTGTGGAGTGTTGATCCAAAGTAAAGGGGGAGGGGGAGCACGCCTCCTGCACCCCATTAAATTCGATCCGACTGTCACCCGAACAGAAATATATGGCTACTCACATTCGAAGAGCTCTGATACGTATCACCAAACAACCTTTGATCAGGAAACATTCCACAATATTATGATTGGTTGTGACACCAGACCACTTTCAGTTTCTCAAGGTTACGAACTATCCTTTCTTTCACACCTCCTAACAAGTTGACCTGAAAATGGCGTAGAATTACGCTACCTATATATTCAAGAGTTGGCGTAAGGTCAAGATGTTGACACCACTTTCAATTAGACTGTGTGAGTTGAATTGCAACACGCGTTTTGATTTAAAGGTACCACTGAACTTCTTAAAACTATGTGTTGAAGATTGTACGATACCTTGACCGGCGACATTTACATGCTTTCGGAGTAAATCCTACACAAGTCGAAATCTTAACTTCAAACTTAGACACAAGACCTGTACTATCCCTAACCCTATAACCTTAAACCTAACTTAAGAACTAATCACAGTCCTAACGCTAACCCTCTATTCCTTTAGAAACTTAATTGAAACTCAATCCAAAAGGAGATCAGAAGAAGGATAAGGGACGGAGACCGTATTTGCTGTAGTGCCATTTATGAGAACATATTTCACGTAAAAGTTGACTAAGTTTTCCTCTGATATTTTCTTCAATAAAGGAATATTAAATTGTATATAACCATATACTGTGCGTATATATTTTTAGACATTACACTAGTATCTCTAGAACGCAGGGCACTCATACAGACATTACAGAGGCATAACCAGCTTTTTTTTTATAGGGGGGACTATCCTTATAAATTCAAATTGTTACACAGTACATGTGTGATTAACAGGTACGGCATTTTGTCATATCCTTGCCAAAAAAAAAATGTCGACAAAAGTTACTGAAATTTACTAATGGATTAAGGGGGCCGGGGTTGGCTTGCTACTGTAAAAAAAAAAACGGATCGGTCAGTGCGACAAACTGACCATTGCATGTAAGCCTAACGTTTTTCTGGACTGTCACTCGTACAGCTTGACTGCTCACTATTATTTACTCAGCAGAACGGATCGGACAATAACCGTTTTGACCACAAGTTATTTTAATTCTCTCCACACATCGATAAGCACTCAAACTCTTCTGGACCTGTCTATTTCCAGATCAATACCCTGTTAGCCGAGGTTTGTATTGTGTGGGAACATAGAACAAGGCGATGTTCCGTAGGATATCATTTACCGTACAAGTCCAAGGGGTGTGCATACACGATTGTCTACGTATGGGACCACGAGCGAACCAACTATAGGCCTTAATTGTTCAGCTTCAGTGGAGTGTCCAGACTCTGTCTATATACATACAGGTACTAATATCACCAAATACCGGTTGCCTTATCTCAAAGACAGGAAACATTATGTTTGTTGTGGAGAGGTAGTGCTCTGATCAATGTGAACTCACTGTTTGGTTGGTAAGTAGACTAACATTTTATGCTTCTAGAGTTCTGGCCAAAATTTTACCACGAAGAGTTTATGAAGATCGTTTTATTTATCTCTCCCATTAATTTTGCCCAGGAGAAATTAATCACGCTCCCGGAAAATAACAGTTTACAGTTTTTCATAGATTCGCAATATTCCAGTATCAGCATCGAGATTTCTGTATGCCTTTTATATTAAATGTCCGGTATATTCAACAAATATATGTATAGATCAAGCATTTAAATGCTTCTTAGAATTATAAAAAGGGCGGGTGGAACATGCCTTTTATGGCTTTAAGTACATGAATTGTGTTTTAATGGGTCAATACAGTTCATGGGAAGATTTTTTTCTTCTCACCATGTTATCAATCCAAAGAAAGTAATGATGTTCAAAGCAAGTACTAAGAGTGTTTTGATGCTGACCGATTAAGCGTTTTACCAAAATCATTGAATTCCTTGCTATTTATCTTACATGAATAAGACTTGAGGTATGGTAATTACGTCTATTTATTTCCCCCCCCCTCTCTCTTTCTCTCTCTTTCTCTCACCTTTGTTGGTTTGTGCCCTTGATACTGTTATGCAGATAATTGAACCGAATGTTGACAGAAGTTAAATGATTTGCCATTGCATGATTGATTATACGGCTAGATGATGTTAAGTTTGGTAGCGAATAGAAAATATTTCAGACGGTCTTGTACGGTTCCACATCTAAAAACTTTAAAAATATTTCCGCTCGGGCAACATGTCAATTTGAGAGTCGTATATAGGGGCCTAGAATAATCACCCCCCTCAGGATTTGAACGAAGTTATGCCACTGGTCTGCGCTCATATGGTTTTTACAGTGTCCAACTTACTCAGCATCAGCTTGCAAAGTTTTACCCGTTGAATTCATAGTATATAGTAATATACAATACTCGATATATACCGCCACAACGCCATAACAGACATAAGAGAGTGAAATATATACTAGTCGTGGATACTTATGTTACTATGCATAAGCCACTTAGGTATACTTTACCTGCCAGATAAGTGCTCTCAAATTTATATCATGGAAACAAAGTGCAGTTACACTCATTTAAATGTTTTCCAAGGACAACTCTTACTCTTCTTTTTTCAGATTCTATCATTCCTTCAAACGTACATGTATTTTGTATTTTTCATACTTCATTGCACTCTCATGAGGGTCGCTTTTAGCAACGTATGAAAGGATGCAAACGCTTACACACGAAGGCTACTTATTGATCTGTTCACATTGCCACTAATGTGTGTACACTTTTTAGATGTTCATCATGGTGTGGTGTACAGCAAGACGTCCGTTACTTAATGTGTGTACAACTTATGGTTTGGTGTACAGCAAGACGTCCGTTACTTAATGTGTGTACAACTTATGGTGTGGTGTACAACAAGACGTCCGTTACTTAATATGTGTACAACTTTTAGATGTTCATCATGGTGTGGTGTACAGCAAGACGTCCGTTACTTAATGTGTGTACAACTTATGGTGTGGTGTACAACAAGACGTCCGTTACTTAATGTGTGTACAACTTTTAGATGTTCATCATGGTGTGGTGTACAGCAAGACGTCCGTTACTTAATGTGTGTACAACTTATGGTGTGGTGTACAACAAGACGTCCGTTACTTAATATGTGTACAACTTTTAGATGTTCATCATGGTGTGGTGTACAGCAAGACGTCCGTTACTTAATGTGTGTACAACTTAGTGTGTGGTGTACAACAAGACGTCCCTTTCTTAATGTGTGTACAATTTTTAGATGTTCATCATGGTGTGTTGTACAGCCAGACGTCCGTTATTTAATGTGTGTACAACTTAGGGTGTGGTGTACAACAAGACGTCTGTTTCTTATTGTGTGTACAACTTTTAGATGTTCATCATGGTGTGGTGTACAGCAAGACGTCCGTTACTTAGTTAGAATCCTATGCATGAATGTGATGTCATCAGCAACGTATAATAAACAGCGATATAGATTAGTTTCACGCTTTATCGTGATCTTTATAATCTTTGTAACCCTCTGATTATGTTCGATTTTACTTTTACAGACGTGTATCAATCAAATGTGATTATCTATGTACGTCTGGGAAATGACCGCCATCCAAAAGACGCGAGTCATTTTCAAATCGGGCCGGGGTCCGTCAGTTTGTAGGCGAAGACAAATTTAAAAAAAACCTGTTTGATGGGGTCCTAAATAACAACATAATATTCCATGAAACATTGCTGCAGTCGAAGATTAAAGAATGTACGAATAAAAAGGGTAGATAACAAGATTAGATTTCAAAATGACATTTGATTTTGTTTCTTTCTTCATTTTGTCACAGAATATTGCTGAGTATCACGTAATGAAGAGGTTGAGACTTGGCGCTCCATAGATCAGCTGAAGCTTTTGACACATTCGGTAAGTTAAAGTAAAGTTGACAGACTGTTATGGATACAGGTAATTGAGTCTACTTTAAAGGGACTTGGTAAAATTGTTCAGATGAGAGAAAACGGTGCTAAGGTAGTGACGTGGTTGAGTTGGGAAACGTGAACAAATAATTTGTGAGCGTTCCTTTATGCTAGTGTGGAAAAAAAATATCATTTAAAGATTGTCACCTGAAAAGGATGACTCTTCAAATGCCGTCATATTCGAAATATGACCAGAAACCGCTGTAAAATTAGGACCATACTTTCATGCCACGTGTTTATGTAGTCCCATATCCACAGTTCTGTGTACGCTGCATAAGCAAGACTGAGCCACTTTCTTATAATTTCCATCACGTTCATGACTCCAAAACCTCACAGTATGTACTACATAATGAACCTTTTTCTTCCGGACAGACTTTTCTTTCACAATGCAATCGTACGACCAGGGCCCTGTATTATAAAAAGTTGCGATTAATCGCAACTTATTTGCGATGGATGTGGAATCAATCGCAAATATGAACATACGATATATGACGGGGCCCTGTACTCAACTTTATCTTTGAATACGACTCAATGGCTAGTATTCATATTTCAAAGCGATTCAGGGACTGACTCGCTGATAATAGTTGTCCAGTCTGATTGATCAGTTTGTAATGGCATGCTTTTGTGTGTGTGTGTTTTTGTTTTTGTTTGTTGGGTGGGGGGTATGTAATACTTGTCTATAGAGTTGGTAAGACCTATTCAGCGAAACGACCCTTACTTTAAAGCCTGTCTGCATTAGTTTGGCCAGAAGGGATTAGACATCCCAGCATGGTCACTGACAGGTGGTTATCTCATCAACTCAGCTCTCAATTAACATAAGAAAAAGAGGATCATGGGGGACCAACGGGCACCGCTTATGCATTGTTTTCTGTACAGAGGGAGCAAGTAGCTACAAGTAGTGCAGTGGGGCTTTAAAAGCTACATTTTAATGTCAAATATGTTTATAGATATTTTATTTGGAGAAGAAGCCCAAGTCTCTATAACTGAGACTGTCTACCTACAATCGGTTGGTAGCATACTGTATTAAGGCACTTCATTTGCTTGGTGGTTTTATCATTTATTCATACACTACAGGCATTTCCATGGAAACCACTAAAACACAGTTAACAAGATTAAGTCTGGTCAATCTCTGTATTAATTCACAGACACGAATCGATATTGTAGCCAGTATGAACCATGAACAGTGTGTTTGTGGGGGTGTTCTCTTGGTATTCCAATCCAAGGTAATCCCGCAATTAAATTGTTTTCTTGTGTTATTTTACGCCAAACGACTAGGAGTTTGAAGGCTTAGCCATTTTCTACTGACGCATTGTGTGTGTTTGTGTGCTGTAATTATGGCGGTATCAAACAATTATGCATTGGATTCTTGCTACAATGAGTTCAAATGATCTTAAGTGGCTTCTCAAAAGGAGGGGTGGGTGGGGTCGATGGCTTCACTGGCTGCATAATATTGAATATATCAGTCAATACGTTATTAATATAGGCCTATTTCATATTTGATGACCTCTTTGTCTAATCTACAGGACAGGTTGTGGGCAAATTTCGTACAACACTCAACTCCTTTGCATTCATAAGTTCATCCTTCCACTCATTCATCCATTCATTCATTCATTCATTCATTCATTCATTCATTCGTACATTAATTTTATTCATCCATCCATTCATTCATACATTCATTCAGTCATTCATATAACCATTCATACATTCATTCATCCATTCATTTATTCATTCATTCATTCATTCATTCATTCATTCATTCATTCATACATTAATTGTATTCATCCATCCATTCATTCATGCATTCATTCAGTCATTCATATAACCATTCATAAATTCATTCAGTCATTCATATATCCATTCATACATTCATTCATTCATTCATTCATCAATCCATTCATTATACATCCATCCATTCATTCATTCATTTAGTCAGTCAGTCGGTCGTTCATATACTCATTCATTCATTCATTCATTCATTCATTCATCAATCCATTCATTCATTCATTCATTTAGTCAGTCACTCGGTCATTCATATACTCATTCATCCATTTATTCATTCATTCATTCATTCATCACAAATACACTTATGAACAAACAAAGTGAGAGATAAGATACAGAGGCAAATAAGAATGTATGTGTAGGAAAGAAAGAAATTAAAAGAAACTAATAAGGACCAATCATTCGATCTGCTAGTGCCATTTTTTCCCACCAAAAGTCCAAAGGTTCCTGTCATGACACCACCCGTAAAATGTTATGTCTGCAACTCTGCACCTTGTGTGGGGTAGCCCCTATAAATATATAGATATATATACGTTTCATAATATTGCGCAAGAAAAAATAAGTTACATTTTTTATTTTGTAGATAGAACTCATGAGGAAAAAATGCCAGGGAATTATGCAGGCTTTATTATGTTTATCCATGATTTATGTAGCCGCTATAAATAATTATTATCTCCTGCATTTTAAATTGTGAGGGCTACATGGTATGCATGGAGCCCTTACAAATGACAAATAATATAATTAAATTCATTATAAGCTTACCTAGGGGGTAATAATAATAATATGGATATTTATATATATACTGGGACACTATCCCCTAATCCAAAACTGTGACAGAAAGAAAGAGAGAGAGAGAGAGAGAGAGAGAGGTGTGAGAGTGGGTGGGGTGAGGGAGGGGAGGAAGGAACGTGAATAGAAGAATATATGGCCTCACCTTCCACCTTCCCACTTGATTGCTTTGTTCTCTTCTATTTCATCAATCTTGTAAAAGCGATGCCCCCATGACATCTCTGCCGCCCCCTCCTCATCGGCCGCATCCTATAGTTTCCGACGCCATTGATATAGTATCTCTCAGTTCTGATATTATTTCAATTCAACTAATAATAATAATAGTAATAATAATAATAATAATAGTAATCATAATGATGATAATGTTATTATTAATAATAATTAAAATAATGATAATAATAATAATGATAATAATAATAATAAGGATAATAATAATAATGATAATAATAATTATTATATTTATGATAAAGAATAATAATGAAAATGACAATAATAATGCGTTCTTCTATAGTGCATCCAAATAATTTTGGACATCATATGAAAAACACATTTTAAAAGAGTGCGAATGCCGGTACAAGTTCATTGCATTAGAAGAATAGATGTTGTTTTTGTGCAAAGATCTGTACATGTGCTATTTTGCACATGATATCATTACGCCATTACAAATCGTGGTCGGCTGGCATCTTTTCGAATTGCCTCAACCATGCCCTTGACGGCTTGAGTATCGCATAATGGCATAAAATTGTGGTAGTAGTCTATCAAAGTGTTGTTATGGCTAAGTTAGGACAAAGTGTACTTCAGACCACCAACTCAAAACATAGCAACCATAAAGTGTCTTAATTGATTTACCAGAACGGTGAGTAATACAAGTTTTCCCTATTAATCGACAGACTTGTTTCCTTGACAAAGCAAACGGAACAAGAAGTTAAACCGCAAACATAAAATGTAAATTGTCAGATAAGATAGCGCCCCAGTTACCCTTGACGTAAAAATCAACAAATAGTTCTGAATGATTTTAAAGTACAAGTCCACTCCACTGAAAAGTTGAGCTGATTAGATAGACAAAAATCTAAAAAGCCCAAATATAACTTGGTTTTGGAAAATGGTGCTCAAATTTATTTTTAATAATTTTTTTTAATGAGCAAAAAACAAGTTAATGATCGAGTCGGTTGTGACGTAGGGTCCTCACAACACAGATTCGTAATGTAACCAAATTTAATGCATACGTCTTTGTGAAGTGCCTCGATACAAACTATTTCATTCACCTGATAAGAATAACGAAACACTATTATTCTTATCAGGTGAATGAAATAGTTTGTATAGAGGCACTTCACAAAGACGTATGCATTACATTTGGTTACATTACGAAAATAGCCTATTGTCAGAATGTATACCGCTGGCACTTTCGTTGTGAGGAGCATACGTCACATCCGTACAGCAATATAAATGTTTTGCTCGAAATACCCGAAACAAAAATCGCTCTTAAAAATCACCTGATTGAAGTACGCCCGTGATATTTGGCAGTTTTAACCTTTGATTTATTTACAACATGTTATAATTTTTGAAAATCGGAGTGGACTTGGGCTTTAAAGGCACATCTTGAAAGCTACTTGACTTGTTCCGATCCAAATCGAGAGATCAAATGTGGTATTTATGTGGATGATAATGCGACGATAATAAACATACTATTATAATGGGAAAAGGTTATAACAGTAATGATGATGGTGAAGACACTAGCGATAATTGTTATGAAAAGGGCCTCGAAATAAATGACGTGACGTTTGTACTGGTCAATGGAAAAAATATAAAGTTACATTTCACATTCAATGATGGGATTTGTCATTTCCAAATTGTCTCTGGTAAATATATGTCCAATAATAATTTTGGTATAAATGACCACTCCATTTTTGTATTGGGGATGTGGGAGGGCAAGATTCCATTTGATAAACTTCATAAATAAACAGCATTTTGGTCAAATATCCAACTTACTTGATCACAGTAAAACCATAGTTTCAGCGAAATCGTACAAGGCTTCATATTTGACAAATTAATGTTTCCATTCTTTGAGAATTTATTTCTCGGAAAACCAACATCTCCAAGCAGATCAAGCACTGAATATCAATATTCATTATTATTTGTGAAATACTATTCAATACGTGGGCGAAGATGGAAGACGACGGAAAACCTTAATTAAGATACAGACGTCAATGTCAGGTTGTTGAAGCCGATATCGACCACTGACTAGGGCTCCGTTTACAAAAAAGAGTTAGATTGATTGCACATAGTGATCAATCATGAAGCGTTTAGTTACAATAAATGCATTTGCCCTGCCTTAAAGACCATAAGATGGATACACTGCATGCATGCCACAGTCTGTATACTCTATATCCACTCACTCAAATTCTGACGGCAAACTTGTGGTCACGTGGTTAACAGCAAAACTTTAACTGTAAACATGACTAATCATTATGATTAAGCTTCAGGCGATTTTTGTTTTAATTGTATAGGGCTCGGTTAAGAGTCAAGTTAGTCAGCTAATATTTTATCTTAGAAATTGGAAAGCTTTTTGTGGTTTCTAGCAAAGCTTAGCTTTCTTTTGTCAAACTAATTTGTTCGAACCCCTGCATCTGGTATATTTTTATGCCTCTAAATCGAAAGTTACTAAGCCATACCACAAAATGTGGAATGATTTTCACGAAAAGTATCATCATTGCATTAAAAAAATCAAATTCACTCATTTAAATCTAGAAATTCCGATAAATGAAGAGCAAGTTTCTTTCATAATTTTGCCAGACCTTTCACAATTTATCAAATTTGCTGGATAGCCTATTTCTTTTATTCATGATCTACTTCTCTTCAGCAAAAGTGAGCAGTTGTGTAGAATTTCACATTCAGTCGGCTGCTGTTCTATGAATATAAGATTATTGGGGGAGGGGGGAGGGGGGAGGGGGCAAAAAGAAATAATGCTACAATGTAGAAGATTGCATTTCATATAGGTTTTATGACGTCATACTGGGATCCTGGTTATCGTCGATCTTACGCAATTAGCATAACTCGGTTGTCAAAGATATAATAAGTAATTTCCTTTTTTTGAAGGCACAACACAGACCAGTATGTTTTATCAAAATTATTACCGTGAAATTATCAGCGTTCTAAAATTTAATTTCAGGAAAATTGTCATAACAGAAAAGGGAAGTCTTAGAATTTAACTGTAACTGAGATTTATATTCAAAGCAACAATGACAATGAGCTCCAGATTACCATGCATGTGCTTATGTAAAAAAGAAAAGAAACGTTAATCAATTGTAAAGGGAGTGATATATAATTCACAGTGCCTGGTACTTTACCTTACCTGGCCAAAAATTTGAAAGCTTGGTCATTCTTTTTTTAATAAATTGTTATACTTGACGTTTACTTTTTTCTTCTTTTTTTTTCTTCTTCTTTTTTTTTTCTTCTTTTTTTTCTTCGAATATTATAATTAGTATTGGAGACTTTATTTTAACTCCCTTGGGGGATCAGAGATCTGGATACGTGCTTGTAGCCCCAGTAAATTAGATCTTACACTAGATGTTGGCAATTCATGTTCCCTTCAGTCGCTAATTACACCTGTGCATGGAAAAAATTGTTTATACTAAAATCAATCAAAAGCGCACTAACTAATAAAGGTAAAGTTATGTTTTCGTAATGCTAATGCATTGTGGGAAAACCTATGTACAGAAATAGGTAATTTAGTATGTAGTATAATTAAGAATATTTGTATTGTGAAGTTTTTCGGATCATCTAGTTGACCCGATCTTGCTGAAAATCGCACACAGTGAAAAGCACTGCACACGTGGCATCGACATTTCAAATGTATTCCTAGATCTACCTGGAATATTGCCACATTCCAAAAAAGAAATACATTGTTTGACATCGCTGTCATGAAATTCTTATCCATAAATGATAAAAGGAATGAGAAAACTCACAATTATCTATCACCTGTACTATATACTGTATTTAAGAATGATTATTTTATCCCCAAACCTAGCGAGACGCTCCACCAAAGACGTATTATTGACCTATACTAGCACGATTATTACGATTTCATAGAAACTGCATCGATGACTAATTAAAAGAAGAAGACGAGGACAAGTCTTACGTCAGGAGCATTGCCATATGTCATGAATTTCCAACTCTTTGATGAACTTCCCTTTTTTTTATCAAAAACCGTCCCGTTCAGATCAGGGGATATATTATTCTTCTCTTTTGAATCCTTCTCTACTTGATCGTAAATCATATAATTTCTTATTATTATTTTGTCTTCTTAATGCTGCTGTTGTTGTTGTTCTTCTTCTCCTTCTTCTTACCCCCTCCCCCCTCTTCTTACCCCCACCCCTCTCTCTCTCTCTCTCATTCTCGCTGTGTCTTTAAAAATATGTTTTATTGCTCCTCCAACTTCGCGCCAATCATGCTATGGTCCCATGTTAATATATCTAATGTTATTAAAGATCATTGCTTTTGTTGATGTTGCTTTTTTCTCGTGGATCGAGGCGATGAGTCAAAGATCAAAATACCCTTCTCCTTTAGTCTTTTGTTTATCTCGTCTCCATGGAATTGTCGTTGGCATGCTATTATTCATCATGATAATTACTGAGAATTCTTATTTCTTCTTATGTAGTCGATACGACAAGGATTTATCGTTCCACATGCATTCATTCATCATGTTTATTACTGAGAACTCTCTTTTTTGTAATCTGGTACATATGGACTTATCGTTCACATACGTTTATTCATATTACCGGGAATCATATAATCCTTCCCCTGATAAATATTTGCTCTAATTTTATCTAATCCTGGTGATTTTTTAAACTAGAATTTGATTTGATATGGTTTATTAATTAAAAAACATTCAAATAGCAGCCAGAGGCTGAAACAAATTGAATTTACAAAAGATACATACAAAAGCATAACATATAATATAAATGGTAATTCACATAAATAATCAAGGACATGATCAAAGTAAAGAAAGAGAAACAAGAGAAGAGATTGAAACGGATGACTAGAGGATAATTGAAGAAGAACGATCTCGTAACAGAAGGCAATAAGACAAATGTAATAGAAGATTAGAGGGACTGGTAAGACAATAAAAGAGAGAGAGAGAGAGAGAGCGTAGAGAAATGAGAAAGAGAAGCTGGAGAGGAGACTACGCAATAAAAGGGACAGATAAATAGGCTGAAAAGGAGAACTAGAAAAATAATCGGATAAAATGTTAATAAACTATGAGACTTAAAATTAGGCTCTTGCGTCATGCATACAGATTTATGTCTGAAGACTTGCTCTCTTTGATAATCAAGTACCTGACAAATTACACAAAGAGACAGTAGAGTAATTGTAATCTAGGTGTATCTCTTTCCTTCATTCCCATGTGAATGAACATCATGTTTGCAAGTTGCAACGTCATTGTAATATGAATGTTTTTGTAACGACGTTATATTTAATTAAGCAGCTCACAACTTTAACGTTTTATTCCAATATACTTACAAGTATATCGAGTTATCGACGTGTTGTGTTTTTCAGTAGTGTTCATGGTTTTCAGCAGGACAGCGAGATCGGGTCTATTTGCTTATCTGTGGTGATTCGGAAACCTATAAAGCCCAATTAGGACTTTAAAAAAAAGATGTTGTATTGCCCTTTGCGACCGACCCAAAAATCTTGAAATCTACGGTCGGCTTTTTAAAAAGGTTTTTTTTTACCGTTTTTAAAAAAAATAAATATGTTCTAAAGCATTCAAAAATGAGAAATGTCAGCCCAAAGAGGGAGAAAATAAAGTGGAGAAAAAAAATTCAAAAAAAAAAGATTTCCGACCGACCGACCCATGTTTTGGCACCTAAAGGGCAATACAACATTTTGTTTTTGTTTTTAGGCCTTAATCCTATCAACTACATTATCAAACATTCTTGAATAAATTCTAGGAAGTTCTTATCCCAATGCAATTATTGTCTGACCAATACAAAAACATTTCGAAGCATTGAAAGTTAAGATTAAGTTATGGTAGAGATGAACAATAATATTCTGTGAGCTTTCTCATTCATGATTCAGCCATTGAAATCAGTTTGGAACAATATCATATAGTCCTCTCAAAATAAATGCTCATTAAATGACCTCATATTCAAATTAGGAGGAGAAATGGCTGATATAGTCTTATGAATACATACTTAATCTTTCTTAATTGCTTCCAGACTATGTCTTTCAAAATGGAACTGCAATGCTCAACGCTTAAACATGTTAAAGCATGCGACTGAAAAAAACACGGTCTACATGTTTTCAAGGGGATACGGGTAAACATTCAATCTATACATCTATATATCTAAATGTATTTACCAATCCGTTTTGCGCGTTTTAAGGTCGTTCTAACCAAATTTTCGAGAGAAACAAAAAGCAGATCACGGATGCTCCCTTCTGTATAGTTCTAGACACATGCTCTAAATTACCGCGGACCAATTTCATACACGAACCGAATTTCTAACTTCAGCCCTGGATCCAACACTATATACCCAACCCAACCTTACCCTAACCGTGTCCCTAACCGTATCCCTAACCGTATCCCTAACCGTATCCCTAACCGTGTCCCTAACCGTATCCCTAACCGTGTCCCTAACCGTATCCCTAACCGTATTCCTAACCGTATTCTAACCGTATCCCTAGCATAAAACCCAATTGCAAACCTCACCCTGATGAGAAAGCAATTATCACAGACTGGAGAAAATGTCGGACCATCCCTTCTGTATTGCCATTAAGGCAGAAATAAATGAGCAGTGCTTCCAATTGCTAATGACTTTCAGTAAGATTGAGTCAATTTGTGTTAAATGTAGCGATTCCGAATTCTCATTTCACACTATTTTTCCTAACTATATTAAAAGCATTCTTGAATAACTTTTAGAAAGATCCCTTCATAATACTCGATACCACCTTCATGAACCCACATAATCCCCCCCCCCCCTCAAGCGCTTAGGTAATATGAATAATATTGGAGATTACATAACGCCTTAGCTACGCGTTGTGGGGGGGGGGGGGTTCGTGGTGAAGAACAAATTAGAAATGAAAATAAAATGATAAATAGAGTGAGAAGGAAAAAGACGAGGACAAAGACCGTAAGACCCACCCCCACCACCACCACCATCGTCCCAGTGCTCCCTCAATAGGTGGACTCACGATACGCCACTGAAGAAACATGTTTTGTTGTTGTGCGTTTTTTTTTAGTAAGTTCACGTATAGTCTGTGGGATTTAGTCTTGGTAAATGATTTTTTTCTCCATGATTTTATTTTTGTCAAGCATTGGTGAAGAAAGGTAATCGGTCAAAGAAATGAATTTACTTTCATAGGAAAGACTTAACCCTTTTCCAAAGAAAATGATGCCTTAATCATGTTAATGTCGTTCTTGTTGCACTATATTTCATCGCTCTTACTTGAGCACGCAAATGATAAGGTTTTAAAAAGTCTATACCTTCAGTACCTCTTAAAGCTATTAAAGCTTTTAATCGGTTGCCTAGCAGCCGTTTCTTAAGGCTTTTCATCTTCCCGATCGATATTTCTCTCCGACGTCCTCTATCCGATCTTTATTAGATCATCTTTTCATGAGATTATCCTTCAACAATAAATTAGAAAATGGGAGAATATTTTCTGCTATATCTAATTTCTCCACATTCAGTTTATTGGATTTGGATTTCCATGCAAACGAAATATTTTCTATTCTATATAGTGGCGTACCTGGTGTTTTTGTACGTTGTCATGGTGATGTATTTGATCCTTTAACAACTGTTTCGAGGATCAATATGTTTAGGACATACAATGCGTTGCCATGGTTATGAGTATATAATTCACGAACAACAGTCTGTCTTTGTAATGTCGATATTCTTTACTCATTTTTTTCCAGACCGCCTGTCAGGGAACATTTTAAAGCTTCTTTCAGATTGATCTCCCTCTCTACTCTCTCTCTCTCTCTCTCTCTCTCTCTCTCTTACTTTTTTTCTTTCCCTTGTGAATGCGCTCTCTCCCCTCCCTCTTCATTTTCCTCCTACTACTGTTACTACTTCTACCATTGCTACTTCAAGTATTAGTATTATTATTACCTACTTCTACTACTACTACTACTACTACTACTACTACTACTACTACTACTACTACTACTACTACTACTACTATTACTACTAGTACTACTACTACTACTAGTACTAGTACTACTAGTACTACTACTACTACTACTACTACTACTACTACTACTACTACTACTACTACTACTACTATTAATACTAATGCTAATATTACTGCTACTACATGTACTACGACTACTACTACTACTACTACTACTATACTACTACTATTAATACTAATGCTAATATTACTGCTACTACATGTACTACTACTACTACTACTACTACTACTACTTATAAACATACCACATAAACTACATTGACATTAGGTGGTTTACAATAACCTTTAAACATTTGCCTATAATCATCTTTCTTTGATTACTTTCGACGTCTTTGCACCGGATGAAGTCACATGGCTAATCTTCCGTTTCATTCTTACCAATAATGGCAACAAATTGCGATCGCGTAAGCAATCATTTTGACCTCGTTGAATATTAAATTGCCGCCATCATCGTAATCATTTCTTTTTTCGGTTGCAATTAAACCTCTTATGATGTTCAAACTTGGGCATCGCCGCTTGAAAAGGCAGAAGCACGCTGGGGAGAAAAGTGGGATTGTGGTACTTGCAAGTTGCATACAGATAAAATTGCATTATATTGTATAGAATATTACTTCCAACTTCATATTATGTGGTTATAATTATTATACCCATATACCAATGCTATAAAATAACCAGAGTGCTTAATATAAACCTAGAAATACTTTGCCATTTTCAGTCGGGGAGATAACATGAAAACAGATATTGATCGAACGAAAATGATAAAAACCACCACTCTCCTAGAAAGAGTCAACTCTTTTGTTGTTGTTTAGGTTTTCAAAGTTTCAATTAGATTCGTAGATGGCAATCGTTCTAACTTGTAATCAGTCTCATATATTGATATGAAATAATGGCCAGGAAGGTCTGTATATTGAATGATTTGATATATTTAAATTTTTCAAGAATAAGGGACGTATGTGTGAACTTTTGGGCAGTTAATCTAAATAAATAGTTACGGAATTATGCATCAAATGAATTAAATAAAAATCATGGGATATTTGTATAAAATCAAAACAGAAGTATGACATGTATATTGATACCAAACTAAGCATCAACGAATCCCATCGAGAACAAAAATGTATAGACCCACGTAAACTGACAACAAATAACAAGTTACATGATGAGAACCAAAACAGTAGCAGTGTCATATTTTATAATTTATGAATGCTTCTCTTTGAAAATAGTTGGACACCCATTTCTGTATGCACAACAGTACCATATTTTCCTCGCATTGTACCGAGGGACGTGGTTTTGAGCATCATATATGGAGGGGGTACCAAATTTGAAACCTGGGATGATTTTTCTCCCTTCAAACTTTCCGACAATTTCCCATGTTTCCTATCCGGAAGTAATGTCATATAAATGTTTTAGCTTTACCAGCAAACCTATTAAAGGTAAAGACCAGTTTTGGAAACGCCCCTCTCTCAAAAAATGAAATGGAAGCTCTCATTACCAATCATGTGAAAGAATATGTTTTGACTAATACGTGATGATACAAATTTTGCCGGGAAACTGCCTACTAATTGATATATTTGGTAAATTATTATATCTATTGGGACCAAATAGATATCGCGCACGTGGTCGTGTAATCCCATATACATCTTTCTGTGTACAGTGCTTGTAACTTTACCAAGACTGGGCCAAATTTCTTATCATTTTGATGATTCCAGAACCTTGCAGTACACACCAATACTTATATGCTAGATGATCAACCTTCTGTGATTGATTTCACAACGTTTCTTTCACAATAAAATCGCATGACCAGAACTGGTCTTTATCTTTAAAGAAGACCGACAGATGAACGTAGGGATGTCACCCCCCATACCGTTGCCTCTTATTGTAACACTTGGTAACCTGACCCCTCTTCACTCAATCCGACAGAATCATGGGTGTAACAAGGTCCTTGCTTGCCTCGCTTCCATCTTGAGTGTTTTCGCCAATCGTAAACCAGGATTGTGTTCATTTTAACCCATATGACTCCAGAATAGTTAGATTTTGATAGGAGTAGCAAAACTATTAAAAAGACCCCTCCCCAAAGCTAGGATTATGTGTACGTTAAAGGGAAACTCCGTTCTCAGAATTTATAGATATTAAGAAACAGCAAAAAACACGATCCCATGCAAAGACTTTCAAAAAATCGACACAATGTATAGACTACTTCTTATTAGCTTTGGTACAAGTATCCACAGATCTTAACACATAGAGACATTCCACAGCATTGTGCATGGTGTGCATTTCAGAATAATCACTGTCAGAGTATTTATTTACCCTCTTGAGAAGAATACTTCCACCTGTGTATCAGAGAATGTGCCGTCAGTTACTATATGAATAATGATTACATAACTTTCATGAACACGAATCAAATATTCATCTCGATGGGTTTTAGAATGTTAGTACAAATTACCTTATCAGCCCATGCACAAATTGTATCTACGTACAGCTCTGTACGTCACCTATCGAAATGTATGAGCAGTTTATTGGCAAAATATGACACAGGCAATACAATAGAGTATTGAAATTGCCCTCAAATTGAATTGTTGAAAGTCTTTGCGTTGTCTTTAAATTTCAATAGAAAGGGCAAAATATGAGTATAGCCCCCCCCCCCCAAACAAAAATAAGAACATAAATTACATTCATGTAAATGAGAACATGAAGTAGAAAAAAGAAGAAAAAAAGTAAATGAAGAAATTAGCATTACTAATTATAAAGTTAATGATTTCGAATGATTTTGATTGCTATCTAATTGAGACGTATGGTAATTTGTGGTCAGACAATTAATGGATAATGTGGGAATAACATCACAGCCGCATTACCAATTTGTCAATTTTCTGTCAATAAGATAATAATTTGCATTTCATTGAAAGAAAGCATAACTTCCCTATTAGTTGTGTGATAATCGACAAAATTCTTTTAATTGAAAGAAACAGATAGTCATTAGCACATCTCCGGTTATGCTTTAAAGCTAAATTGTGAAGTGTTGTTAACTGTTGTTTTTCTAATTTTTTCTAGGAATCAATAATAATGTTCCTCAATTTTGATCACTTCCAATCATATTAATAATGTTATATTACCGTATCTATATGACTGTATAAACAGACAATTTTCTGCATTTAGCATGCATTTATCATACATGCATAGTTTGAACAGCTCTTTTTCAATCCATTTTTAATAATAATCCTAACAGTAATTGATCTACATGTATATTACCGTATATAGGAACACACATTTTGCTGCATTGATGTTTACCTTATCTTTATATTTTGCTTTATGTATGCACCAGCCAATGTGGAGAGCCTCTCGACAGAATTTTTAAATTCTTTTAGGTGATCCCCAGGCATTGGCTGGTGCTAAATATCATACTGACATACTGTTAATGTTAAATCATTTTGTCAACCCTGTGATGTTTTCTATGTTCTGTATCATCTTGCCTGGAAATAAAATAAATAAATAAAATAAAACTATTGAAAGAAAAATGGAGTAATTCCCGAGGATGTAAAGTTTATTTTAATTAACAAATTTAAGGGGTTTTCCTTTTATAGGGGGATCCTTAACTTGATTCAATCGACATATCCTAGAGCGTTTAAATAGAAATAATTATTATCCTTTATTTCGCATAAGAGCCTTTAATGCCAAATCTGAGATGCATGGCCCTACGTGTTATCAGTGTCAGTGATATGGTGTAATATTGAAGCCCTAAACAAATTACGCTTCAAAATGATTATGAAGTGCCTCAAAAAAGTAAACATCTTTGAATGACCGCATTTACTATTTCCCCCAATAGACTGTAGTGTTGTAAAAACCGTTGGGAAAAGGGTTTTTGAAATTTCGAATTCCAATCATAAATATCTTGATAATCAGATGGGCGATCGGCTTGTAAACGTCATTGGATTCCTGACTGACCTAAATTTTTATAATTATGATTGCAGCATGAGCTAAATCCAGGATTTTGTTTAGAATCAGAGACAAAGATACCCAATCCCTTTAACTGGATTTAATCAACATATCCTAGAGCGTTTAAATAGAAATATTATCCTTTATTTCGCATAAGAGCCTTTAAATCATGTACATATATTTAAATTGTAAATGTCTTTTCTATACACGAAGACAAGGTGGAGCTGTGGTAAAGTTGGAAACTAGTCTGCTAGCTTTCTCATTTTTTTATAAGTCCCATGTTGAAGAATGTAATAGTAGCCACGGCACATGGAAAGGAATAATCATTTAAATACCCATATATTCAAATTTCCAATATTCCAACCCGTTTGTAGTCCCACATACCCATAATAATATTATATGTGTAGTGAAAATAATGGTTTCCACCAAAACTGATTCGACCTTCTTCTCACTTTGATCATTCCACAACCTTACAATACACAATATTATTCAAATGTTGTACTAATAAAACACACATACAAAAACAAACAAGGAAACAAAAACATACAAAAATTCACGACAACTTCTTAACAGTTTCCTTCACATTAATTTTGTAAAGCCTGAACAGTACTGAACTGTATATCATTAACAGAGAAACAAAAAGATAAGCCTGCGTCTTGCGGAGGTGGTAAAACTTCAGCAATCTCCATATTTGATTACATTTGCAACCTCGGTATCCTCTTCGCTCATATTTTATCGTGGGTTTGCGTTAATTTCCGGCTGAGGAGAGCTGTGATGAAAGTGATTTAAAGTCACATCGTATCTTAAAATAGATGAAAATTCAAATGACGTTGATGAAAACAGACGTGTAATATTTTTCTTAAAAGTGAAGTTTTATATGACAATATTCCTCGCGTCATTTTATGAAAACAAAATCCATTGCATGCATCGCCGTAAAACCAATATAATTGCTGTTAGTTTTTATCTCAACATCCATGCGGTTTAGCAATAAATTGCAATTGTAAAGACAGATGTCTGCACTTTTTAAATACCTAGTCGTAATAGTACGTTCGAGTGGAATATTTGCAGCCACATTATGGTACAAGTAGACACAATAAATTTCTTATTTTATTAAATCTTTTTACAATCTAGGATAGCTCAACGAGAAAACGCACATTTAAAATGTTTTAAATTCGGTATGATACAAGATACGGGAATTTTGTAATTGTAGTTCAGCTATGTATACGCCTACACGGGAAGAGACAAAAATAGGTGCAAGATGGATAAAATAGATCGCTATTGTTGTGCGTGTTACATGTATGTGATGTCTCTTGTTGACTTCTCGAGATAAAGAACAATATAGACGTTTTGACGAGGAGCGAAATGTAACACTTCCTCGCGAAAAAACGGCCTTCGATTTCGTCGGAGGGAGAACACCATGGGTGTGAACCCCGGTCATAGTACGTGCTTACATGTACGTTCATCATATTCATTGAAAGAGAGGAAGAGAGAGAAAGAGGGAGAGACAGAGAGACAGAGAGACAGAGAGATGGAGTGAGAGAGAGAGAGAGAGAGAGAGAGAGAGAGAGAGAGAGTGCTTTTCAAGTGGAGGAATAGAAACGCACCCAATTTGTTTTCAGATGAGTTAGTTGAGTTTTTTTGTACCTAGTTTTATGATGAAATAATATGAGATGTAACGTGAAATTTTAGGTTGTTTTCTATGAAGAAAGTGAGCGATATATTAATAAAATAACATAACTTAAGTTCAATCGATGTGATTTCCGTTGATTTGTTTAGGGTATGTGTAACTTAATTCAGTGCCCCATCTCTCCCTCTCCCTCTCTCACTCTCTCTCCCCCCTCTCTCTCGCTCTTTCCATTTTCTCATCCCTCTTTCTCCATCAATACCTTTTTGCGCCTTTTCGACTTGACATGTACAATTAATACATGAAATGGGTAGAATGAGTTTTGCGTAAGATGTTTGCATCTTGCCACAAAACATGTACCCGAATAAGCAAACACTAGAACAGTAACACAATAAACTAGTAAAGTCCCCGTCATATTAAATGTACCTTTCTTCGATTCGCAGTCAACATGGTCAATATAGAGTCAGCTATTTCCTGTAGAGGTAGACTATAGATGTTCGCAGTCGAGTGGTTTAAACGCTTGACTGGAGATACCAAGGTCGTGGATTCGATCCCCGGCACTGCACTTATGTCCTTCTGTCCTTAAAGGCCCTATCTGATGAAAATACAACTTTTTATCAATGGAAAGCTGAATGAACATAGTATACAAATATAAAGGAATTCAAAATATTTTCCCTTTCAGTATTGCACAAAAGCGAATTGAAACCTTATTTTCCGCACCTCTCCAACAGGGGTCAAATTTGCCGCATTGTGAACACGATGTCATCAATTCGATAGCTAGTATTTAGGTCGACAACCTCCGATTTTTAAAGCTTTAGATTTCGAGTTTTAAGAAAGCTGTTACTCGTCTGACAGGCACTAAAGTAGCATATAATTGGTATTATTGTAATATATGGCTTGTATCCTTGTAAGCTTTTCTTTGATATCGCCTAATTATAATTCATCTATTTCATTTTCACTTCCGACAGGGTCTTTAATTAATGTAACTAGTAAAATCTACATTATTTGGTTCTCTCCATGCACCCAGGTGCGAAACGGGTATCCAATAGGATGCGCAAGTCATTGTAGTTTCCTCAGCATTGTGAGCGTCTGTTAAAATGGCGCCTGGCTGAAATGCTCCTCATGGAGCGGAGAATGTGCGTGCTTTGTGTGCAGGCAAATACGATACTGATATATTACAATACTGTTATATTTATGTAAAGCACTAAGAGACATTGTTGATGTATTAAGCGCTGTTATTATATTGCTATTATGGATCACAGGTTATCAGTAGCCATGCAGAGGGTAGGTCCCTTATAAATTATACAGTGGATCTTAAGGTACGTTATTAGAATCCCTGCCACAGCACTAACGTCCTTTGGCAAAGAAATCAATTACATTTGTAGATTAATGACTCGGGTGAAGTAAACGGGTAAAGTAGGAAGTAAATCCTAGCAATCTTCAGCGCTTTAGAACCTTCAGAGCGACGAGTCTAAAGACGGGATAAAAAATCAAATCTCTTTGGAAGCCAATAAAGACAATATCATGGTTATTCTTTACTGTATAATATGCGCTGTAAACAAGAACGGAATATTAAATTCATTATTAAACTGAAGTTTCTCTCACTTGCAATAACTGTACCCAGTATATGACAGATTCCAACCCAAATGTTAGAATATAATTTGATATGTTGGCGATCACTATTTACCTTATAAATAATAGGTTGATCTGTCTGGGCCCTATTGCATACCCAAGTCATACCGTCACATCGACTCCTAATCAACCGATATCTTAGAGATTCGTGTTAATCTCTTTGGTCTGTGTTCGGTCTTTGTTTGGTCTGTGTTCGGTCTCTGTTAGGTGTTATATCGGCCTTATCAATGTGACAGAGTTTTTAAGCCGAAGGGTCAAGAACCTACTCTATTTTCATTGTCAACCGATATAATTATGCCAATATTTTGATGTTTATCCAGTGAAATTTCCTCCACCGTGAAAATAAACACAATTACTGTGGTTGAAATAACATCTTTTGTAACTTGCCCAGCCCACTATTGTGCAATTGAAGTTTATTAACAATTGACCACAACCACGACAAAAGTAATTAAATTCCACGTTTTACTTCGTTTGGTCATCTCATAAAAAACGAATATTGATAAACACAATGTACTTGTTCATTCATTTAAGGCACATCTTTCTGACAACGGCGGCATCTTGACTTTATCTATATTTTTCTCGTAGGTGTCCATTATCGCAAATACCAAGAAAGAAAAAAACCCTCTTCATTTTTAACGAATTTACAAAGGATTTCTATCATTATTGGTTGTCTTTCTCTCCGTGCTGTAGGGTACATGTGTAGTTTGCAGGCACAAGCTATTATGCCAGGGATAGCCATACATTATATTGATAAAGGAATTAAGTCATATTATCTTATATTTATACTCATGAAGGGAATAAATGAATACAAAAACAATGGAAAGAAGACACTTGTTTCAAAGAACAATATTAGTGAAAAATTAAAGATAAACACGTCCACATTTCTATCTAAAAATCAAGCTAAAGCAATTACAATAGCCTTGCACGTCATCTATTAAAATGTGCAAACAAGAAAATTACGTATTACGTAATCTGAACATGATTTCTACAGGGTGTACAATTGGGTATTGAAATGGCCCTTAAGTTTATTTTTTTTCTTCATAGAAAACGTTTCCATAGAAAGTAAACTAGTTTCTACATGTACATCACATGGGGATGTGAATGCCAATTCTAAGAAATCGATTTAATTGCTATAGCGTCCTTCCGTAGAGGAGAAGAAAATGCGACCCTTGGGAATTCTTGACAATCATCTTCTGAATGAGTTGTTCAGAAATAAATGAAATCGATGAAAATGACGACCTCATTAGCTTGTTCTTGTAGAAGTGAGTAAGTGAGTGAGTGTTTGTGTGTGTGTGTGTGAATGCGCCTGCCTATGTGTGTGTGTGCGCGTGGATGTGTGTGCGCAAGCATGTGTGTGAATATGTGTGTACAAGCTAAAGTTTACCTATGACCTCAAATTTATGCATAGCAAATATCATTCAGAAATGACAATGTATGAATGAAATATGGTCAATATTAGAAATTAACAAAATGGCGCCTAAATGACGTCGCGCATTAGTAATTGAAAAAAACTCTTCGTTAGGCACATGTTGAAACGGAACTGTGACTTGGTTTGTCAGTCATTTAATGGCCTTGGAAACGCAAGTCGATGTTGATATTAATGCCTGTTGCATACGAGGCGTCATTTGCCAGACGTATAGGGCTGCGTCAGCAAGTGCTGCAGCCTTTGACGCGCCATGCGAGAGTAAAAGATATATAGCATAGTATAGAAAAGGTTGAAAAACAACAAAATGTCTTAAATTCTGCATATAAATCGAAATTGGTGTCCTTAGCACTGCTCTAAATGTGTATTTTAATCTAAAAATATAACTTAATTAGGCCTACAACGGAATAATATGTGATGTGTAAAACTTAATGCAGATCACCCTAATGTTGTAATAATGTTGTATATTTTGTACATGTCTTTAATTATACCGTATCTTGACAAAATATGCACATGTATATTGCTTATTTATACTCCCTACATGTCTATTTCATTTGTTCTGTGGATTACGTGCTGTACAATATATTTAATTCAAATGCAAGTCTGATAGGCCTAGAGAGGAAGAGAGAGAGACAGAGACAGAGACAGACAGACAGATAAAATAAACAAGAAAAACGAATAGACAAACAGGCAGCAGACATAATAGAAGCAAGTACATATAGGTATTTGAATAAGAAAAGAACGAGAGAGAGTGAGGGAGGGAGCGAGGGAGAGAGAGAGAGAGAGATAGTGAGAGAGAGAGAGATAGAGAGAGAAAAGCATAGAAAATAGCTACATGAATGTCTAAACAAGAAGCAATCAAATCCTGATGGTGTGAGTTCGAGTGGAGACTGGATATTACGGCCTCTACCTTGCCAGTGCTCTTCTCAAAATGGGCCAAGCTGTAACATTATGAGAGGAAAAATGGGACCATAAATGAGCAAGGAGAAGTCAAGTCAGATTCAGCAAGACTCATTGAGAATGGGACGTGGAGAGACTTTTACTTCCACTCAAAGTAGAAGAAAAAGAAAGATGAGACTTTCATTCAGTTTTACTTGCCGACAAATTCAGCATCTAATTAGCGCGTATGCCTACAAAATGTTCCTGGTTTCGGTGAATAAAAAAAGTCGGGGACCTGGATTTTATTTCCAGCGGAGACATTTTCAGAACTTTGAAGTATTTTCCAAATGAAAAGCAGTATTGAGGAACGTTGAAGCTATGCGTTTCGATTCTCTCATTTCCGTTTTCTATTTTTTTACAAAATTGGCAGCTCGGTAACTCTTTTAAAATTGAATTATAGTAAGAATTTCACTGTTATTTGATTCAGAAAAGGCTGCCGAGTTTCAAATGTTGTTTGGATTTGTCAGATTCCTCTCATAACTCTATAGACGTATTATATAGGTATTTCATGTCCAATTTATTTAGTTCCGTACGCTACCCACTAGATCTACAAATTGAATATTGCTGACAATGATGTCAACTGTCAATTTGATTGATCTCCTAGTTTGTAAGTTGATTGGTTTCCCCCAAAAATATCTTAGTACAATGACTTTGACTTGCCCGTATTTCAGCATCCTCGGAAGACTGGTCACCATGCTTAGTGAAGCAATGGTTTTCGGGTCTTTAGTTAGTATACTACTTTATAATAGAATGCTAATAATCATGTCAAGGGGGTAGCCTCGCTGTTGCCTGAACGTATTCACCATGACTGCGCAATTACTCTATTGCATAAAGCAAACTGTTGGAGCGAGGTAAAAACGTGTTAGCGTGTGAGATGAAAATTACATATTGTCATTGTCATTACATCCATTATAGAAATAAGCATCCTTGAACACCACTTTATGATGTGATCGATATTTTCACATCTAATTTAGATCCATTATTGTGATAATGGACAGACGCCGCTACTATCATTTTATTCGACAAGGTTGTTATGAGAGCCTGCAAAGGGAGGGGGAGGGAACTCTCAAAGAGTGTTATATTTGCGATACTAATACAATTTTTACAAGATTTGTTTGATGGTTTGTTTTCACCTGACTGCTCAGAAAGCATTGTATGCTTGTATGTAAGCAACCAGGGGCCGATGGCTTTAAGTTCTCACCGAGGGAGTTTGGTAATGAGGATAGCACTATAGTGCATCCACTTGGTTTCGAACCGGAAACTTTCCGGTGACAAGACCACTGCTCTACCACTGGGCCATCGCGTGCATTATCATGCATGTATTGTTTGTGTAAAACATGCTGACTGTTGAAATGTGTACCATATTTCCTACAATAGCCGAGACAATACCAACAATCCTGAACCTAACTAAACCACACCTAAAAACTCAATTATAATTGGATAATTTGAAATAAAGCCCATGTCGTCGGATCGTGCGTCGGAAGATGTATCACTCTGGAGGGATCTCCTATCTCTCTCTCTGTCTCTCTCTCCTTTCTCTTTCTCTATCTTTCTGTCTGACTCTATACATCTACCCCGATGTCCTTTCCTCCCTGTGTACTATTCTTCTCTGATTCTATTTGTGACTGCCCCCCCCCCCTCCCGCTCTAATTCTTTCTCGCTCAGTTTGCGTTTCTGCCACTACCCCCTTCCTATTTGCCTTTCTTTCTGTTCTCTTCTCATATTTCGTCTTCTCTCTCTCTCCTCTCTCTCTCTCTCTCTCTCACTCACTCTCTCTCTTTCTTCCTTTCTCTTTCTGCTCTGATAAATCACTCGCTTTCAATCGAATCCGTAAATTCTACTTCAAACTCTTTCAAAATTTTAATTAAAGACAAGATACTCCCCTATGCTAGGCCAATCGTAGATCACATTATAATTTGAAGTCCTTTGTAAACAAATAATTTCTGAACCCCCGTGCACGCCAGGAAAAAAAACAAATCAGCTGTGAAACTTATTCCTACACACACCACACGGAGTGAAGTGGTGTCTGACATTTCACTTTACTGGTTCATAATCCACTCAAATATGCAAATTTTAAGTCAGTTTTTCGGACACAAAAGATTTAGGCGTAGAGTGTTAACCGGATCAGATCGGATGATGATGTTTAAACCATTTAATTTTGCGTTTGGGTGCGAGTAAGGGAAGAACATGCAGAATACAAGAAAACATGAAATGCGGAGAGTGTTTGATCTGATAATGATATGGTAATGGGATTTTGAGGAATTTCCTACAGGTCTATCACCTTTCCTCCAACAAGTTAAGCTTTAATTTGTAGGTCAGGTACAGGCTGCAGTTGTTTGTTGGTATCAGTGACGTATAGCGTGGTTTCGGTCATGGAGGAGGAGGGGAAGGGGGTGCACAGTTTTTTTTAAGAGGAATGACATGCGAGGCTTGAGTGGAGCAAACTATTGGGGGAAGATCTGCATGGTTTAGAAGGGCGTCATGTTTTCTTATTCTCGTGGTTTTGGTGTGTCCCCCTCCACTTCTTCACCCCTCTCCGCTCCTATCTCACTCTCTCTCTCTCTTTGTACTTTCCTCTCTCCTTCTTTTCTCTCCTCTTCCTCGCCTCTCCTCGTCTCCCTTTCTCCTATCTCCCTATATCCCCCCTCTGCATACCCCTCTGTATCCCCCTCTCCCCTCCTCTTCCCATCTCTCCCTATTTCGTTCCTCCCCATCTCTACCCCTCTCTTTCACCCTTTATTCCCGTCCCCCTCCTGCCACTTATTTCGAGGGACATACCCCATGCATGCATACCTCTATTAGCTATGCAACTGGTTGGTATCATCGCCTAAAGCAGGACACGTTTCATATCCAAGAAAAGATTGCGAGGTCACGTATGGAATCCGTATTTAATGTGCCTGCATGCTCTAATATTATACTGATAAATGTTAGGGATACCTCTTGAAATATGAAATAAACATCACGTATTTGTCGACGCCAGTCTTCTGCACATTCGATGCCCTCGGAATGTACTTATTCTGCGAAAGATATTGGAAGAAAATAAGAACGTTGATGTTTTAAAGATAATTTTCCCCATAATCTTCCTGTAAATGCCTCTGTTGACTACTCTTTTAGTTCACATGATTTGAACGAAAGAAGGCGTGATGGCTCAGTGGTAGAGCAGTGGTCTCATTATAACTGGGAGGACCCTACGAGATGACTGAAAGCCGTCGGCCCCATTGTTGCTTACTTACAAATCATACACACGCAATCTTGGCAGTCAGGAAAATAACCACCAGCCCATACATAAAAGCGAGGAAAACGTCAAAGTTCTGATAAAATAGTGATATAATCCAAATCACTTATTACGAAATTAAAAAAGAAACTAACATATTTTTCAAAATGAATCACACTTTTGTAAGTTGACATAGAGAGAATGGAAATGGAATTGAAATATTTTCTTTCTTTTTTTTTACTTTCAGAATGCATGCTTGCCTGTGGGACCGAGATCTTCACTTAAAGATAAACCAGTTGTCTGGCACAAGAAACAGTTAAAAAGTCTAGGTAAGTTTGTTTTTTTCTCTTTCTCTCTTCCACGTGTCTTCCATCCTTCCTTCTGTTTCTATATCCCCCTATTATTAAATCCCCCTTTTTACTTGGTCATATGAAAGAAGACTACTGGCAAACACCAAAGGGACCCCTACCAAAAGATATATTATGAAGGCTACATTGAAAAGTTAAAGAAAAGTACAATGAAACCTGTGTATAACGACCATTCATAGCTGACGAGAAGAGTGGTCATTATGAGCAGGTGGTCACTTTACTCAATGAGAAACACTGTTCAAGGAATACAAAATCGTGGTCCTCATTGAAAGGTGGTCTTTCTATACAGGTGATTGCTATACCAGGTTTCACTTCAATGAAGTTTTTTGAGCGATATGTGAAATGATTACACTCATAATGCAATGTGGGTCATTTTGTATGGCATGTTTCCTCGGTTTGGAGATATAATATCTTCCTTTCTTAAAGGTACTATGTCCCATTTGCAGGCCAAAAAATGAAAAGGTTAAATTCCAACGGCATTTGAAAGACAATACTAATTTAGAACTTCCCTTAAAAAAAGGGGGCTTGAAAATGTCTTTAAGTTGGAAAATAACGACTATTAGTTGTCGAATCGACTTAGGAGCTATAGAGCCAGTAAGTAATAGTCTGATTTTTCAGACCATTGTACCGAATGGTCGTACGTTTTATGCTGCGCAAAGATTCAATCAGTTTAATTTTGGCCATTACAAGAAGTGGGTTATTGATGTAGACAAATGCTCATGTACCCTTTACAGATAATTTTATGTATGTTATTACCAAAGATGGAAAAGCCAGTCAGTCACTCAATAGTGTCTGACAGTGAAGTCTAGCAAGTAAACAGGTTTCCTTGCATAATTTGAATATTAGGACACTGCTAACGTTTTAAATTTCACAGATAGGACATACATGACATATTCATAATTCCTGCAAAGTTCTACAGAATTTGATGCTGGCTGCAAAAGGGACATAGTATCTTTAAAGCTTTCCGTTTCGCCTATCTACGTCACGTATGTGCCCTGCATGAATATCCTGGCTTTTCGTTTAATGTGAAATTCTATCAGAAGATAGACTTCATACTCATGATGTTTACGAACTAAAATATCTAGAATCGAGAAATCGATAGATCATATGAATAACGTGTTATACAATATCCAAGAAATGCCCACGCATCTCAAGGGAAAGACGAAAATACATTTAACAGCGCTGAAGCTCAATTAAAAGTTTTGCTTGCTAAGTATTGGTGAAGTCGCGCTCCATAAAGTGACCTGGAAACCTATATACGAGAGGATACCTAAACTTGTTGCATCTCTGCAGTCTTATTCCTCACTCAGATATGAAGCGGTAAGCCGCCGCGGTTTTTATTTTATTTTTATGATGACGTAAAGCGTAATTTACGTAATACTCAACCCAGGTAATGTAAATGGGTACCTGGCAGGAATGAATTCCTTAAAACGCTATAGTGCCGTAATGGCAGCACAGCTAAAGCCGGGGTAATAATTTCCAAGATTTGTTAAGGCGCCTTGAGAATCCCTTGGGGTGGATATGTGCGCATTATAAATGTTGTTGTTATTATTATTATTATTATTATTCGTGTATCTTATAACACAGAGCTAAATGAACTGGCGTCGGACTTTTAATGTGCACATTTATTATTCATTTACACGTTTAAATTTTTTGATTTTTTTTTTTTTTTTTAAACATCAGGATACATAAAGCGATTGATTGATGACTGTAATCAGTTTTGAATTCATCTTTGCAGATCATAGTAGATATGGCTTTTACCCTATTATGTTCTCTCTTCGATTTATTATATGAAGGTGTAGAAGAAAAATTAATATCAGTTTTCCTTTCTCTTTTATGAATACTGAATAAAGTTATTTCTATAGCCAGACTGTGTGTGTGAATAATCTGTGTCTAGTATCCCGAATATGATAACATATCAAGCAAAAAACCTTCATAATTTATGCGACATTGCGAAGGAGCAAGAATCTGGTAGAACCTCAATTGTTTTTTGCTTATCATTCATTGAAATTCATTGACGAATCCATCAATCTTTTGTTCAAATATACCATCAATAACTGAATTACAAATAAACAATGAAAACTGAACGATAGAATTGAATATCATGGCGTTGTTTAACTAGGATTTTTTTTAAAGAGAGCATATTATTATGTGGTCTGGGACGAAATATGATGATTGTCATGTAAACTTTTTGTGAGAAACTATAAATCAAATATTATATTGTAGGTGCAATAATTACGTATTGGTTCAGTTTAATTTAGCATTAAACATTATTTTGTCCTATACCTGCTGTTTTACTTACAATAAATCATGAAACATGCGTAATTAAGCAGGTAATTCGTGGAAAATGTTGCATTTTACTCCGCATGAAAACACGCTGTCAATCATGTGTTACAAATTGGATTGGTAAAATAAATGCAATCTTACATGCACAGTGAAGTTCTCCAAATCATGTAAAAAAAAATCATGATATTAATATTGAAGCATTCAAAATATGAATCCTTGTCTGATGTATTAAGTTCTAAAGAAACTCTATCTTTCCTAAATGAGAGTAATATATCAAGATAAACAAGGTTGACGATATATTCTACACCAATCATTGCCAATTAGGGAAAGTACTTTACAGGCTATATTCAATTCTGCGGCGTATTAAGCCATAATCTGTATATAAGCCTTCCGAACTAGCCCCTAATGCACATTTCCTTCTTGATGAAACGTCATTGAAAATTTGTATAGGCAATTATTAACGAAGCATGTCTTTGCGATAGTATATTGATTGAAAAATAATTCCAAATTATTTAGTCACTTGTATTGAAAGATGATTTACGCTTGAGAAGTATTATTACAAGGTTTCCTTTGAAATACCATAATAAGTGGTTATTACTCTTTCCACAAAATTAATAAGCTGATCGTAATAACATCCTACCATGAAGTTTTGACATTCAACAAGTAAACTATTTGGGTGGTTTGTGTGTTTATTATGAACTATGTTATAATATGACAGTTTATCTTTGTATGTGACTTGTAAAGACCTTTTTTAATGAAAATGTTGTTGTAAAGAGCCCTGAAATCAACGAAGCCTTAAAATAGCTCAGAATTTCATCGTGTTTCTTGATATTCGCTGTCCTACATACATGTACTGCCAATTTTATTATCATATTTAGGTTAAAAATAGCAATACATAGTCTATAAAAACAAATTAGTATTAAAATATTATTCAAGATTTCTGAGAGAGGACAACCACAATGAAATATTAGTACTTTACGAACTATACAGCAAGGCTGAAAGAAGAAAAGAACAGAAACCCAAGCCAATTATTGTATTCACCCGTATGTGTATGATATTAACATGTCATGTTTATATATAGTACCCAACTTAATGAAAATGTTGTGAGGGTTTTATAACTTAATTAATTTTACCCCAAGCGTCACTCATCATACGAATTAACTAACAATATAGACGTGTTACTGGTATTCGTTGTTACATGTATATTGCTTATTAGCGTTGAGTTGAAACTGCAAACAGTTTGGTCTTGAAAATAACAAGTAATTCAATATTACTTTCACAGTTTTTATTAGTTCGTGTTTCCTGACCAAGGATATATTATGTTCACTGCAAACGAGACATTATTGGGCTGGCGGGATCTATGACCCGCCATTTGAGAGTCAAATAGTATCAAATGTGAATTCAAATTCATCAGTGCAAACGTTGTTTTGTGCATGCACTAATTCCCTTCATAGAATTTATCGGCGCAACAAATAAACGCGATCAAAATGACGCCTCGTGTGCAACGCGCAATATACATTCAAATGCGTCAAATCATTGAATCCTCTCCAGATACGCAATGGGATCACACTTAGGGGATATCTTTTACTGTGAAAAAAACCTTCCAATAAACTTGATCAATGATTGAAAAGCAATATATAGCTTACCTGCGTAAGATACGAGTTATTTGATAGGGCCTATGGGGAGCGACTATTTAATGTGGAATATCGAATTTGACATTTTCGCACGAAATCGACACCGAATTGTGAGCTACCTCCGTTACCTATATTTCTCACCAAATACCTCAGTCACACCACCGAGGCCGACACCAGACCGACTACAGACCGACCACAGACCTAATGGCCTAGGATTGGTCAATGTGGAGTCAGTTTCGAATCGGTTTGGCGCCAAACTTTAGCGGTCTGAATGGGTTATAACTCTAACGCATATATCTACTTTGTGTTAAGTTTATGTGATTTTCAGCAAAATTAAGTCAATAATACTCCCAAACCTCACAATTTACAATCATGTACTATCCAATCAACCTTTCACAATTGCTTCCAGATAGTTTCTTTCACCATGTAATCGCATAAACAGTACTCAACTCTATCTTTATACCACACAACTAAGCACAAACGAATTATCTAGAGACTACTTAACACCAGTATGGACTCATTCCTATTTTGTCCTTCCATGGACCCTACTACAAATTGGTCTGTCGGGTGTTTGGGGATTGCCGACCAATGGTTTCGAGTCTGTCATTAACAACCGTATCATATACCCTCGTTATTACCATGGCAACCATGGAATGATCACCGCCGAGATAATTCAATAGTCCCTGGCGAATAATTCTTCAGCTTTGCAAATCTATCTAATGTTATTTCCCCGGTCATGCGCTTGTTTGATTAATCAAAACTGATAGCCGTATCAGATTCCATACGCATTAAATCAAATACTTATTTCTAATATTTTAGAAAGTCTCCTTTGGACAAAAGCATTAAAATACTCATAAAACTTGAATATATATGTACTTTGAGCGATTGAAAATGGTATGATACATTGTAATGTTCCCCTTGACACTAACGATTCTGATTTAATCAGCCGTTAAAGGTCTTTAGCGATGATGCTTTATAATGTGATGCTCCCTTGTCTTTACTCATCCCAAGGCACAACAGAGTAGTTACTATTCACTATAAATAGACTTCGGGTCATGAAAGTAGGTTTTCCATGTTATTAATTAGCGCTTGGTAAGAGAGAGACATACACACAAGAGCGACATTTGCAAATTGGAAGATGGTTCGTAAAACGACAGAGCACAACCCTGGTTGAATTCTGCGCGGAATGGGCTACATGTTCAGATCGACGGTCTAATTGATTCGAGTACAATGTTTTCAATGCGGATTGTTACCTCAGTCACACCGACGAGACCGACTCAAGACCGACTCAAGACCGACTAAAAACTGACATTAGATCCGAAGAAAAATGACCCCGAAGGTCGGTCTGACGATGTGATCAGGGACGTTACTAGACCAGAAGAAGGGTGGGTTTAAACAGAGGAGTAACGAAAGTTGATAATAGGTTATGACATAGTGGGCGTGGCGCTTTATGAGCGGGCAGGGTGTCGAGGTAATAGATTTTGAATAGTGTTTTCACAATAGGGGTCTAGGCTTCCACAAATAGACATGCCTATACATACCAATCCCCACCACGCCCTCCGTGTAGCCGCGACTGCTTGTGGTTTAAAATATGATAATGTTGATTATATTGATGATAATTATTATGATGATGATGATAAGATGAAAATGATGACGATGATGATGATGAAAATAATAATGATAATGATACTACTACTACTACTACTACTACTACTACTGCTACTACTACTACTTCTTCTTATTCTACTACTATTGCTACTTCTACTTCTACTACTACGGTACTACTACTACCACTACTACTACTACTACTACTACTACTACTACTACTCTACCACCGCCACCACTACCACCATACTACTACCACCAGGCCCACTAATACCACTACTCTACCACCACGGCACCACCACCACCACCACCACCACCACTACCACCACCACTACCACCACCATACCACTACCACCAGGCCCACTAACACCAGGCACCACACCACCACCACCACCACCACGGCACCACCACCACCACCACCACCACCACCACCACCACCACCACCACCGCCACCACCATACCACCACCACCAGGCCCACCAACCACCACGTCCACCACCACGGCACCACCACCAGGCCCACCACCACCACCACCACCACCACCACCACCACCACCATACCACTACCACCAGGCCCACCAACACCACTCTACCACCACGGCACCACCACCACCACCACTACCACTACCACCACCACCACCACCACCACCACCATACCACCACCACCAGGCCCACCAACACCAGGCCCACTAACACCACCACCACTACCACGGCACCACCACCACCACCATACCACCACCACCACCACCACCACCACCACCACCACCACGGCACCACCACCACCACCACCACCACCACCACCACCACCACCACCACCATACCACCACCACCACCACTAACACCAGGCCCATACCACCACCACCACCACCACGGCACCACCACCACCACCACCACTACCACCACCACCGCCACCACCATACCACCACCACCAGGCCCACCAACACCACCACCACCACCACGGCACCACCACCACCACCACCACCACCACCACTACCACCACCACTACCACCTACGGCACCACTACCACCAACACCAGGCCCACCACCACCACTACCACCACCACCACCACCACCACGGCACCACCACCACCACCACCACCACCACCACGGCACCACCACCACCACCACCACTACCACCACCACCACTACCACCACTATTACCATACCACCACCACTAGGCCTACTACTACTACTACTACTACTACTACTACTACTATACTACTACTACTAGGCCTACTACTACTACTACTACTACTACTACTACTACTACCAGTAGTAGTAGTAGTACTTCTACTACCCCTACCACCACTACTACTACTACTGATAATCATAACAATAATACATGTATTAATGATAATGATAACAATAATAATAATAATAATACTACTACTACTACTACTACTACTCCTACTACTAATAATAATAATAATAATAATTAATAATAATAATTATGATAAAAAGTAAATATGATAGTAACAATGATAACAAAGATATTTACCCAGCACAGAGAAAATGTAATAAAACCTAGTTTATATGGGAAACAACCTCATGAACAGAGTATTTACAATTGCATACTACATATTGATATATACACGAGTTATAATAAGTACGCTTAGTTTAGGACTACTCTGTCTGTAAAAGTGTTATATTTGCATTATGTTCCACAACACACTGAAATACGTTCACCCCTGTGGACTTAATCCATTTCGGAAACAGCGGCTTTTCTTTCAATTCCATATCTGTGAGCTAATACCAGATCACAAACAAGCTTTTCTCTAATTTTCGAAACTACCTTTTACAATGGATTATAATGCATGCCAGCCATGTTAGTAGCTTTAACCTTAAGGCTTTATTCATGGAAAAGTACGATTTCATCTCATTTATTGTAAGGTATCATTCGGACGTGGGTGTATTATTTTACTCACATAAATATTTTTGTTATTGCACGCATCATTTTTGGGCTCGACTGAACAGTGTATACCTGTAGGCACTGACGGTGTAGGATAACACTTCTGTCAAAACTTAATTATTATAATGGCTGTCTTCCTGAAACATAATCACATGATAGCTTTTAGTAATCATGGTGGACCAAAGCGAAATGCAGAGGTTATGACTTGACATTTCATTTTCTGAAAATATATATGAATTCAGGTTTAAGTTTTCTCAATTTATCCTATTTTTAATGAAATCAAATACCCCGTTGCATCTTGATAAATATAGGATAAGGTAAGTCCCGTTTTGTCTTCTTCTGCTTCAGATTTCCTTGAGAGTGGTTGCTGGAAACAAGATACCCTCAAATCATAACAGATGTAAACATTTGTTTTTCTCAAGTCAATCAAAATGCAAATAATATGTGTAAAAAGGAAATAAAAAGGTTCAAGATAGTGCACTCTGCGTGAAAATGGTTTTGATAATGACCGTCCATGAGAGTAAGAGACACTACTCGTTTTTGGAGGACAATGGTATGTCCTCTGTAAACGAGAAAAGTCTAGCATGAGAGAAAACGTGTGTTCTGTGAGCCATGATGTGTGCTCGTTGCAGAGTTGCGTAGAAACTGTATTGGAGTGGCTTGTCTGATATGGATAAGTCATCCTTTAAAAGGAATCATATAGCCTAACTATAATAATTAACTCAAACTGCGAAAAACAGAGATTTTGCTGACTACATTCACAACCTTGTAAGGTTAACATGCCATGGATGTTTTTTAATCTAAATTTTGTTAAAGATAGGAGATAGGGATAATGGTGAGAGAGAGAGAGAGAATGAAACGGTAGGAGTGATCAAGAGAGAGAGAGAAAAAGAGAGAGAAAGAGAGAGATAGATAGAGAGAGAGAGAGAGAGAATAGAGTGTTAGAGAGACAGAGAAGGAGAGAGAGAGAGAGAGCAAATAGAGTGATAGAGAGACAGAGAAGGAGAGAGAGAGAGAGAGAGCAAATATAGTGATAGGGAGACAGAGAAAGAGAGAGAGAGAGAGTAAATGAGAAGTGAGGACAGAGGAGGGAAAGGGAGGAGAGAGAGGGGAGGAAGGGGGAGGTAGAGAGAGAGAGAGAGAGAGAGCAAATATAGTGATAGGGAGACAGAGAAAGAGAGAGAGAGAGTAAATGAGAAGTGAGGACAGAGGAGGGAAAGGGAGGAGAGAGAGGGGAGGAAGGGGAGGTAGAGAGAGAGTGAAAGAGAGAGAGAGAGAATAGAGTGATAGAGAGACAGAGAAGGAGAGAGAGAGAGAGAGCAAATATAGTGATAGGGAGACAGAGAAAGAGAGAGAGAGAGTAAATGAGAAGTGAGGACAGAGGAGGGAAAGGGAGGAGAGAGAGAGGGGAGGAAGGGGGAGAGAGAGAGAGAGAGAGAGAGTGAAAGAGAGAGGGGGTGAAGATACAATTTGACAAGATTAAAAGGGAGTCGTTATAAAAATCGTGATATTAGGTCAAAAATGATAAGCCATTTATCTCCAATAAAGTCAACCGCTGAATTCGAATAAAAAACCAGCGATCTCTGCCTTTATTTAGACCGTTTTTGTCCTATAAGTTCATTTAATTGAATACTGATAATGAGATTGAAAGAAAAAAACAAGCTCACGGTATAAAAAGAGTGGTGTAACAGGGATATTGAAAATAAATTTCATTAGAAATAGATATCGGGATAAACTACTCTTTGCAACATGCAGGAAGGGAGGCAGATGTTTTGTTGATAAAATAAAATGTATATACTGAGACTTCGAATGAATAACTGATGATTATGGTCATTGGATTATTTATGTTCACATGTCTAGATCTATTGACTACTCTTATCTAGGTTATCTATGTTAACTAATCCATACAAGCCCTATTTATAAAACCGGGGAATTTTGAAAATGAAGCAATCATGCTCTTATTCTATTGGTGTAATACTACCCGATATGTCAGATCACACTGACTGTGTAATTAGAAATGGAGGTTGAACAGAGTTTGATATTTAAAGTCACTGTTCGCTCAATGGTATTTTCTCCTGCACCTGTCCCAGGATAGCTTGTTACGAAAGTTCATTCATATCCCCTGGCAAAGTTATCACCATCGAAACACAACGCATCTGTCTTGTAATATTGTCTTTATTTCATTCTTCCAAACGCTGAACGCCCGAGGGAGGAGGATTAAAACCTAAGAAGAGTTTTGGTTTGGTTGCTGGTAATTTTGATTGAGCACCTTCAAATGTCCAAGAAGCGCAAGCATTCATACTTTGAGCCGTTGTTGGAAGTGATCATTTTGGTAATTGAATTAATATAACTAGATGAAAAAGTTTAGAAGTGACGTGATAATGCTTGTTGCTCACGCAGGATCTGTGTTATCAGGGGCCCGTTTCATCAACATTTGTCCACCGACAACTGTCGGCGCTGACTAAATTTGACCAATCAGAGGCCTGGAAAATAGTCGGTGACAATAAAATAATATTGTCGGTGAAAATGATATTAGTCGGTGAAAACCACCGACTAATTGTTTCATGAAAATGTTCCCCAGATGTATTACCTATGTTAATCAATATGCGTGAAGGCAAGTATTGCATGCGCCAATCATCAAAGCAATATGCACTATTCATTTTGCATTCACTTTGTGCACGATGTCGCTCTTGCATGGCGCGTCTAAGATCGTGCAAGTAGTGCTACTTCACCAAATGGGTTCTAGGACAGTTACCCCCTGGACAATCATCCCCGGCCAATTACCAACGGGGCAATTACCCCCAAATGACAATCACCCCGGAAAAATACCCCAAGGACAACCAACCTCCGAGCTCCGAGGACAATTCCCCCCGAAATATTATCCCCATTGACAGTTACCCCCGAGGACAATAATATTACCCCCTCCCCTGAAAATTATCTTCTTGGACAATAACCTACCCCCAGGACAATTACCCCGAAACAAAATATTACCAGGGTGGACTTTAATGAACAGGGGTAATTTTCCGGGGGGTAATTGTCCTAGGGGGTAATTTTCCGGGGGGTAATTGTCCTCGGCAGGGGGTGGTTGTCCTTGGGGGTAGTTTTCCGGGGGTGATTTTCCATGATGCGCACCAAATGATGTCTTTTGTTCAACAGGCATATCTTGCATCTAAATTATTTTTACACTTCAGGTAAATTTGATCATTTAAGGCCCGTTCGGATATGACTAAACAAAACCGCGTCGGCTTTTTTATTTTATTTTTATTTTTTTATAACGATGTAAAGTGTAACACTTCACATTTGTGTATCTTACAGCACAGAGCTCAGTGACTACGCGCATGTTGCTGCGCTCAGTTGCCATTCATTTTCACCGCAGCGCCTTTTTTTTTTGTAGCGGTTTACCGCGCAATATCTGAAAAAGTCTTTAAGCACAAGCACGATATTTTAGAACGCAACATGAATAATGCTACCTATGTTATCCTAATATAGTTTTTCACATCTATACACCTAACTATTCCTTCAAATGCTTATCTCATCACAAATCTTTCTTAACCAATCCGCCATTCCTGGTCCATTTGGGTCAATAACATACCTCGGATCGACTTGAGGAGAAACTCATTTGAATAATGATCACTAAAACTTCGAACTACCCCAGTAATAACTACCATGGAGTCATTCCAATTTTTTTTTGCCCATCTGCAGTAAGCTAAGATTCCTAGGAAAGTGGTTTTTGTTCTCGCGTTTATTACCCCCTTTTCATGTTAAATGGGTGTCGTTGTCGTAGTAAAAGTGCAATTATGGGACCTATCTGCGTCAAATTGCACCTCAATTGAGATTGATTGTGCTCAATTCTTCTTCATTAATACGTTTCAAATCCAGATGTCTTTGGCATCATGCTTGGGGTCAGAGTTGAGCAAATCACAGCATGTATGCGGAGGAAACCATTCTTCCTTGCAGGTTCATATAGGTACATGTATGGTGGGTCAAATAGTGTGTCTTTATGTAAAGGTGATATTGAGAAGTTGCAACCTGGGGAGTGTTTCACAAAGACTAAGATAGACTTAAAGTTGGACCTAAATATGGTAGGCTGTTCATGCCACTGTTTGCTCTCACGATTTACTGGCATTTGACTCTCAAGGGACGTACAAGCCATAGTCACAAATCTACAGAACTTATATTTTTTGATAATTCATTATTGAAGGAAAAATATTATCTAAAGATAATAATGGTAAGAGCAAACAGTGGCATGAACGGCCTGCCATATTCTAGTCCAACTTTAAGTCGATCTTAGTCTTTGTGAAACACTCCCCTGCATGTGTATAACCAGATGGTAATCTATTGTATGTGGTGGTGGGGGGAGGGGTGAGTGGGTGGATGAATTACATGGAAGTGAAGATAAAATATAGCAGAAGAGAGCTAGCACACGCCCTAGCTTAAAGCAATTTCTTGTACCTTACTTCTAATATTTTGATTGCTTTATACATGTTATACTATTTTTAAACATGACATGGATTTCTCTCTTAATACGGAGGCGATTGTGGATGGCAATTACCTAATAGTTTCGTATCAAAAGAGCACGTATTGTGAAGTTAACGACCTTTCGCCAGCCGCTCTGAGGGGGTGTTTCAAAGAACCATGAACCAATTAGTCATGCCTTAGACATAATGATATCTCCAGTTACTCAATCGTGTGTGTACATGATCATTCCTTATCCATCATTTCTTGCACTGTAGAGGAAATAATTTCTTTAAAGGGATTGGGTCACTTTGTCAATCTGAAACAAAATCCTGAATTTAGCTCATGCTGTAATGATAATTATAAACCTTTAGGTCAGTCAGGAACCCCATGACTTTTACAAGCCGATCGCCTGTCTGATTATCAAGATATTTATGATTGGAAATCGAAGTTTAAAATTTCGTTTTCCTAACGGTTTTTATAACACTAAAGTCTATTGGGAGAAATGAGTATGGTAAAACCGGTCACCCAAAGATTTTTACTTTTTTGAGGCACTTCATGATCATTTTGAAGCGCAATTTTTTTAGGGCTTCAATATTACACCACATCACAGACACTGATAACACGTAGGGCCATGCATCTCAGATTTAACATTGTTAAACGATGCCTTTAAAGACCCTAATGCTAACAGCTGCAAAATGATGGTATTTGGATTGGATGTTTTGTCATATTCTATTCTGCAGTTTCATTGCAACCTGAAGACGGATTCATTCACATTATGATAGCAGGTGATTTTGAATAGCGTATAAAATACTCCGAATTAACTTTCCCTATATAGCTACCGCAAATCGATTTCCCATGTGTTGCTAAAATCGTAGCCCGTGGCGTCGACACAGGGAAGCTTAAAAGGCAAGATGAGGCTTTATGAAATGAATTCATATAATAGTCCGGTGTCGTAGTAGGTCCGTGGTTGTAGCGCAACGTTGTGGTATGCATAGGACCTTTGAGGCCCGGCTTTGAGGGCGCCATAGAATGCGGTTTGAGCGCATGGCAATGCGGATATCGTTTGGCCCTCGCTTTCGGCAGGTGGATGCTCGGATGGTCGCAAACGTCAAGATGTGACACAGGCTCAGAGAAAGGGAGAGGGAGAATGAGACAGAGAGAGGTAGAGAGAGAGAGATAGAAAGAGAGACATAGAGAGCGAGAGAGACAGAGACAAAGAAAGAGGGAGATAGGGAGTGAAGGGGGAGGGAGAGATAGATGCAGAAACACACAGAGAAAGAGAAACAGACAGACAGAAAGGAGAATGACGAAGAAGAAATAAACAAATACGAAATGGGTAATTGTGATAGTATAAGAAATAATAATAAGATACCATACTTATATCATGTATATAGCGCATATATCGCAAATAGGGCATATGTCCCCAAGCTCTGATATAGAGGGATGGAAAAAATAAGAATAGCGAAGAGTGAGATACGCCTAGCATACATGTACTTCCTTTATTCAGTTAACATTGGATGTTTTATTAAAAAGAATCGTTTTAAGACGTTTTAGAGAGAAACATATCATACGGAATAAGATAAAAAGAGAGAGAGAGAGAGAGAGAGAGAGAAAGAGAGAGGAGTAGAACGCGATAAAAAGAAAGAGCTAAATGAAAAGATGGCTTCTAAATTATATTCAGCGTCGAATCACTGCTGTAAAAATAGAAATATCTCGCCTCGTCTTTATCATTTACATAAACCGTAACGAGTAACCTCAAACCGCTCATTTGAGTTATACGTCCGATAGAGAAAATATTATGATCCTTGCGCGTCATACATTTTGCGGCGTTTTAAATAATGAGCAGGGTTTCGCAATCATCTTCTCTATTTTGTTGCTATATGCATTGCCTTGATTGGAAGGATGTTATGTTTAATGAGTTAAAACCTCCAAACCATAGTTAGCCCCAATGAAGCAAAGTTCAATCCTGGAGTATTCAACTATTTACACAAATAATTAGAAGCGGTGTAGCCAAGATTATTTCACTGGGGCACATGAGGTCATGGCTTTAGGGGGGGGGGGTAATTCGCATGGGACCCTTTAAGTACACGCTCATGGTTACGCGCGGAAGTTCATCAAAAGAGCGAAAATTAAATTGTTATTTGTTAGATATTGTAACTTATTATTAACATTTGACTTTTGTTTATATTGCAGAGCTAATGCAGTATTAGGTAAGGATTGAATTATTCTTTTATAAAAAATTGTTGCACTTGAACAAAAATCATTGGAAGGGCCTAAGGGGTGCGAGAAATATGAGGGGATGGGCACACATGCCCCAGTCCATTGGCTATGGCTACGCCTCTCATAATCCTCTGAATGTTTATTAAAGTATCATGCATCCATCAAGAGATATCAAAATTATAGCTCACCCCCTGAAAGAAATCGGATGTTGAATCTGGTCACATCTTTCCATTAACTACAATGATTTTGTTTTATATCTTTACTAAAAGTTATGAAAGAATTCTCCCCTTATTTATCGTTTACTGTGCAGTGTTGAAAGTGAAAATTACCTCTTATGCATTTAATTTCAGAGGGATACCAACATTAAACCAATATAAATTTAGAGATAAATATTATGTCCATCATAGTTATGTGATTTGTGTTTTATTTAATTTCCCAAAGACTTAGGATCTATAATTGTCATAACCGCCCCCGAAAGAAACAAAGAAGGCAAAAAAGGGCAAAAATTATATACTTGTTATGCGACATATGCAACACATTGCATGTTGAATGGTAATTCACTGCTTTCGAATATTTTTAATTATGATTACTTTTAAGTCTCCCACATTGTGACGGTTTGATTGATATTTGATCAACCGAAAGGACACATACAGGAACAATGACAAATGAAAAATGTATAAATCATCAAAGGAAATTGATCCGTCAGTAGAGAACAAGAATCAATTCTTTTAATCGCATTCGTGTTTTTTTCTCGTTTTTTCTTCCCCCCTTCCAGAGGGTTCTTTATTTTCAAAACAAATTCCATCATATACAGTATATACATACATTATATACAAATAATTAAAGAAATAGTTTACATACATAATGGCTTAACACAGATAATAATCATCACGACCGAAAACTTTGTGGCAGATAAAAAATAATATTTATGACAAAATTTGTATATTTTAAATATATAAGAAAATACCAAACATAGAATACATGATCATGTTCGTGTTAGCATTCGTAACATGCTTAGAATGTCACGTGGGTAGAATGACAGTTAGGTGACTGACACCCCTTTTAGAAGAGGACGTAACAAAAAATCGAAGTTTCTTCTTGAAGACTCATGACAATAAGGGCCCGCCGATCAAGATTTGGTCATTGACATTAGGTGACGTCATAAATTTAAAGAGGGCATAGAAAAACAAGACTTCTATAAGGTTGATCTTAACACCGTCTTCCTTACATCGAACTTACATCATGTTTTAGATTTAAAGTGGGTCGTTCAACATGAAGAATTAATTAGAATATCACAGGCCAGGACTAGACAAAGTTATATTATATATATATCAGATCGACGCCAGGCCGAACCAAAAAAAAATACATTACGTCGAATGTCCAGGAATAGGGTGGTTAGGAGTCGTTTAGGCGGTGGGATTGAGGTATTTTTATAAAACATCACAGCGGATTTCATTGTTATATTTTCATAGCGAGGCCACTTTTTGTTGTATTAATCTCATTAACTCTGTTACAAATTCGGAAATATGAATACGGTATACACATGTATAACGTATATGAAGATTCTTGTCATGTATTCCCTATAATGGCCATCGTTTTTGTGCTGCCCTTATTCAACACGATTATAAATATCGATTTTGGCATGTTTTAACGAAAATTCAGTTTTAATTAAAATATCTTTGTCCACGGTTTACTTTAAAAAATCACGGTGTCTTTTATAAGCAGATCGCTTGCATGTTAGATTTTCTATCACGGTCACAGAATCGATCCCTCATCAACCCAAAGTGTCATTGTCACACTAGTCTTCCACTCCTCCCTATCGATCTAAACCCTTGATTTTATGGATTGCACGTCTGTGGTACTTACAGCGGCGTAGTTATATGGTAAGGGGATACGGGGTCATGTGCCCCACATCGAATGGCGAAAGAAAATAGAAAGGGGGAGAAGAAGAAGAGGGAGAAGGGAGGGAGGGAGGGAGGGAGAGAGGGAGGGTTAGGGTGAAAGAGAGTGGAGAAAGAGAGACGGGAGAGGGAGGAGGTAAAGAGAGAGAGAGAGTAAGAGGGGGGCGGTGGCGGTAGAAGAGGGGAAGGCAACATGAACGATGATGAAGATACAACCCATCCTACACCATTCCTCACTCGATGACATTGTCTCTTGCATTGCATTGTGGTCTTTGACTCATGCTTAGTACCCACTGTCAAGTTCCTTCTCTAATCAAATTCCGAATTTCAACCACTAATCAAGTATTGTGGGCCTACCTAACCCTTACTCTAAACGTAGCCCTAAAAAGAAACCTTAAACCAATACCATAATATAGAGATATCGACTGCTACAAGATGGTTGGCTGTTTTTATACGCTCAAGGGTAAGTTACATCACCCAGGCGCGCCTCGGGGTGATAGCAAGATGCAACTTTCACGCGAGCCAGTATAGAAACAGCCATTTCTCGAAAATTAAAGATACTGTGTCCCTTTGCAGCCAACATCAAATTCTGTAGAACTTTGCAGGAATTATGAATATGTCATGTATGTCCTATCTGTGAAATTTAAACGTTAGCAGTGTCCTAATATTCAAATTATGCAAGGAAACCCGTTTACTTGCTAGACTTCACTGTCAGACACTATTGAGTGACTGACTGACTTTTTTCATCTTTGGTAATAACATACATAAAATGAGCTGTAAAGGGTACATGAGCATTTGTCTACATCAATAACCCACTTCTTGTAATGGCCAAAATTAAACTGATTAAACTGATTGAATCTTTGCGCAGCATAAAACGTACGACCATTCGGTACAATGGTCTGAAAAATCAGACTATTACTTACTGACTCTATAGCTCCTAAGTCGATTCGACAACTAATAGTCGTTATTTTCCCACTTAAAGACATTTTCAACCCCTTTTTTAGGGAAGTTCTAAATTAGTATTGTCTTTCAAATGCCGTTGGAATTTGACCTTTTCATTTTTTTGGCCTGCAAATGGGACATAGTACCTTTAAAGCAGTCACTATCTCTTTTATATACCGAATTGACACAAAAAGTCTACCGAGAATTCTTACCTTATCCTTTTCTTGAGTAAAGATTGGTTGAAACATCACAGAAAATCTGAGACACTGTCTGTTAATCTTCGCTGGAAAAATGACTGAAAGTTTCAATCATTTGGGAATCGCAGACAAAAAGCACTGTATGGTGTCCGCGCTCGCACAAAGACAATTTTAACACGTAAACCAATGGGGATCGCAGTATGAGGGCACTTTTCAAAAGACTATTGACTAGTAGGCGGGTACGAGCGCACTTTTTAAAAGACTATTGACTGGTAGGCGGGGCATGGCTAAAATCACCACTCCAATTTCGACCAATCAGATGGCTAGATTTCTAAAGTGAGGTATATAAAGCTTACTACTGTATAACCTTATCCTTTTGTTTTATTTTTGTCGAAATAAAACTCAGAGTAAAGTAACATCGACGGAGCAAATTTCGGATCACCTTTTTCGCCCACCTAGTAAGTACTGTACCCTCCTCAGTAAGACAAGCCCCCACACACACACACACAAACACTGGATTGACAAGTGCTACGCCATTATAGTCCCTAGTATGCCGGGCGCCTCTTGTGTGATTTTCCAAACCGAGATATAAACGATCCTTGATGCTCCTGGGAAATTTCACTGGGAGAAAAAAATGGAAACACCTCATAGATATAAATAGATAATTACAAGAATAATTGATTAACTAATAAGCGAACTGCCATATAAGGGCAAACGATGTAAAGTGTTATAATGATGACTCGATGGAATCAGTTATACAGCACAACAAAGTACAATATTAGAGGGAAAATATGTGTGTTCAATGAAGTGAATTTGCTGACAGAAGCTAGCACATGAATCTAAACGTTTGCTTCGGCATAAAGGATAGATAATCGTACATACATAAAATGAGCTGTAAAGATTACATGAGCATTTGTCTACATCAATAACCCACTTCTTGTAATGGCCAAAATTAAACTGATTGAATCTTTGCGCAGCATAAAACGTACGACCATTCGGTACAATGGTCTTAAAAATCAGACTATTACTTACTGGCTCTATAGCTCCCAAGTCGATTCGACAACTAATAGTCGTTATTTTCCCACTTAAAGACATTTTCAACCCCCTTTTTTTAGGGAAGTTCTAAATTAGTATTGTCTTTCAAATGCCGTTGGAATTTAACCTTTTCATTTTGTTGGCCTGCAAATGGGACATAGTACCTTTAAAGCAGTCACTATCTCTTTTATATACCGAATTGACACAAAAAGTCTACCGAGAATTCTTACCTTATCCTTTTCTTGAGTAAAGATTGGTTGAAACATCACAGAAAATCTGAGACACTGTCTGTTAATCTTCGCTGGAAAAATGACTGAAAGTTTCAATCATTTGGGAATCGCAGACAAAAAGCACTGTATGGTGTCCGCGCTCGCACAAAGACAATTTTAACACGTAAACCAATGGGGATCGCAGTATGAGGGCACTTTTCAAAAGACTATTGACTAGTAGGCGGGTACGAGCGCACTTTTTAAAAGACTATTGACTGGTAGGCGGGGCTTGGCTAAAATCACCACTCCAATTTCGACCAATCAGATGGCTAGATTTCTAAAGTGAGGTATATAAAGCTTACTACTGTATAACCTTATCCTTTTGTTTTATTTTTGTCGAAATAAAACTCAGAGTAAAGTAACATCGACGGAGCAAATTTCGGATCACCTTTTCGCCCACCTAGTAAGTACTGTACCCTCCTCAGTAAGACAAGCCCCCCACACACACACACACAAACACTGGATTGACAAGTGCTACGCCATTATAGTCCCTAGTATGCCGGGCGCCTCTTGTGTGATTTTCCAAACCGAGATATAAACGATCCTTGATGCTCCTGGGAAATTTCACTGGGAGAAAAAAATGGAAACACCTCATAGATATAAATAGATAATTACAAGAATAATTGATTAACTAATAAGCGAACTGCCATATAAGGGCAAACGATGTAAAGTGTTATAATGATGACTCGATGGAATCAGTTATACAGCACAACAAAGTACAATATTAGAGGGAAAATATGTGTGTTCAATGAAGTGAATTTGCTGACAGAAGCTAGCACATGAATCTAAACGTTTGCTTCGGCATAAAGGATAGATAATCGTACAGTGTCCTGATTATTTTTATCTCAAGAAAACCTCAAAAACCAAACGGCAATCTTGAAGACCGATTGTGTGCAGCGCGGCCTCCTCAGCTGTCACTATCCCTTAAATGTCAACGTGTTCTCATCGACTCATCACTAATGTTTTCTGTGATTCCAAATGCGTGATTTTAATGTTAAGAGGGAAGGTACAGATACCTCATGGCGTAGTTTTAGATGAGATGGGGATAGGAATATGAGGAGGAAAGAGAAAGAGAATAGTCAGAATACAGAAGAGGAGAGAACTCAAAGGTTGACGGGAAAGAGAGAGAGAGAGATAGAGAGAGAGAGAGAGAGAGAGGGGGTCAAAACAGTCGATAGTATGTTTGCCGTATTTCTTAATAGTGCCATCTGAAGTCTAATGTATATAAAGAATATTTTAATTAATTAATCAAGGTTTTCAGTATTCAAAATAAAAGTGTAACATATTTTTTATTTTTTTATTTTATTTAATTATTTTTTTATTAATTTAATTATTCATGTATTTATTCATTAATTGTTTATTAATTACCTTAAACCTATCCTGTTAATGCTATGACAGGGCTGTGGCGAAGATGCATACAGATACAATGGAGAGTCATGGAAAGAATTTCATTTGCCTTTAGACTATAATTCGCTCGGTTGTTCTGGTCAACTCTGGCAACGTTTTCATTAAGGAGAGAGAGAGAGAGAGGGGGAGAGAGAGAGAAAAAGAGAGAGAAAAAAAATAAAGAGAGAGAAAGAAATAGAGAGATAGAGAAATAGAGAGGGAGAGAGAGACCCTGTGTATGTGCGTGGGAGAGAGATAGAGAATAGTTGTTTTAATGAAGAGTCGTAAAAACTAATTAATATGAGAGAGGGGGAGAACAAAGAGTGTCTCACTCTTCAATACACACAAGTCTTAATAATACAACTAATTGCACATTGATTTCAAGCGTCTAAATATTTTTGAAGAACAGATTGAAACTACAAAGTGATAATGGGTCAGTCGGGAAAACCAATAGTAGTTTCACATCTTCATGAGATTGACATGTTTCTGCCGACAGGTGGCGTAATGCTACATTGAGTTATAGCTTGCTCAGTCACGACGCAAAATGCACCGTTCATACAGAAATAGAACCAATGAATGCGGTTTTATTATTTTTTAAATGTGGTATTATGAGAGACAGAGTGAGACAGAGGGAGAGAGAGAGAGAGAGAGAGAGAGAGAGAGAGAGAGAACGAGAGAGATAAATACATATAGACATATACAAAGTGCCAGGAAATACAGACGATACAATTGGGGGAGAGACGAAGAGTCAAAGAGAGAGAGACAGATAGGGAGAGAGGAAGGGAGATATAGAAAGAGGAATGACGAAAAACAATCATACAGATAGACAGGTAATTATACAACAGAGTAATAAACCAAAGAAGTACTCTCGTTAAACAAATATTACCTGACTGCCATAACCATGAAATGAGAGTGCCATTGTTCTTTCAGTATTGTGACTTAAAAAAAAAATATGAGTTACAAAATATGAACAATAGCGTAACCAAACATTTTAGAAAATGTGCTGAAACAGCAGACTCTCACTGAGAGCTCTGGTTTGCCAATCATGTAGTTCACTGCATCTCAGAAAAACTAAGTGATTTAAAAAAAAAGAGGTAATATAAAGGAACAAATTAATAAACACGCAACGAAAAAACCCAAACCCCGTCACATCAAGGAATCAGGGAGCTAAACCTTTATCACAGATACCAGCTGAGACAAGATCTCCAGTGGTTACTCAATACTGTCATTAGGGTACATACATGCCTATCATAATATATCTCAAGTGAGCTGTGACAGTGTGAGTATGACCTTTGCCAATATACACAGGCCAATATAGTTTGCCTTAAACGCGGTCGCAAAGACTTTCGACACACAAAAACCTTACGGCAATGTCGATAGTCTTTTTCGTCACCTATTGAAATGTGCGACAGTGACATTATTTAGTTCTCTAACACGATAGCAACTACTTTCGAGATATCAACATGTGGCAATTATAATAGCCTTGTGCGTCACCTATTGAAATTTGGGAACATGACAATTACTTATTACGTAATCAGAAAATTATTTCTATAGGACATACAGTAGGGCATTGAAATTACATGTGAGCTAATTTCTCGCAAATAGATGCGATCGGGATCTCTATACAAAGTTCAATAAGGTATTTAATTTGAATCTCATGTGCGAGGAAACTATTTTTCGTAGCGGATAGTGAAGAGAATATTCTACGTCGCGTCATTTCGATGGCCTGTGCCAATCAATTTCATAATATGCGTTAATCAAACATATGAAGCTAATTGGTGCCTGCGTCAGTACTTCAACGCAATGTTTGCTCACATGAAACAACATGAAAGATCATTTTTTTATCGTAATTTATTTCATATTGTTAGTTTTACTTGCTTTATCATTGTGCTTTGAAGTTATACGGCACTAATTTCCTTTGACAAGGCATTAAACTTCATTTGCCACACTCGACCCAGGTGAGGTAAATGGGTACCTGGTGGGAATTAATTCCTTGAAATGCTGGAGCGCTGTAAAGGCAGCTAGGCTAAAGCCGGGGTAATAATTAGAGCGCCTCGGAATAGAATTTCTAGATAGACGGCGCTATAGAAATGCCTATAATAATAAGTATTATTATTATGCTTTATTTATTTGATGTTTGTCTTTTTCTTCATACTGTTATTGTATGATTTTGTTTTGTGAAATTTGTATATATGTGTATTTTTAATGAGACAGGGCCTTATGGAAGACCAGTTTTTAATCTGAATGAGATACCCTGTATAAATATGTGAAAAAAATATATAAAAAATAACATGACGCGTCAAAAACTTCGCCAGTTGGCGTCTCGTGTGCAACGAGCATTAGAAGAATAGTATACACAATATTTCATCAAAAACGAAGACAGACTGTTGAAAATAGCAGGCAAAGAGCTCAAAAAAGGGAATACATGTAGGTAGGAATTTTTTCTTGATAGATGATTAACTAAGAGCACAAGCCTCGTTAACCCACTTCAAAGCTTTCTAGTAAATTAATATTTGAATTATTCAATACTCATATAATAGTGTAGCCAATTACAATTACCTTACTCATCGTAAAAAAACCACTCAGCATATTAAAAATGACCCTATTATAGTTATACGTATAACAAGTCAATGACCGTATTTAAAGCTCCTCATCGTTTTTAACCCCTTTTAACGGGAAGATATCTGTCATATTATATCTCTAGAATGTAGCGTTGTGCCAATCGATAAACATGATGACAATATATTTTGAATGTTTGACTCGTTCTCTCTTTATCCGCTGAAAATGCAAAAGGCGAAATTCTGCATGCTGCCCTCTATCGATAAGCACTGTTTCAACCAAATCAAATGTGGAAGGTTTCTTCCAAAATAGGGCACGCGTCCTCTGTCATGGAAGAAAAAACCCAGCAATCCTTTATTTCCGAACCTTCCGGTAAGAGGAAGGAAGGATTTTTTCCAGATTTAATTTGTTCCAGGTCATATATGTAAAGATTTAGGATGCATCGTTTGATTTAACGGATTCAAAAAGTGTAAATTAATTACATGTTTTTATAAAATAAGAGCTTTTGCTTGAAAAAAAAAGATTCTCTATAAAATTATCGTGTGTAAAAGAGATAAAACGTTTGAAAATATATAATATTATCACTGCACATATTAAAAGCAAATGATTACATTTAGTATACCTAATGGGTTTTAGAATTGCCACAAGCGAAAAGAAGAATGTTATTAGGTACTTTGTTGCGTAGTTGTTATGAAGGACATAATTAATCAAAAGCTTGCTTAAATTATCAGACAATGAACACCATATTGCGTGCCTGATGAGTGGTTTCAAACTTTTTTCCATCGAAGGGAGCATTATACATTCTAATGAGAGTGTCATCATTTAACTGTTGATGGAGCAATTAGTCGCTAAGCAATAAACAAAGACGTTTTTCCTGAACCACTTATGCGGAAACCATACAAAGGAACTTAAACCATGTTATAATGTCTCTTTACGCTACTTAATGATGTTAAAATAACAAGTGTTTTTGTTACACTTTGAGGTTCGTTTTGATGCCATTAATTCCACCAAAGAAGCAATCGGATATTTGATATTTACATATCGGCTAAAAGTTAAGTGTAGGCTATGTGTGTAACTTTGATTTACTTTAAAATACAAAATAAATAATTTCTCAGCAATATTCTGCTCGATGTATTCGTCATACAAAACCATTGAGCGATAACTAGAATACGCCATATACAGAAAGAAATTGTGGTTATTGTTTTTTTATTTTTATAATTATTATTTTTTTGTTTTGTTGATGTACCCATACCAACAATTGAGGTATGCACTGCGTTCTCTTAGTATTATTCAATTTCATCTGTTCTTAGTTTGATTTATGTTGTGTATTCTACCTACATCGCCTTTCTGATCCCTTTGTAATTGGTGTCAATACTTTTTTATGCGCTCGACCCCAAGTTAGTACGGAATAAGAGACGGTCACTGATTCGATTGATTACTTTTTGTTAGGCGGAAATCTTTACAAGCTCATAATGGTTCTATTCTGAGCTCTCCGAATAGATCCCGAAATGTCAAGTGTCTCTTCGAAATATTTCATGTTATCGTTTGAGAGCCAGAAGGCAATTATGTTTATCATTAATGATAGGTTAACATCCATCTGGCCCCAAGCAGACGATAGGATGTTCATTTTATGTGCGTCTAATTGAATACCGCCCCAAATCGACCGGAGCATGTTATTGATTTCTGTCTTCGCTTATGGAAACAAATTGAAATAAAGGAAAAGAAATGATCAAATCTTTTCGTTGAAATCTGGCATTGAGAAGGAGACATGAAAAAACAAAGCAAGGGAAGTAAAAAGATAATTGAGAAGTCATGAATCGATAAATATGCCTAGAAACTTCAGATGTGTTGCAGCTCAAATTAATTCCGATGATTACTAGTATGACGTAAATAACAATAATCAGTTCTTCTCTTCTCTCCCTCTCTTTCTCTTTCTCTCTCTCTCTTTCTCTCTCTCTCTCTTTCTCTTTCTCTCTTTCTCTTTCTCTCTTTCTCTTTCTCTCTCTCTTTCTCTCTCTCTTTCCAGTACCCCTCTTCCTTACTCCACTATTCGTACTTGCTTTACTTTTTTCTGTTTTAAAAATAACTATTTCAAAGAAAAATCTCTATAAGCCTCGACATGTTTTTATAAAATGGTGTACATAAACGTTCATTCTAAGCATGGACAGTGCGTAATTAATTGTTAATGACCTTTACTTAAAATAGTGGAACGATGTTGATACAGTAACTAAAATTAACATTTTTGCAGCGTTTACAGATAGGAACTGTTGCATATTCATTTCACTTGTAATTTGTATATAGAATGTAAAAAAGTGTCTTTTAAACATTGATTGTGGAAAATTAGATGGAAAGAGAATATTTCAACGAATACTTCACCAATCCCATTTCATTTAAAACGGCACAGGCAGGAGTTTACGTGTTCCATTTGGCAAATTGATTTTCGTTCTGTTTAAGATACACAAAGGGATACAAAAACATAAAAACACCCATATCAGATCAAAATAATTTAAATTATTTCTTAACAAAAAGTACAGTACAAAAATGTACAAGCAAGAAATACACGAATTTTCAATCGATTTCATGCACCAAACATTTTTCATTTAATTTTAAAGAATCGAAACTTCTGTGTGTTTTCCCAACACCCTGATATATACAATGTATTCAATCCCAATTTAGTCATACAAACATGACAAATAATAAGAAAACTAAGCCTATAGGCCTCGTAGCATACGGAACTCTTTAATATCTATAAAAGCAATCTTTCTCCGAAGATTGTTAAAAATTAAGCATGGTCTTACCAGAACCATTAAACACATCTTACCCTTTTGCTTCTATCAATGAATGATTTTTTTTTTGTCGTTTCCCTACTTAAATATTTGAAATGATTCTTCCAATTTCGAGGAATAACAACGTTGACATTTTTCTCTTTGGAGAGGTGTATTGAAATCACCGCAAATATGAGTTATAGGCTTATATTAGACAGGAAATTCTAAAGCTTATGATTTTTTCCCCTTTCCGGCATTTTATGGTCAATTGTTGTGCTTAAATGGTTCGCTATGTCAATGCGATTTATCATCTTTATCCTCCTTTTTCTATATTTGTCTTTCCAGGTAGATCTGCAATCAAATCACCGACTGGATATTTGTGGTAGGAAGTTGGCCATTGAGAGAGTCCGAAGTCCTTGGCAGAGAGCACACACTTCAAGGGATGGGAGAAGAGACATTTATGGCAAGCTTACCAAACAAGTGACAAATTATCTCACTCGAAAAACCGACCCTTCAGATCCCATTCTGAGATTTGGTCACATTGACATTCCTCTATCGCTGCTTACCTTTATGGATTTATAGAGTGCATTGATCAAACAGATGGAATGAGAGAGAAACAAAATGTATACATGAATTGGATTGCATACAACTATCTCGACATCTCCATAAAATTTTGACAACCCTTGTACCCGATAGATAACGATCGATCACACTCATCGTCTGCAGGAGTGGGGTGTGATTTTATGCGCGGAAAAAGCACGTGGAGTAACAATAAACGTTGCTAAGCAACGTGCCAATAAAACCGTGACAGGTGGACTCCGATACTGATTATGATAAGATACGGTGCGCGCGCACTGTGTTGATATCGAGCTACCAACCGTATCTTTTGCGTGCAGTGACGTGTACGATTTTTTTTTCTACCCCGTGTGTGCGCGTCAACGTTATCATCATGCCTTTTTCTTTGCGACTCGGGAAAGAAGGCAAATCGGAGCAGACAGCAAACCAACCGTCGGAGGGAGCAAACGACATGGGAAATGGCGCGGGCCTGCACAGTAAACAGGCGCGCTCGGACGCAGGAGGCGGAGGACGAGGAGGAGGGGGAGATGCTCATGGCGGAGGGGGTAATGGCGCCGCACCGCATAACAACAACACAGGTTCGAGCCTCAACCACAAGACCACCTCGGAGGAGGTGACGAAGCTCAAGCTCCGGCTCCAGGAGGCTCAGGTCCAGCTTAAGGAATGCCATGAGGAGCTTGCTATACGAAATGCTATGGTAGAGGAGCGAGATGATGAACTCTTACGAGTCAGAGAGGAGGTGAATAAACTCAGGGCTGTGCTTAGCCAGAAGAAACCAGGAGTTGCAGATGGGGGCGGGGGTGGGGGTACAAAACTGGCCGTATTACTGGAGAATAAGAGGAACAAGAAACAGGGCGTATCTGGTGAGAGTGGGGGTATGCCGACCAATGTCACCGTTCAGGATTCAGAACTAACGAGGCACCCGAAAGATTCCACGTAAGTTTGGAACTTTTCTTATATTTTTGTTCTATTTGTTGTTGTTGTTGTTTTTTTTTTTTTTTTTTTTTTTTTCCGATTTAAAAGCACTATTGGGTTTAGAGATAAAACGTAACAAAAAGTTTGCTGATCGAGAACTGTCAAACAACGAAAATCTTTGCACATTTTCCACATTAAACCGTCATGTAATATTAACATGCTGGCGTCTTGTTCTTGCATGACATTACAGCTATGTATATATATATATATATATATATATATATATATATATATATATATATATTCATGTACATGTATATACACATAGACCATTGTGTGTATATATATATATATATATATATACACGTTTATACACATAATTATATATACATGGATTTATAATATATTACTCACACTCACACACGCACACACACATTGTTTATAGATCAAAAGGAAAGGAACGTGATAACAAATTATAATCATAAACGAAAACGGATTCGTAAAATCATGACTTCGAATTCTCTATGTTAATGCACAATAACAACTTCTTATATTTCTGTGACTTTCTCTAAGATGATTATTATCATTATTATTAATATTATTATTATGCACTTTGCTTTATTGAAGTATTTGATACTGACACGTGACCTTTTACAAAGTATTTTTGAAAGCAATATACTGATGATCTATCAGTGCAATTCTATACGAAAACGTTATGTATGACTTAAGTAGCAGGCATAGGCATTTTCCGCACGACCTTTTCAGACATTTTCAAATTCTATATTAATGGCATGGTGATGCATGATATTTCTTGATATATAGTTGGAGTTTTGTAGCATACATCATCCTGTCTACACTCGTTATATTCAGACGGCAGCCAGGCAGTAGACATGCTTTAGATATATGTCTTACCGGAGGAGGATAATATCAAAAGAAAACAAAAGAAAATTGGTGGAGGGGAGGAGGAGATAGAGATGTAGAGACATGAAGAGATTTGCCTTACATTAAAAGGATTCGCGTATCCAAGCTTAACAACAAACAAACAAAACTTTCAAAGCATTTCGACCTTGCTTTCAATGATTAACACAGTCATGTAATTACACGTACTGAGACTTAACACTGTGTTTTATATACAATTGTCTATAGGCCTACAATACATACAGCACATGTATGTTGCTACATTATTAGTATTGGGGCAACCAGTGTACACGATGGATCGGCGTCGCACTACGATCGGTAGTCATGCTGAATGCTGTGATAACCCAATATTAAAAGATCTATTACATCACGGAGCCTATCTTTTCAATACAAAACCAATTGACATTACATACAGCTTAGTGATCACTCGTTGTGTTTAGCAAAACAATGTTGCGTAATACTTACTAATAGCTTATATATACACACATTACACACATGTGAATACTGTCTTTATGTCTAAGTATGTATAGCTAGTGTGTAATAACTATCTAGGCCTATACCTGTAAAGACTGCATACAAGGATAATTTATGACATATAAAATAGAGATTTCTATGCAAATTACAATGTACGAAATGCTTACCAGTGTATACATACATCAGTGTAATTCAGAACACAATATAGAGTATATCTGATCAATTTTGTGAGTGAACCCATGAGCATTTCATTTAATTAAGTTTTATTGAATATACGGTAAATGGATTATTGTTGAAAGAAATATACCAACCATTTACACCGCCTTTATACTGTTGAAATTGCAGCTGATATCAAATAAATCCCCTGTCTGCTACAAGAGCTCGATGTTGAGAAAGGAATATAATAACCATCTATGCAAGCTACAATTTCTCGTATAGATACACCGTAACGTGGATGTGACTATGTCTCTATGACTAAACCTTTGAATTGATAGCTTGTTACTTTGCCCAGATAACATTTTCCTCATTAAACAGTAGTAAACTATTCAAGAACCAATCAAATCACTCATTTATAGAATTATTACATACAAAATTAAGGTCAAAATCTTATTCATCATTTTTCAGGGACACCTTTTAACAAATCTATTCAATAACCGCATAGCTTCCTTTGCCTCAGTAACCGCATAGCTTTCTTGGCCTCACATTTGCTCGTTTTTCTTCTTCCAGTCATCCTTCCCGGATGTCTGCATATCTAGGTACAGGTAGCCTTTACTTAGGCGACGTGTGATATGCAGCAAACTGACGGAAATTTAAGATGTACTTAGAATAACCTACATGCGTGAAGATGCTAGAATATCATGACGTGTCAAAGTGACAGTAACTAAAAACCGCAACAATCTAAGTGAATCTTGAGGCCTCACATTTTTCTTTTTTTCGTCAACTTTATCGGGTATCTTCAAATCACTGGGCAATCTATAAAAAAAACATATAGAAAACGCCAGAAATTCAAGCTGTAATTTGGAGATACTCGTGCATGGAGAAGTTGAGATATCATGAGAAGTCCTTGTGACAATATTATATAAATACATATACATTTATAAAAGGCCAAATTGTTCTATATGAATCTTGGGCCTCACATTTCTAGTGTGTTTAATCAAACGAGCGTCTACAAATGGTTACAGCTATATTCCTACACAAAATGTGAAATGTAGCAACTGAGAGAAATTAAAAGTGTGTATTAAGTTATCATGCTTGAAGTATTTAAGATATCATCAGTGACAAATCTTTGCAATATCTCATGTAACAAACAAATCGTTGTTTTTAGTGATACATTAAGAAGTTGCATTTGATAATGATATCAGTGGACAAATTTGCGTGGGCGACTGACAATTGCTAAACGTTGGCTTCAAAACAGTGCGTGCAACTCGGTACAATTCAAAGGACGGTCATAAAAAGGCTAAACTAAACAAAACAAAATATAAGTAGCTAACATTTAGTGTCATATCGGCATAAGCCTTTTTTTCCGTCGCAGTCAAAGTTATTCAATATTTAATGCGCAAAAATTAATATTAAAAAGACGAAACAAAACAAACAGATATTTTCTTAGAAAACAATATGGTCTTTCACAATTGCGTCAACTGAGAAATCTTATAAGCATTGAACAAATCTAGATTTTAACACTTATTTACACTTGATTCATGACGCAAGTATTTTCTTATCAATTTATGAGATGACCCACTATGAAACAATGCACAAATATTTACAAGTCAAGAAGAAACACGGCTAGAGAAGGGTCGAAGATTACAGTCTGGTATTTTGTTTTTCTTTTATTTCTTTGCTTCAAAGGTCAATTATCATATTGTCATTGAGATTTTAACCGTGTAATATGCCCCCCCCCCAAAAAAAAAAAAACCTTACAATTGCGAATTTGTGCGTGTTTTAGGCGATGTTGTGAAACACCGGTGCCACGGATTATTAGTGCGACAGGAAAGTGGAGAAGGAAAAGTTGTTTGGAACATAACGAGAAATGAATACAACTAACGCAATATTAACCACTACAAATTGTACCTATCCCCCTCCCCCTTAGATTAAAAATGCACACGTGATAGTTCATAGTCTCATGCGGACCTTTGGAAGAGGAAAAAAGAGAAAAGCAATTACAACATTACGACCATTGTACCATCACAAATTATACGCTCTTTTGCTCACAGAGGTCTATTTGATATTCATTCAATGATTTGTTTTCTCCAAAGCATTGTTCTTGTCTCTGGAACATGAAAAAGAAAGAATATAGCGTAGATGACACTGTGATCCCATTAACATTGTAAACCTATAATTTCATCATCATGTCTAAGGTTATACCATGGACTATTCTATCGTATTCATAAGTCAGTGATTGGCTTACCATTACATGTAGTACTTTTTGGACGTGCATTGTTTGTATATATTAGCATAGTGATTGCGCTCATGGGGGATTTTTCGAGACACTGTCTACCTTTTATATTTTAATCTTAATTCTTCTCTTCACATTGAAATATAAGCGTCCAGACACTAAAGTACTTTGGCAAGGCATTTATCTACATTTGCCATTCTCCACCCAGGCGTGAATGAATACCTGGCAATTCCTGGGGTAATACAAATTTCAGGGCCCTCAAGAAAAACAGCGATAATGCTGATTAGGTTTTCCTTGGCAAAGAAAATTATTATTATTATTATGATAATAAGAAGAGATAGAAGGAAAAGGAGAGAGAGAAATAGTAAGAACTAACGTGGCATCATTCCAATCATGTTGTTTTAGTCAGCGTGGTACTAATTTCCGTCCATTGTCCTTCCTCGGCTACAAACGTTGCTAGTTTGATGTTGACTCTGACAAAGAGAGTAGACTAGATAAACTCAACAAGTGTTGATACAGGATATCTTGCAGACGACTTGCAAATCGATACTTCTCACTCACAGTCTAAATTCAATCATTGATCAATAATACCTCTGTAAACTAGATACCATTTCTATTTAATTCTAGTTTATAATGCCTCGTGAGCCAAAGAAACTGGACGAGCTTATACTGATTTTGTGCGCACTTAAACAAAATCAGACGACACAGAAATCTCTATATCTTTCGATCCCCATCATTGAGCAAAGTATACATTTATCATTGAGTGATAATTTTTTATTTATTTACGCGTGTAATTATTTATTATGGGTGGGTGGGAAGTCACAAAATCAATATTCCTCTGGCTTTCTAAATGATCTCTGGGCTATACTTGCTAAATGTTTCAAGACATTTTGCGAAAGCCACGCAAAAGGACTTGCACCTACATGAACACACTGACATGCCATGACATAGCAAACATAAACTTCAAACTCTAGAAGATTTTCAAAGTTACAGTAATCATCAATGACCCACAATTATGATACTCGATAAAGTGCGTTTCTTATTAATCTGCAACCTTCGAGATGCGCTATGTGTTTATATTAAAAACAAGTGCATCAACTCGTGTAATGTTACAAATGTATTGAAACGCGTCCTTTGGTTTAATATGACACGAGTAAATGTTCTTCTGTGAGGAGTAAGGGTGGGGTGTATATCGATTTTCTTCCCAAGTTGTTACTATATACAGAGTAATGTAAAAAGCTCTAATTGAAATAATGGGTCCGAACATGACAAGGACTTGCCTTGAAAGATGTTTGTGTCACGTTTCCCACCACACCACTTTGCTAGTAAGGTATAAAAACGTGCCTCCGTCCATTCGCTTTCGTTTTGGCCTTTTCTCTCCGAATAGCTTACAGTTGTTTTGTTATGTTGTTGTTGTTTTTTTCAAGAGGGGGAAGGGAAGGAGGCTGGTAGGGGGAGTGGGTGCATAATTATCCTCGAACCACACTTGGAAAGATAGATTGATATTTGCAGTTGTTTCAGTAGATTTCCAGTACACTATTATTTCTAACGTTCCCTTTGTAGTGATGACCAGGATGTATGACTTGCAACTACCCAAGATGTCGTGCACCAGGAACGTTAAGTTTAACAATGTTTACAAATTGAGTATGAGTTAAGCACGAGCTCACTGGTGATATGTTACCAACTCTAGCGTATTTAAAGGAGGGGCAAGGGTGAGAGAGAGACGGAAAGAAGAAAGACAGAGATAGAGAGAGACGAAAAGTAGGAAGACAGAAAGAGAGAAGGAAAGAAAGAGAAAGAGAGATAGAGAAAGGGAGAAAGAGAGAAGAAAAACTTCCAACACCACCCTCCCTTGCTCTTTAGTAGGCTACTCATCATCTACTGGGACCCAGAAGGACGTTAAACTCGTACTTAAGCATGGTGTTAACGCCCTTCTACCTCTCTACACACATTTACATGGGTTACCCCCGGTAATGACCGCCACCATATTACCTTCACGCACAGCTCACTAATTCTAATTAAGTTGGAGACATTAAGTACTTCCCTACATGACAAAGGCCCTTTGACTCGAACAGGGTGTGATAGATTATACATTAGGTTTAATGGTGATGAAGTTTTGCTCCATTAATGCCCGTCCATATAGGCTGCATCCAGGTATAGTTCAGTCGAGGGCAAAGCAAGTCCCTGCTTATAATGGGAGAATACTATTAGATTATGTAATTAACACGATGTTTAGAGAAAGCAGTAATATCATAGTACTTGATGTTACTTTAATCCATTTAACAACATAAAATTAGTTATAGCGATATGATGAATTAAATAAAATTGTGTTTTTCCTGCTGAATTACAGTGGTCAATTATTAATTATTTTGGTAGATTACAAGATTTAGCTTTACGTAAATTTGTTATAAGACGCTTCATTACTATAGACAGGATAAAGAAAAATAGAAAAATATTTATTTTATAGGTACAAGGTTTTCGTATTAGTTGTACTATGCTTTCCATGTCTGGATGGAGCGGGGGTGGCGGGTTCCAAAATAGACAGACTGGAAGATGTTCTAAAATGTTGATGCAATACGAAGCAAGCTACAGGTGAAAAATGAAAGCTAATGGGTGTGCTAATTAGCCACACGTTCCTCGTGGGAAGAATCATCATAGAGATACAGAGAGGAGAGGGAGGGAGATGGAGGGAGGGAGAGAGAGGGAGGATGGAGGGAGAGAGAGGGAGGAAGGAGGATGGGAATGATTTATCAAAAGAGGGAGGGAGGAACAGAGAAGGACGGGAAATCGAGAGACAGAAAGAGAGAGAGAGAGAAAGGGGCGGAGGGAGAGAAACGAAACGAAACGTTGGATCGTGAGGGAGACTGAAACGAAAGGGGTGAAATAGATAGATAGGTAGATAGGTGGAAGGATGAATATGTAGGTTAATTGAAAATTACCTTTAATCAATAACCGTCTGAACCAATAGTTAATCAAGAATATGGAATTTGTTCGTAATTTCCTGTTGACATTTAATCAATGCTTTTTTTTAACAACACCCAGGCTGCACTAAAATCGGATCTACTGAACTGTCTTGACTAACCTACTAAAATGGCATTCATGAAATAGCCGAAAACAAAAAAAACGGCCCTGTCCACGTTGAGACTTCTTTGTCCGCATGCCCGTGCATAAATCAATTGAATATTCGAAATGTGAGCTCTTTAAATGTCACGGACTCTCTTAATCATCAGTGGAATTGACATCTACATGGTTAATTTGAATTTGTCATGATCGACGCCGAGTATACGTGGTATACGTTCCCTGTTATATGAGATTTAATGTGAAACCTTCGCTGCTATTTAGACAATACACTCCATTAGTAATAAGGTAGCGGGTTTTTTTTCAAACTGCAATGAAATTCCGACGTACTCGTTTCGCTCCATTCTTAACAGACCTGAAAACCTGATTTCATCATGGCTAGGTCAAGGCGCTAAGGAAATTTTGAATCACCACTTGAATCATCATTTAAATAGTAAATACATTTTAAATTAACTCCATCCAGGGACTTCGTCAAACTGATGATTGTTCTTTGCAATAATGCTCACCAACCATAACCATAAAATGTTACCTTGAAAAACTATGCTTTGCAAGTTGTTGACATTAATTCCAGTGATAAAAAGCCATGTGTGTTGTGATGCGAAACAAATATGTGTTTTAAGTATAATGGGGAGGGGCGAAAGAGAAAGAAGGATAGAGGTATAGGGACGGACGGAATTAGAAGAAGAAAAAAGAGACAGGCGAAAGGGGACAGATAATAATAACAAATTATGTTGTATTTTTTCTCTAATTAGCTACGAACCATTAACTTCTAGGGAAGTATACCATTAGCTGAATGATAATTAACCGGGTCATTAAACATGCAATAGTTGCTCACAATATCCAATTAATTACTATGAAAGACTCCATTGCGAATGACAGACTTGTCTGTAGTTTCTGAGCCAGTACTTGCTCTATATTTTTGTTTGCATTAACATCTACTTATCAGAAATACAGCGGAATTTCATGATTTATTGGATGTAAAGTACAACCAAATCAACTTATTCATTTATTCATTAAATAATTTAAATTGTCATAAAGAGACTAATAAACATATTCATACTGCAACAAAATTACGTAACTAGTCAATCCTGATGATGAGGAGGATGATGATGCTGGTGATGAGGGTGATGATGATGGTGAGGGTGATGATGATGATGAAGAAGATGATGATGAAGAAGAAGATGATGATGATGATGATGATGATGGTGATGATGATGATGATGATGATGGTGATGATGATGATGATGATGGTGGTGATGATGGTGATGGTTCACAACATTCATGTGGCGCCATGTCTGTAGTTTTTTTAAACAATCATAGGCGCGAGCTAATTGGCAAACCATGTCATTGGCGATGTTTGTAGTTTATAAATTTATTCGAAAAAGAAACAGGAGAACTTACTGAAAGAGCCTGTCCCAAATCTTTATATTCTCTTGTTTTGAGCCCTTGTCATTGTAAAAAAATGTCCTTGGTTCCAGTTAATTTGTCATATCGAGGTATCGAAGCAATTGAGCACAAAATAAAAAAACTATAATTATGAAATGAAAATGGCTCAATGCCGCACATGCATTGTTAGGCAGCGACGTCACGGAATGACGATTACTAACTGCACTTAATTTATATCCACCACTAATTAATGTATGAAACTAAATTAGTTTAACGTAAACGACCCTGTCAAAATCGAATATTGGTATTATGATATTATTATATATGATATTATGATCGCCATCTATTACTGAAAGATACAATACTGCTCTCGAATAAAATAATATTTCAAGAAATTGACTGCCGTTAGTTCTATTTTGTAAATAGTATGATATTATTTTGTTGCCTGATAGTATATAAATAATGAATGCTTATGAGTTTTCGTGAGTTGAAAGATTAACGTTCTATTCAACGAGGCGTCAGCCGAGTTGAATAGAATTAACGTTAATCTTTCAACGAATGAAAATATTTGAACTATTGAACGAATGAAAAACATTCGTTATTTGTTTTATACAACATTTTTCAAAAAATTGTGCTTTGCTCCTTATATTAAAGATAAATTAAAGTTGGAGTCAGGCCTTCTCGATTACATTCAGATTGCCTTCGCGTCAGATGCGCGCAGCTAATAAAACAATGGGATACACGCAGGGCAGAGAGGTACGCAGTCCGCATATAACAAAAAATGCACGCTCGTTGAATAATACTACGGCGAATAGTACCAAAAATGCACGCCCGTGCAATAGTATATCTATTGAATATCATGTGACCAACAATCCTCCAATCAAATTACAAGGATTTACTTAGGTGTTGTATACAAAATTATAATGCTGAGGAGATCATTTTGATAAATTTCAAGTTGCAAAATTATGAATAAGAATTATACTATGTATTACCATGGTTAAACGGACTTTGGCATAACGATATAACCTTAAAGTAACAATGTCAATGATAATCATTTAAATGCGTTAATCACACTATCACAAAGATGAGCACGTAATAACACTAACAGATACGCAACGCTTGGGATAACCAAAGACACATGCTTGTAAACAAAGACCGCTCTAATCCTTTAAGATGTTAAATATCCCTATGCTCTGCAATCTGATCTCCATTTTGCATGTTATGCTTCTGTTTCCATAGTAACTGTAAATCAAGACGCATGCGTTTCCGTGTGTTTTTTGTAATTGAATGGTCTTCGTATAATTTGCGAGTAAAGGCTGTGTTCTTGAATGTCGCCTTCCTGATATAGACGTAGGAGAACTTGGCGATTTCGTAATTTAGTTTTGGAAATAATTATGTTGAATGAGTTGAAAAATAATTTTCGACTAAACCTGTTAACTGTTCATATAAATCTATTGCATCTTAAGTAGATTTAATGCACTATGGTGTTGTGTCATAGCAATTGCAAATTTGATTTCCAGCTTGCTTAAATTTGATGGGAAACAATCAAGTACAATTTTCATTGCAATTCCAATGAAATATCTAAAAAATGATTTAGGAGACCTGCTTTAAATTGAATTTACATAATTCTGATTCTTTCTGAACAGTTATTATCTATCTTGTCTGCATGCAAGTTTGTGAGTGCCATCCATAATGGCTGCTTCAAAATTATTGGGATGTTTTGCTTTTTTATCTACTATGATCGGGACAAAACAAAATATTTAGAAAGCAAACTGGCTTTATAAATACATGGATTGGATTGGATTGGATTGAGTGCCTTATAAACCCAACTAATGCATGATTGATAAGCTTACCATGCCTCCCCAGTGAAAACCCCACCATTTGTATTTATGAGCAACCATGCATAATATAACAAACAGAAAACTGGATCTCGTAAAATATTCACACTTTCCGCTTTGACAAAGAACTTGTTTTTCATTTCATTTTTTTTTACCCTGCCTGCGTTACAAATTTATTATCATCATTATCATAAACTTATCTATGGATTCACAACAACAACAAAAATCCTTGATATTATCAAAGAGTTTTTGTGAGGTCTCGTTTGATGTCATCAAGCCTGGACGTTAAGGTCAAATACCATTTGAAGAGGCCTTGGGAATAATGATCAGGGATATTGCACGATTCGATATACAGATATACTAAACTTGCGCTTTAGTATTCCCGGGTTGAAAAACAACACGTATAATTATGCCTAATTGCCTATATACCTTAGGCTTCTATACCAATTTGATTGGCCTATTTGGGGCTCTCCTTGCAGGTACTGGTGGTGTGACCAGCTGTCAACCTGAACTGGCTATTGTACTTCACAAGTGCACAGTAAATATATACATAACACAAATGAAATAAAGCTATATCTGGAAGCTTCTGGAGCTCTGCCCCCGAACCCCGTTTACACGCTCACAATGTGCGCACATTGGCTGCCGCCCTCACAGTGACATTGCCCCCTTCCCCTCACTGCCTTCATAATCATCGCGCCGTCACTGTTCATATATGAATAGATTTGGCTTGCATATTTGATTTTTTTTTCTTTCCGTGTGCGTCCATTATTTAAATTTCATTTTGTAAAAAACCGGAATAGTTAGATACAAGTAAAAAAAAAAAAAAATGCAGGCCCAAAAAGGAATGTTGAGATGAAAAACAACGGCAACAACTTTACAGTCATTTTATGTATAGTTTAACTACCCGGTATGATCCCTTTTAAATCGCTTAATAGCTAAGGGATTTATTTCAAGCAATGTTTGCATTCCGTATATTTTATCACCGAAATGATACTTCTTAATAACGCTTCTTTCAAGCCAAATTTCACAATATTACTTTGTAATATAAACAAAGTATTATAAAGTACTTTGTCATCTCCTCACCCCCTCTCCATCCCGAACATGAAAAATACCAGCTCTTTACATGACTGCACTCCCACCTCCCCCCCCCCTTCCACCACCACACCTACCTATATATTTTATGCGGGTACCACCACAATATGCCAAACCACCTAACACTGGACAACCCAGGTTTAGCGACCTGGGTTGATAACATCGAGCGAAACCCCATAAAATCTCCTTGATTATTAATCTAGGGATCATTGACAGATCGAACGGATTAATAAGACTTATTATATAATCTAATTTACTGACTGAAACAAGTAAATGTACGAAAGAATAATAACTGATATCTCACAAACACAAGACTTGAGAAATGTTTTTTTGAAGAACGAAATATAGATTAATATCAGTTCACCTATTTTTCCAATAATAATCAACAATCTTAAACAACAACAAAAGATATAGAAGTAAATAACTGTGGGAGCATGCATGTATCTGTGAATTCTTTGCTCCAAACTGTAAAATCAATCAATTCCGATTAAATTTCTTTATTACGCAGTACTTAAAGCATTGCTTTGCAAACCCAGTCATACATGATTTGAAAACAAATACTATTCATCGGCGGATTTTAAAATCCCAAGCAATGCGAAAACATTTCAATTGAATTTCCAAGAAAGCGTACTGTTACTATGGTCAATGTTGTCCACACACACCGCTATGTATTTGCAAATCTTGAGCTGCAATCATGAAAAGGTCTCTATATCGATTGAAGTGATACTCTTCCCAGCCCACTCCATCTTGCATACAAAGATCTCTTGCGAAACGGTACAGCCACAATATTGATTACTTTATTTATATATTTACTAAAGGACCAAGGACGTGCCTTTTTAAGTTGAGAACAATGCAAAATCGGTTTGGTATATAGGGGTTGGATTGAAATAGCAGATGACTTTATATTCTTCAAACACATGGAATGGTTTAGTGGAATCCATGATTTGTATTGGTCTGAATTCATTTGCAGAACACAAAGTACAGTCAAACCTGCTTTAGTGACCACCTGTCTACAAAGACCACCTGTCTACAAAGACCACATTTTTTGTTTCCCTTGAAAATGGTTTCTCATTGAAACATGTACTAAAGGAACCTGTCTACAAAGGCCACTTTTTGTGTTTCCCTTGAGCGGTCGCTATAGACAGGTTTGACTGTATATAAGCAAATTAGAAAAGCACAGAAGGACAGTGATGGGGAAGGAGGTGTATGGGGTGGGTTCAATTGAGACAGCTAATGCGTCTGAACACAACCTAAATCGATTTGTCGAGTTTAAAGCTGTCGCTGTGTTTTTAAAGGCCAAGGTCGAAATCAGCTTATTCAATGTTTATACAGAAATTTTTTTTTTTTAGGAAGAATGTGAATACAAACAAGGGTGGTATTATCTGTTAGAGGACGGAGTCAACAAACCGAGAGATAGAACTTGGCAGCAGTTACTCAAATGTAAGGGGGGAAACCCTTTAAAAAACATCAGTCACTTTTTTTAAAAAACGTTTCTTGGGTCAATGTTGTATGATATTCCCCCGAAGTCAGAAAACATGCACGTGAAATAACAGTGTACAGCAGAGCTTTCAACAATTTGATGCGATCAATTTGAGAACTCTCACAAAATTAGAAGTCACAAATCCAGAACAGCTCTAAATAGAAACAAATCAAATAAATACAGCATTTCATGGTGACGTGAGTTTCCTGTCGTTTCTCAAAAGAAATTTAGTCTTTTCTTGCCGCCATGAATGCTATCGGTCGCCTTTCTCTCTAAATCCGAAAAAGGTCGAAGATCTAAGGATCGATGATGTTCGCGGATGGGGTAAGTTGATAGCTTGTCGAAAGCGTCATTGAGAGCGTTGTCAGTTACTGACTCTAGGGTTTCACAGCGGGCCTTCCGCTTATCATTTTGAGAGAGTAATGTAATGGGATGAATAAGATTTGTATTTTGGAAAACGATCTGATTCCTTTTTAAGGAGCATTAAAAAGGCAGTATAGAAGGTGTTTCGAATAACTTTGTGTTTAGCAAGATAGTGATATAAATTTTAACAACGAGAAATAGAATTTTGAGCATGTCTTTCTTTCAAAATCTATAAATAGATGTATTTTATGTTTGTGCTTGACATAAACGAAGTCTTCATCGTTTAGGTCTTTGGATTTGGTTAATGTAATGGAAAATCACACTATTAGCTCATCATGATAATGTTATTTTTCAGATATATTCGGTTTTTTAACGTAAACGGCATGCGGGTAGCAAAAACACCATACTAAACCACTGTGAATAATAACGGATGGAAATGCCACAAATGTCATGATAGTGGAAAGAATCATATCGCAAACCACATGGAAACATGAAGTATAGTAAGAAATCAATACCACCTGATTTACTCCTCCCCACCCCACGCCCCCACCATCCAGTGCCAATCAGTGTTTAATATTTTTCTGGCACATAGAATAACATAGGCCTATCTATTGTGAAGTATATATAAAGGGCTTTTTGCATGATTCATTACAAAATCTTATGACTGTGGTAAAGTGATACGAGTTAGGTCTATCTATCATTATACAGCTGTACGTATTTACTGCATTAATATAAAAACCCAGGAGCACTATTTTGTTTCCCAGCATATTATATACGCAATAAATCATATTTGACATTTGATAAGCACCTGATACATGCAAGCTCTCCTGCCGCCAAAACAGATCGACGCTTGCAGAATACATCCAGTGTGCTTCAGTTTGTATAGTACGTGCCCCTTGCTTTGTTATAAATCAATTAGTCTAATGTAATACTTGAATTTTAAGTCATTTCCTACTAAAATCAAAGAAAAAGTGAGCATAGTATTTTCTATAGTATTATTAATAGTACTAACACAGACATAAATGCATGCGTGCATACATACATACACACATTAAATACATTTATGTGCGTTGTACCAATCCCTATAAAGGGAGGCATAACAGTATATTTATAGACTATCCTTGTTGGACGATATAGTAAAGGAGCGTGCATTCTATGTGGTCACGCAGATAAAGTGGATGGAAAGAGTATAAAAATACGTGTGCATATCGATTTTACCACTCGGTTCTAAATTTACAGTACAAGTGTTCTGTTTTTGTGTCAGAAATAGAGAGAAAAAAATATTTAAAAAAATAGAGAGAGAAATTGGGGGAGAAAGAGTGAAAGAGATTTGTTTAAAAGAGATACCGAGATATTGAGAAAGATATTGAGAGAATGAAGTCAATGAACGAGAGAGAGCAAATAAGACACAAAGGCATAGAGTGAGAGGGGGAAAGAGAGAGGGAGAGGGAGAGAGGTAGGGGGCGTTGAAGACGGAGGACAAGTTGAAGAAATGTCTTTTCCTTACAATGAAGACAAGAAGCAGTGATCTTCAAATTTTGTCGAAATCGCTCTAACTCTGTACCATCTGGAATGTACTATTCTTTATTATTATTACAATGGTGTTTATTTCATATGCTTCTCCATATGCCATAGGTTATATGATATCGAACATATCCCAGAGGGTATATGGTAGTTTTTATTTTGTTTCAGGGCGTGCACGTTTGGAATTCAGAATGTGTACTCCAGCGGGGAAAAAGTCTGAAAACAAAACAAAAATAAACGAAAAAGTAAACTGGAAGAGACGGAGAGAGAGAGAGAGAGAGTTGGTGGTGGTGGTGGGGGAGGTGTTCCGACAATTCTAGAGTATATTGTCAAGTATTTAATGTTTGCCTATTAATTTGTAGAATTGCTGCAGATGAATTACGCGTTGCTATGCTAAGCATACATTACAAACTTGTTCGATTCAGGGAAATTACAGTGTATGTTACATGCCATTGTAGTGCATTCTTCATAAGTGATTTTGCTGCTAGAAGTGACACGCACAGTAATGTGTAATTATACATGCCGTAGATATTGCATTTAGATGATTACTTTACATCTACCGTAGATTATTCATACACGCATGATACAACGGTGGTTACAAGTCGACAAATTCCGTTGGATGTACGTGTCGTGGAATAGACTACATTAATCATTAATAGGAGTAGACTTGGCAGGGGAGAACATAATGGACTGCAGCGCATAGGACCAGAGGGGTATGGACTTTAGAAGAAATATAAAGAAATACAAATCGAGATACGATACAAATATAAATACAAACATTATACAAAGAGAAGTACAAATGGAACAAGGTAGACACAAAGTGACAAATACGAAATGAGGGGGGAAAGTTTGCGGAGAGGGAGAGAGATAGAGAGAGAGAGAGAGAGCTAGTGATACGTGTTAATACAAGAAGATTTACAGAATGAAATGATGGAAATGAAGAGAGAGACAGACAGACAGAGAGGTGGAAAAAAGCGGGGGGGGGGGGAGGTGGTGGTAGCATTCGGACTTGCATAATTTTCTTCTAAATCATTACCTCAAGCGGCTTTGAAACCCAAGACGTTTTATTGAAATCGCTTAGAGATCTTACAATTCAACCCCCTTCGTTCGCGGTCGCCCATACTAATATTTATATCGCATCAGTGTATGAATAAGCAGCAATCAATACCACAAAGTGCCTGTTGCGGACGCTTGTCAAAGACGTTCCATAATTCATCATGCCATGCTCTGTTTCTAATATCCTCAAACATGTTATACATTTCAAAGAGTCTTGATTTCTGGCTGACGAATATAACGAATTTTATATTTATTCGAATGTTTGAAAGCCCCTGGAATAATCCCTATCAGATGCGAACCAGAAAGGCTTTGCTATACGATATTAGTTAATACCCTTTCTGGCTCTCGGGGGATAATGTAGCTGACATTTCAGCAAAGACAGATGGAATGGAGTCTTCTAGGATTTTGACAAGTCCTTTCCCCGTGAATCCATTTAATCTGGTTTAATGCTTTAATGGTTTTCTACTGTGATTACAATTTTCGAAGAAGATTTTTTTCTCTCGAAGTTGTGTTTAATCACCCGATTATTTCCCCCATTTATTTCATACTCAGAACAAGATGATAAGTTTTAAAAAGCGAAAGGGGGGACAGCCCTTGATTAAGCCTGTGCTACTTTTGTCAATTTTACGAAGATTAAGATGTCTACTCCGTTTCAATCTATCATTAGACAGGAATCTCTCTTTTTTAAAATTGAAATATGGATTATTTTTCTCCTTGCCGCGACCATCACATATTTTAAATGTCCTTTCCAGGGATGATTTTATCTCGACTCCTTACCTCGTCGAGAGTCATATCGAAAGTCAAATGATTTCGCATACGATGAGGATGTGTGTGTGTGTGTGTGTGTAATTGGGTTTTTACAGACGTGTATCAATCAGATATGATCATGACGATACCAGCATTTAAGTCGGGTTTCCGCCTCTTTTGCTAATTTATTACGCAACTGGATTTGCCACAAAAAAAAGAATGATATTATCGAGAAAAAAACATGATAGTGAAATTCAATTTATCAATAATCTATAAAAATGACGAGGATTGGTGGCTTTCAGGGTCACGAAAATGTGTTCAGGCTCAACCCAGAACAAAAGGATACTTCTTAACGATATGGCATGTAAGTAAAAGTAACTATTCTGTCATTAATTAGTCTTTAAAATATATGAAAACATCTATACAAGTTTTTTTGTTATGTACTAAGGAACAATGTAATGTTTATTCCCACTAGATTCAATAGGAATAACTTTGGAATTACATTTTTTTTCGAGTAATTTCAAATGACTTTCATATCTTTATTACGATATACACTGCTTAATTATGATAAGACCATTTCAAAATAGTCGGCCTTTTTCGTTTGAATTGTCTGATACGCTGACCTGCTTATTGTTTCCATAGAGAATACTGTGACAAATTCATCGCATCATCTTTCGATTTCTTCTCCTGTGTGAAGGTAAATGAATAAAAATAACTACCCGATTTTTCAACAAGAAAGAAAAGTCTCAATTTATACGGCAGTTGCATTGTCTATAGAAATTTTGATCAGGTTATATGAGAAGTGAGAGTATAACCTCATTTTAATTGTAGGCTACGTTTGGTTATGTGCTATAGCAAGTAAGTAAGAATTGGGAATGAGGTAAAAGGACAGCGTTATTCATTATTGTAGTGTATTTTTTATTACCATTAATCACGTTTGTTGGAAGGATGTCCTCTGTATGCGTTCGCCCTTAGCAGTTGGCATAAATTTCCATTCATTTAGTATTCTACCTTGGGTTATCTTTGTGTTGATCAAAGACTATGAAAGGCTCACGCTTGATTGAAACGTGTTCCACGGAGCGTGGACCTCCCTTTAATTTGTTATACATAACGTTATTTATGAATAGTAATAATAATAATAATAATAATAATAATAATAATAATAATAATAATAATAATAATAATAATAATAATAATAATAATAATAATAATAATAATAATAATAATAATGATAATAATAATAATAATAATAATACTAATAATAATAATAATAATAATAATAATAATAATATTATTAATAATAATAATAATAATAATAACAATGATCATGATGATAATAATAATGATAATAATAATAATTGTATGGTATGGTATTTATTTTATTTTCCAAATCACAATATAAAAATCAATACAAATAAAATAGAAAAGTACATATACAAATCAAGAATATAGTGAATGGCTGGATAGCCCTCTTATCTTTGTTAACATGACAAAACTGTTATTCCTTGAAGTCCAGAAATAATAATAATAATAATAATGATAATGATAATAATAACATTACTTCTACTACTACTAATAATAAAAGGTTCACCTTCTTAATGCTGTTTATAGATTATTAAAGAGCTTCACTTAATACTTCATTTTTTCTGTTTGTGGTATGGATTGAATGAGAAATGCGAACACAAACAAAGAAGTTGGTCAAGACTGCGAAGAAACGTAAGGAGAGCGTGACTCCACTACGCTACCAAAACCAAACAAAAACAATTGTTAACACTGCTACTTCTTTTCATGTTTAATACATGTTGAATGTGTGCAATGAGTTTTTGCGGCTTTTCACTAAGAGCAAATTGGTTTATCATTATAACACACGTGATATGACAAACACTTGTATTTGCACTCACGGCTGCTACAGGAAACATGCTTTTGAAAACGGAAGAAACACTTACACGCAGTGAGTACAGGCACCCTCGCAGCGCATCTTCGCGTTTTTAATGAGGCACACTCTTCCCGTTGCCTAGCAACCGCATCCACCGTTGATGAGAGTGTCAATAGAGGCATCATAGCCACGTTGTACCCCTTAGCAACGCTCCGTCGCGCTTATTAATCGTAAAGGGTTAATCTTATCTTTTTATGGGTATGTTTGTTGAACGTCGTCTTCTGTAGAGCTTACTCGTGACTGATACGCCTACATTCAAACTATACATGACAAGTGGATTTTAATGCCTATGAGTTTGACTTGCGTGACAACAAAATAATGCTTATAGACTGGGCGATTGATTTACATAACAACGAAGTAGTGCGTTGGAGTAGAGAGCTTCCACGGTCGTGTACAAATGCCTACTATTATGATGAAATGCGTGTTGGCATTTAATATGACGACAATCATTCAAATTGATGTAATTATGGATTCCATTGTTACCTGAGAATCACGTTTATTGGCACAATACATTCAGTTTACAGTATATTAAACTGAAGCTATGGGAATAATTGCAATAATATATTTTATTGATTGAATTTACTTTCATTTGAACAGTGTACAATAATTATATTCAGTATTATGATTTACAATCATTAAAATCACTGTCATAATTCATCACTGAAATTACATTTACTCTTTTTACAGTTAACATTGTATACATTGATTACAAATTATGATTTAGATTATATTACATGAGATTACATTCATCATAAAACAAAAACTCTTCCACATCTGGTTCCGCTTTTACGACTAGTAGTACTAGTAATGTACTATATGTTTCATTACTTGCGTCTGCGTAGACAGTCTTGACTTGATTGAGTTGTGACAATAGGATGATGATGATGATGATGATGATGATGATGATGATGATGATTCACAGTTTTAAAAATATCTCAACATTTTAGTGTCACGCACTTTAAAAAAAAACAAAGTTTCGCAGATTCCTTTCAAAATGGGATTCCCCCCTTTCCTTATGCGTATGATTGTACCATCAATTAACCTATGCACTGAATCGTTTAAAGCCTTTCTGCACTAGTTTTGCCAGGAGGGATTATACCTTATTATACCTACCAGCGTGGTCACTGACAGGTGCTAATTATCTCATCAAATCAGCTCTCAATTAACATAAGACAAAGGGGATCATGGGGGACCAACGGGTACCGATTAGGCTTTGTTTGCTATACAGAGGGCGCAAGTAGCTACAAGTAGTGCAGTCCCGCTTTAAGATCTCCGTTGCAACGTGCACTACTTTTATTGTAACATCAATAACATGCTGATAGCAAAGACTTTCGAAAAATCAACCCTAAAGCATTCCAATTAAAGGATTATGCGTAACCTTTTGGAGCGTGCGAACGTTACATTATACTAATGAAGCCGCGCGTTAGTCAGTTTCTCGAAAGTCTTTGCGATCGTGCTGAATGCTGCAAAATTCAATGTTTGATAATAATAGAATTCGTTCTCTTTTCTTTTTCTTTTTAAATTATAGTTCCAAGCAGGTGATACGTGATGCTATCCTTCTCAATGACTTCACGAAGAACTTCGACGCATCACAGACCCGCGAGATAGTTGAGTGCATGTTCCCTATCGACTATAAGAAGGGCCAAATAGTCATCAATGAGGGCGATACAGGAGCCCACTTCTACGTCGGGGCAAGTAAGTCTTAGTCATATGGTTATTGGTAGATGATATCTCAAAATGGTAGGTTAATGTTTTCGAACCCGTTCTCCATATTGTTATGATTAAAACACTAATTGTACATTTGAGCTGATATTGGACACTTTTTGGGGGGTTATTTTTCGAGAAGAAATAAACGACCATTGATTAATTACCCTTTTCATTAATACAGTGATAACTTGAAAAGTATGATGTTTCACAATAAAATCATGAATAAAAAAATATGAAGCGCAATTTTCGATGGGTAACGTCTGTCATTAGCCAATACTGCATTTAATTTATCATATCGCACAATAAACAACAACACCCACTTGTTGATCTATATCCGCAAAATGTTGAATGATTATATTTTAATTGCCAGTGGGTACACATCTGAAAAGGGGGCAGGCTTTTAAAGCCTTAATGTAGAGAAAAGGAACGGGAAGGAAAGCAACAGAAAACGGATAAAATAAAAACATGGCTATCTATAGAGAGAGAGAAGAAATACTACTCTGACAAGGATAGTAAGAAGTGAAGGATTCTCAGGAGCAATTTAGTGAACGTGAAGAAGTTTAGAAGAAAGAATGGTGATGAAATAACCAAGGGGAAACTAATAGTACGGGAGCCAGGGGGGGTCAACCTAGCTGGAAGGGAAACCAATTTTCATATGCACAGATGTAAAGATCGCATAGCTCCATATAACAAATCGACCGTCTGGCATGTTCTAAGTGGTGGGTGTGGCCAGGGGGAGCCCCCTCCCCCCAAAAGCGGCCCTTTTGACGACAAATTAGTATTTTGTAAATAATATTGTAAGGAAACATCAAACCACCATGAGTTTGGTGTCATATGAAAGAAAATTAAATTATCTACATTTTGATACCTATTTCAACGAAATTAAGATTAATTTACATAGCAAATTTAAGTTAAAAACATGATTTTTGGTGATTTTTTCGAAATATTGAATTTTATCAAAAAGATTATTTTCCATATATCAAAATTGGAGAGGTGCATTTTTCATAACTTTCCAGGAATTTGCTTATGTACAATGACAATATCCTGTGCGAGGAGAGGCTTATATATCTTTTCAATAAAAAGTTATAGCAATCCAAAGTCATTGATTTGATTTCCACAAAAACAACATTTTTGCCCACATGTGTATTAACTGTATGCATATACGTGCATTAGTGTATTAAGGACCCATTTGGTGTGTTTACATCGAGTTTTAAAGATAACTTTTAACTAAAACCTCTTATCACCATGTATTTGGTGTCAAAAGATGGATAATTAAAATACCTTCATCCTGATATCAATTTCAATGAGTGATGTAGTGTGTGAAATATAAATTTTGAGCCAAAAGGTGCTTTATTGTAGATATTCCTCTGATTTTGGCCAGTATCTCGGTATATTAACTGGACAAAAGTGATTAGACATTTAGTAGTGCAGAAAATTCAAAGGATTTGGAGCGCTGAGTGCAATTGATAAGTTCTTCTGTACTCTGGGCTGTTTCAGGAAATGTGGACATTGGCAGTTGCCTCCCCAGGCGCGGATCCAGGGGCCAGGGGCCTTGCCCCCCCCCGCCAAAAAGAGAGAGAGAGAGAGAGAGAGAAAGGAAAATGAAAAAGAAGAGAGAAAGGGAAAGAAAGAAGAGGAAGTGGGAAAGAAAAGGGAAATAGGAGATCGGGGGGGAAATGGCCTTGCCTCCCAGGTTTTGCCTCCCCCAGCAACAACAAAAAGAGAGAAGGAAGGAAAGGAAAGAAAAAAGAAAAAAGGAGATAAAGGGAATGAAATAAAGAGGACGAAGAAAAGAAGGGGTATCAGTTGCGATTCTCCCGCCAACAAGTTGTGGATCGGGGATGGGAACCTAAAGGCCCTTGCCTTTCCCTCCCCTGCCAAAAAGAAGGGGTGAAGGGAAAGGCAAAGAGGAGAGCTAAAAGGGAACAAAACGAGGAAGAAGAAAAGAAAAGGATGAAAACAATTTTAATACCTACCCTGAGCTTACGGGGCTCTGCCCCCTGGAATCCACCTAGGGCCCTAAGGCAGGCCCTTGGATGCTAATCTGATCGTAATCAAATGCCTAAAACCCCTGAGCTTCCGGGGGCTCTGCACCCTGGACCCCACCTAGGGCCCTAAGGCGGGTCTCTGGATGCTATATCTGATCGTAATCAAATGCCTAAAACCACTGAGCTTCCGGGGGCTCTGCACCCTGGACCCCACCTAGGGCCCTAAGGCGGGTCTCTGAATGCTCATCTGACCGCAATTTAATGCTTAAATCTCCTGAGCTTCCGGGGCTCCGCCCTGGACCCCACGCCTATTAGTGACCTGCTAGAGTAAAAATAATAATACGCTTAATACGCTTGAAATGATCAGTTGTAGCACATTTACTAGCTTGAAATTGCAAAGTATTACATGCAGATTTCCATTTCTTCTTTTCTTTTGCCCACATCCCAATTAAAATTCAATAAATAGAAGTAATCAAAGATTGTCTATGACAGTGTCCCTGGTGGAACTGTAACTCGAACGCTGTTTCAAAGGAAACAATCTACGACAAGTTTGCATTTTATTTTATTTTAATTTAAAAAATGTTATTCTATGTTCAAAGGACCATATGATTTATGCAACGGGCATGATAGAACTTTAATGTAGACGGTGATGTGTTACCAAAATTATAAGCTGGTACCTAATGACATTTTCCAATCATCAAATCGTGAGATCCTTAGAGGGGGCAGGAGGCGCGGATCCAAGATTTCTTAGGGAGGGCCCAAATTTGAAATTGTGCGAGCCAAATATTGGTACGTAATGGTGACCACTAAAGCAGTGGCGTAATGAGCAAAATCGTTTGGGTGGGGCAGAAGAAAAAAATCCGCATCACCACCACTCTTACATGCAGGCCCCGCTGAACGTTTCTCAAAGTGGGTGGGGGAGGCTAAAGTATTTACGATCATGAAGAGCGTAGCGTAAATGGGCGTTGGGTCTAGGGGCAAAGCACCGGCGGGGTCAGGGCGGAGCCCCAGGAAGCTCGGGGCGTATGGGCATTTAATTACGGTCAGATGGCATTTTTATACTTTATTTGTGACACTGGCAGGAAAATAATTGGCGTTTGGTCCAGGGCGGAGCCCCGGAAGTTTAGGGTTGGGGCATTAAATTACCATCAGGTGAGCATCCAGGGGCCGCCTTAGGGCCCTAGGTTGGGTCCAGGGGCAGAGCCCCGTAAGCTCAGGGTTTTAGGCATTTAATTACGGTCAGATGAGCATATTTTGATACCTTATTTGTGACTCTGGCAGGTCACTAATTGGCGTGGGGTCCAGGGCGGAGCCCCGGAAACTCAGGGTTTTATACATTACGATCAGATTAGCATCAAAGGGCCTGCCTTAGGGCCCTAGGTGGATTCCAGGGGCAGAGCCCCGTAAGCTCAGGGTAGGTATTAAATCACGGCCATATAAGGGGAGGCAAGGACCTGTCGCCCCCACACCTTGTTGGCGGGAAAATCACTCATGATCTCCCTACCTTTCTTCTTCCTCTTTTTTCCTTTCCTTCTTTCTCTTTTAAGTTTGCAGGGGAGGGGAGAGGGCAAGGGCCTTTCGGTCCCCGATCCATACATTGTTGTCCGAATTAATCGCAACTGATCTCCCTTGTTTTCATCCTTTTCTTTTCTTCTTCCTCTTTTTGTTCCCTTTAGCTCTCCTCTTTCCTTTCCTTTCCCCTTTTTATTTTTGGCGGGGTGGGGGAGAGGCAAGGGCCTTTAGGTCCCATCCCAGATCCACAACTTGTTGGCGGGAGAATCGCAACTGATACCCCTTCTTTTCTTCGTCCTCTTTATTTCATTCCCTTTATCTCCCTTTTTCCTTTTTCTTTCCATTTCCTTCCTTCTCTCTCTTATTTTTTGCTGGGGGGGGTAACAACCTGGGAGACAAGGTCATTTCGCCCCCGATCTCCTATTTCCCCTTTTCTTTCCCACTTCCTCTTCTTTCTTTCCCTTTCTCTCTTCTTTTCATTTCCCTTCTTTCCTTCTCTCTCTCTCTCTCTCTCTCTCTTTGGCGGGGAGGGGGCAAGGCCCCTGCCCCTGGATCTGCGCCTGGGGAGGCAACTGCCAATGTCCACATTTCCTGAAACATCCCAGAGTACAGAAGAACTTATCAATTGCACTCAGCGCTCCAAATCCTTTGAACTTTCTGCACTACTAAATGTCTAATCACTTTTGTCCAGTTAATATACCGAGATACTGGCCAAAATCAGAGGAATATCTACAATAAAGCACCTTTTGGCTCAAAATTTATATTTCACACACTACATCACTCATTGAAATTGATATCAGGATGAAGGTATTTTAATTATCCATCTTTTGACACCAAATACATGGTGATTAGAGGTTTTAGTTAAAAGTTATCTTTAAAACTCGATGTAAACACGCCAAACAGGTCCTTAATACACTAATGCACGTATATGCATACAGTTAATACACATGTGGGCAAAAATGTTGTTTTTGTGGAAATCAAATCAATGACTTTGGATTGCTATAACTTTTTATTGAAAAGATATATAAGCCTCTCCCTCGCACAGGATATTGTCATTGTACATAAGCAAATTCCTGGAAAGTTATGAAAAAATGCACCTCTCCAATTTTGATATATGGAAAATAATCTTTTTTGATAAAATTCAATATTTCGAAAAAATAACAAAAAATCATGTTTTTAACTTAAATTTGCTATGTAAATTAATCTTAATTTCGTTGAAATAGGTATCAAAATGTAGATAATTTAATTTTCTTTCATATGACACCAAACTCATGGTTGCCAGACGGTCGATTTGTTATATGGAGCTATGCGATCTTTACATCTGTGGACATGAAAATTGGTTTCCCTTCCAGCTAGGTTGACCCCCCCTGGCTCCCGGACTATAAGGAAGGGCATTGACCTGACTATCTTTTCGTCAAACGTATGCCTAGTCACGTAAAATGCAAATCAGTACTGACTTTGAGGAAATACTCTCAAGACAAAGGCCAAATCGTTCAGTTTGTTCAACAAATTTGAACATCGGTCTAACCTAATTTTGTGAAAGGCGTCCTTAGACCGGGCTTTGTTTGGAAACCTGAGAAATATAACTCGAGGTTTCCTGCCTCTAAATTCATGATTTTATCGGCGAAGGAGCACTGACCTACTTTCGAGTGACGTGTTTGAAATTGTCTGCTAAATAGACACACGAGCAATGTACCTCATTTAAGCAAATTGAATACAGGCTTTATAGGTTGTATATACTAAATACTCAATTTCCGCTTTAATTTGTACATTTAAAGAATACGCTTATTTGGGCATGTTTATGCAATTAATGACAATGTTGAATTTCTGCTGCATGAAAGCCTAATCTGTTACAAGGTCGGCATGATAAATTAGGATGTTTTGTGTCGAGAACAGTTACGTGTATTTATACAGTCCCCATCATGTCAATGATAAACCAATATGTTGCCTTCATTAGTGTGACCAAGTCAACACGCTAATTACTAACTAGCGTTTGCATTCAGCGTGCCATAAACTGGTCACACAATGAACCATTGCCACTTTAAGGACAATTAGAGAGAGAGAGAGAGAGAGAGAGAGAAAGAGAGAGAAAGAGAGATAGAGCGAATAAGAGAGAGAGAGAAGGGTAGAGTGAGTGAGAGAGGGAGAGAATAAGAGAGAGAGAAGGGAAGAGTTAGTGAGAGATGGAGAGAATAAGAGAGAAGGAGAGAGAGAGAGAGAGAGAGAGATAGAGAGATGTATCCGTTATCTACGAGATAAGCACCACTTCACATTGCAGACATAGTTATATCTTTGTTAGATGTGGATGAACTCATAAACGTAGTAGAATTATACTCTTATACACACGTAGTAAAATATGACTCTAATATAAAAAAATTATCACCATATCGCGTAATATATAATTGAATATGATATCATGATGATACAAAGAAATACAATTTATTGTTTATAATTATTTTTTAAACTATATTGAAACCGTTTCCATTAATATTCAACAATCATTTTGAAAAACGGAATATACTAGCAAACATTTGCGGAACAGGAAAAGAAACCATCAATTGTAATCCATCATTAATCGTATTATGATCGGATTAATGTCAAAGTATGAACGGAGCTTCGCCTGATTGTTGATCAAGTAGAGACTTTTGGCTCCCACTTCTACTAATGACTGTGACTTCAGATATGAGGGAAGATAAGAATCTGGTCATACTGACTCAGAGGCGACGCTAGAGGGGGGAGGTGAAAGGGGGTAATGGAATGTGACATCCCCTAAAAAGATTCTTTCGGCAAATCCATACCTGCTTTTCTCATACTGAAACTTTGTGGAAGCCATGTCGAATACTTTACTTTACATCTGAGGAACTAACCTCCTTTGGGGTTGGGAGCGGGTGCATGTTTTTGCGAACGCCTGGCCAAATTCGGTTCAACCCCCGACTATTTGATTTGTTTGATTTAGGGGTAAATTATGACAGTTTGGCGATTTGGAAAAAATTGCGCCTGAATCCCCTATTTCAAGAAATGACATTAGACTGATCTCGTTAAGGCACATTAGTGATTGTAATGTAATACTTGTAAGAACATTGTTTAGTGATAAGAAACGCGTTTGTCACGTATCTATAGATCTATTAAACTATTATGCACTAAAACACATAAAGCAATACACGGGGTTCATGTATAGTAATGCAGGGAAATTGTAATATAGTAAATGTTATGGTAGAGAAAAGAGTTAGAGGGAGAAGGGATGCGAAAGGGAAGAACAGAATCATATGATGAAATGATGAAGGTATTGAAACAACAACAGCACTACTATTACTACTACTACTACTACTACTACTACTACTACTACTACTACTACTACTACTACTACTACTACTACTACTGCTGCTGCTGCTGCTGCTGCTACTGCTACTGATACTACTACTACTAGTACTACTGCTGCTGCTACTGCTACTGATACTACTACTAGTAGTACTACTATGACTACTACTACTACTACTACTACTGCTGCTGCTACTGCTGCTACATAGACCAATAACTATTACCCTTAAAGATAAAGTTGAGTTCTGGTCATGCGATTGCATTTTGAAAGAAACGGTGTGGAATCGATCAGAAAAGGTTGATCATTTAGCATATAAGTATTGGCGTGTACTGCAAGGATCTGGAATCATCAAAATGATAAGAAATTGGCCCAGTCTTGGTAAAGTTACAAGCACTGTACACAGAAATATGTATATGGGACTACACGAACATGTGGCATAAAAATCCGTCCCGATGTTTATGCTGTTACATGCCATATTTAGAATATTTAGGCATTTGAAGAGCCATGCTTTTCAGGGAACATTTTTTATCTGATGTTCTTCCACACTTGCATAACAACAATGATAATGCTCACAAATTATTTTTCACCTCTTCCCAGAACTCAACCTTCTCTTTAAGCTTGTTGTTTCATAGCACACAAACACCAACACCATATGTCCCCGGGCGGGAAGTATACACGAAGGTCTATAGACGCAAACATCATTAACTTGTAACCATGGTAACAGCATCATTTGTCAGCATTTTTGCTTCATTTTTTCCTTTCTTTTTACTTTGTCTTTTTCTTCAGTGGGTACCCTTGAGGTCAGCCAAGGTGATCGCGTCCTGGCCACTATGGGACCTGGAAAGGTCTTCGGGGAATTGGCCATCCTCTACAACTGCACCAGAACAGCCACCGTCACTGGTACGTATAACATAATAGTTGTCCATACTAGCCCGTATTCTACTATCATTTAAAGAGAAGAATGGGTTTTGGTAAGATAAAATGTAATTTTCTGAGCTTTCTCATTTTGGGGTCAGTTTTCAAGAATAACATAGTAAAAACACCTCCTGAGCAGGACTGCTATTAACATACCCTCGTATCTGAAATATGACAATAAATAGCTTAAGAGTTTGGGCCAAACATTAAATCTTGTTTGTAGTCACACATATACATTTCTGTGTGTAGTGAATTCGATCTCCAGCAAGGCTGAGACAATATCCTTCAATTTTCATTATTCCAAAACTTCATAGAATACAACCTTCCTTATATTGACTACATAATCATCCTTTCCCATGCAATTGCCTCTAGACATATCTATTTTATTCACATTGTTAACGCATGACCAGAACTCAACTTTACATTTAAGCCCAACGCTGAGTTTAAGCCTGGTCTAAGGACGACTTTCACAAATATAGGTTAGACTGAGGTTCAAATTTCCAACTTTTGAACTTGACTTAGATCCGGCATCGGGCTTCATTGTATCAGTGGAGCACAGTTAGTCTACACACAGTTGAATAAACTATGAACAACACTATTTACTATTCAAAAAGCAGCCCGTCATTACTATGTTAAACTCTCATTTTGATTTTGTTTTAATTCAAATAGTATTAAGCCTCATAAACAATAATGAACATTTGACGTAATACAATTAACAAAACATATGTATTAAAAAACGATAACGATTTTAAAAGAATATTTATATAATCAGAACAAAATGTCTGTTCATCCACGCCATTCTTGATTCTTCAATCCACGCCGCTTTTCTGCAATGAAAATTTATTCTATCGTGATTTCATCTGCGGTTTCGTAATTTTCATCAAATTTCCTTACGTTCGCTAACGACACGATTTTCCTTGTCTAAAGAATCTTCAGGTGCGTTCACAAATTGAGGCGACTGATAATATGCCTTTCACATGCACTCCTTCCGCTCAGTTTGATTTCACGAGTATTGCGCTCCTATCGCATTTGTCAATCTGCAATTTACTTTATTTTTTGTTTTAGAAGCTATGCTGTTCCCCTCTCCATCTCGATTTCGACCGCACTTTTCTCCCAAGATCAAAACAAAATCCACCGTGGCTGCTAAGAGGGGTTGCCATGGTTACTCTTCCATTGATGCAAATTGCTTGGAGCGACAATAGCAGAAAATCGATGAAAATCTGTTCGGACAGAATCAAGATCAGTTGCGAAATGAATTAAGATTGATGAAACACTTATAATAACCTATAGGTGGGAGTCGAAAGAATTTTATGGCTATCATAGAGAATAAATAGAACAGTATTGATTTTATTAGTTCTATACCAGATTTGATTAGTTTCGGATAACGACGTGGGGCACAATGACGTAACTCGGATGTCATCGGAATCTGTTATGTAAAGGCTGAAAGCCTACATGACATATTACAAATAGATAATTGATTCTAGTTCGTTTTATACCGTGAACCAGATTTCATTTGTGTCGCATAACGATATGAGAATTACAATAATATAATGATCACAATCCGTCCTTTGAATGGTAAAACAAAGCCATAGCATATCTTTAACAAAACGTCGTCGATTTTATTTCCATTCCTAGCCCGGACTAGATCGAGGCCTCTATAGCTTCCATTAAACGACGTTTTTTTTCTCCAGGCATATACAATGACTTGGAAGTGATCTAAATCTGATAGAGTTTGATGTAAAAAAAAGAAGGAAGGAAGGAAGTTCTTTGGCATAGCTCGCCCACGTTCCGTTGTAATTAAACTTCTAACGACCGATAAAAATAGCGTTATGGCAATTTTGCATCTCAGTATTTGTATGCCTCTAGATCAGTGGCGTATCCAGACCAACCTTGGTCTCAAGGGGGGCAAAGCATTTAATTTTACTGCGATCGATAAATGTTTAGAATAGTTGTTACTGGTGTCGGGGGGTCGCCCAGAATTACATATTTTAGGAAGAAAATGTAAATATTTTGAGAATAAAATATATACCCTTTGTAATTTTATTAACTTGCAGTGATTCCTAATTAACCCGCTTACTACCAATGAAGCATACTATATGGAGGGAAATCTGTCAGGAGGGGCACATTGTACCCCCTGCGCCTCCTTCAAATACGCAAGTGCTCTATATACATCGAGTATGTTATCATTTTTTCAATTTTTAAAAGTCGCTATTCAGGTCCCTTTTCATTAGTCTTTCTCTTGACATTTACATTTTAACCAACCATGTGGGACGTGATCTGATATCTGCTCGAAAACATGGGGTTGTGTGCTCCCCTTCAAATGAAGCCCATAATTATAAAAAATAATTTAATTTTCCATGCCTGTACCGATCCTCACAGCTTCTAATTTTGTGATCATCATATTCAAGCCGTTTCCCATGATTTCCCGTGATCCATTTACCGATATTCCCATGGAAATCACTCATCTAATTTTCGCGCCATCTCATTTTCGCGCGGTTTCATCGGCGGCGTCTGCACACGAAAGCCGAACACTTGCAAGGAGAGAAAGGAGAAAGAGGGAGATACTATTACCGAAATTACTCCTGTCATCGACTACACATCGACTACACATCAATGCCCTCTAGTTATCTACCAAATCAGCGAAGAAGCGTCAGGAAGACATCGCATACAATCATTTTTCACACTCTTTTCCTCTCTCAAAAGAAAATAGTATTTCGAAAATAAACTTGCTCTGCGAGACTTGGATTCGGAAGTTGCATGAATGTTTCACTAACTGGTGTTTCATGCATTTAAATAGTAGCTCACACCCTACCCCTCTCTATTTGTGAGACAAACTTTTCTCCCCAGCGTAACATTGTTGTTACTCTATGGTGTTAATGGTCAAACGAATCACAATCAGCATTCGCCATCGGTGTTACAAGATGGATGAGATGCAAATTAACGCCATTAATATGGTGAATTACGTAGGGGATCGTATAATATTATCTTTACGTGTTATCTTCCAATCCTCATCTCTCTTTCTTATTCCTCCCCCTCTCCCCCTCTCCCCCCTCTCCCCCCTCTCCCTCTCCCTCTCTCTCTCTCTCTCTCTCTCCCTCCCCCTCTCTTTAATTTTTCCGCCATTTGCTTATGTAGTGCCCCCCAGCGGACTAGTATGATCGGTAACCTACTTTTGACGTCGTTTCAGATATTTGCACCGATTTCTCAGAAATTATAAACGACGGGACATAAACACATCTGGCATATCTATCTTTGGATATAAATGACCCAATATCCAAGTTGAACAAGTTTCATTCCAATTTCCTTTTTGCTACCAGAACTAAAGATTATCTTTCAATATTAATTGAAAATCAATGACTAGACAACATTACGATATACTATAGGCCTAGCATATTTATCCCTATTAATACAAGTGAAACAAACGTGTTCTACACGTTTTGTGTCAATTTATTGTCGCAATTATAACTACAAAATAATATCTTCTTTAATTGTTGATTTTGCAGCCGTCACTGACGCGCAAGTATGGGCGATCGATAGAAAAGTGTTCCAGCTGATCATGATGAAAACTGGGATGCAGCGCCATGAAGAGTATTTCAACTTCCTTAAGAGGTAAGCAAGAAAAAAAGAGGGTTTACCGAGAGTAAACGTTTGGAAGATCCTCCAAAGTTCGTTTTTACTGACACTCGGGGGATATCGTATTTAAAATGCTTGAGTTGAGGGTCTACACTCTAAAAGAAGTTGTGTAAAGCTTTACCCATCAAACACACATGTTCCTTTTAAGTTGGATAAAATTTAGCCTTTCCTGTTAAAATTGAAGCAGTCGGATAACCAGATTACGCTATGAGTATTGACTACATTTTAAAAACTTTATTTTAGCACTGGCAAGTGGGTAAACAAAAATGGCCTCTGTTGAACAAACAAACATAAAACACCGCTTTTAGGGTTCACAGTAGGCACCCTCAAAATCCTATACGCGGTGTTTAGAGTTCTCAGCAGGCACCTCAAGATCCTATACGCGGTGTTTAGAGTTCTCAGCAGTCACCTCAATATCCTATACGCGTTGTTTAGAGTTCTCAGCAGGCACCTCAAAATCCTATACGCGGTGTTTAGGGTTCATAGCACTGACAGCAGGCACCTCAAGATCCTATACGCGGTGTTTAGAGTTCTCAGCAGGCACCTCAAGATCTTATACGCGGTGTTTAGGGTTCACAGCACTGACAGCAGGCACCTCAAAATCCTATACGCGGTGTTTAGAGTTCTCAGCAGGCACCTCAAGATCCTATACGCGGTGTTTTATGTTATCCTTTATTTTCTTCATACTCCTTAACCGTTTGCCTATTGAATGACATGTAATTTTTTCCGGGGAGAAGTTGATGTCATACGTTCTAACTATACACAAAATATTTTTTTCAGTTGATTCGTACACTTTAAATACTTTGTCTATGAATAATTAAATCACTATCTTCGTACTTAATTCAAGAGCATATTAATCCTAGAATCTCATTTTGATGCTTCATCTTGTTTCACTCACAGTGTTTCTTTCCTCAAAGAATCGTCTTCTCATAACTTGTGAAAATGATTAACACACGACATTTGCCCATATGCAAGTTGTATCATAATACATGTACTATCTTTATAGTTCATCTGCGTTGATGATACACAAGTGTGTAGCTGTATAGCTGAAAGTACTTTTGTATCGAGATCCAAAGTTTAACTTTCAAACAAACCTATTCTATATTATCTGACATTTTTGTGTCTTTCACAGTGTGCCTTTGCTCAAAGATTTGTCTTCCGATAACCTCTTCAAGTTGGCGAACAGTTTGGAAGTAGACTTCTTCCATGAAGGTGAATTCATTATAGTGGAGGGCTCAAGGGGAGATACCTTCTACATCATTAGCAAGGGGGAGGTAAGTTTACTTCACAATTTTTCTTTCTTCCCACCCCCCCCCCCTACTTGATGTTAATTTTATGTGACAGAAGATATTTCCACATATTAATACTAGTATTAAAGGATGCATTCAACTCGATTTTTGTAGAAAATGTGAGGGAAAAAAATCCAAAGCAAAGGAAGACAAGGAAAGTGATCTTTGAGTCCAGTCCATGTGCATATGTGACGTTTTTGCATTGTATTTTGATGGAGGATGCCAGAATAACACAGATTTTTAAAAAATACAAATTTATTTCTGTTGTATATTGTACCATGCATAAATAAGATTGAATAAATCGAAAGTAAGCATTACAATGTCTACATTGGCGACACGAACGGAATAATCCCTACATGTGCAAATTGGCAATTATCAATTTTTCGTTGCACATACACTACTGATAGTTGATCAATTTTATACCTGACTTAAGAATGTCAGATTGAAGGTTGGAATTGATGCCAATTTGTGGAGGCAAAGCTGATTCATTTAGAACTTGGAAATGTTCTGAGCCTCCATTATTAAAGAGCGGATTTTCGGATGTTTCGTTGCTCGGCTTGTAGGTCCGGATAACCCAATCCGTCCAGGGACAAAGGGAACCACAAGAGGTTCGAAGCCTACAGAAAGGAGACTTCTTCGGCGAGAAAGCGCTCCTTGGGTAAGTACCTCATGCCCTATATACGTTTAGGCAATGTCATCCAACTAGATGGTTTATAGCCAAATTAGGGACAAAATAAAGAATAACTTAAAAATGGCCAAAATATTACCCAGGTTGGTAAAGGAAATGCTCAAAATTGGTTGTACACCTAATTACCCTCAATTAAATTAAATTCAATAATTCACCAAATCATCAATGTGTTCTGTTAAAATTTCGATGTAACTTATTTTGATTGTATATATATTTTGATAGTTGAACCAATAAATGAAATGAATTAAAATGAATACCAACATTATTTTGACCCAATTTTGTTAGACTATACACTCTTTGATTTCTATTCTTGGTAGTGTGACCCCAATGGGTCAACTAAGGGGGTATCTTATCGGGGGGGGGGTTAATGAATGGGTCAGGGGAGGGGGCATTTTTTATATCACATGTGGTAAATGATCTAACCAGATAGGGTGTTTTATGTGCACTGTTACGTTTTGTCAGATGTATTGTCAGATTGGGTCGTGGGGCTAATTAGATTGTCTTAAGTTAACGTATATTATGAAACATTGGATACTTCTGGAAGACCTTTATCATTTACAGTATGGTGTATACATTTAACTTACATGTAGTTTGGAAACTAATGACATTCCTCAACCTTGCTTTCATGTGTTTAGATGTCAGCGCTCTAGCAAGTTTAAAGTTATTTGGATTCCGATTTAATCTTCTTTTTTCAGTGAGGACGTACGAACAGCGAATGTCTTGGCCAGCAGAGGCGGTTGCGAGTGCTTGGCCGTTGATAGACAGTGAGTTAATATAATGATAAATGTCTTCCAAATTATTATCACTCTTTCATGTCGGATCTCGTTTAAAGCAGTAAGTTTGTAAAATGAAAAGGTGTCTAGAATCAGTATCCCTCTAGGGCTTACTTAAAGTCAAGGGAAGATACGTATTGTGCAGTGAAACCTCATTTACATAAGCATTAACATTCTGAACTCTCGTTTTAGCTGTGATGTAAGATTTTAAGGAAATGAACACAATCACAAAGACTTTCTAGGAATCAATTTAAAGATAAAGTTGAGTTCTGATCATGCGATTGCATTATGAAAGAAACGGTGTGGAATCGATCAGAAAAGGTTAATCATCTAGCATATAAGTATAGGTGTGTACTGCAAGGTTCTGGAATCATCAAAATGATAAGAAATCTGGCCCAGTCTTGGTAAAGTTACAAGCACTGTACACAGAAAGATGTATATGGTACTGCACGAACATGTGGCATAAACATCCGTCCCGATTTTGATGCTGTTACATGCCGCCATATTTAGAATAGTAAAGCATTTGAAGAGCCATGCTTTTCAGGGAACATTTTTTATCTGATGTTCTTCCACACTTGCATAATAACAATGATAACGCTCACAAATTATTGTTTACCTCTTCCCAGAACTCAACCTTCTCTTTAAGGGCAATCTCAACACCCTATTGTACTGCCTATATAAATCATACATGGATCAATCATATATCAATGTTATGTTAGCACATTTCAATAGGTGACGCTAAAGGCTAGTGAAATTGCCTTAGGTTTATAATTTTTTAAGTCTTTGCAATCATTTTAATATTAAATTAAACAAAATTATTACATGTTAATTTGATAAAACAGCTTCATTTTCGTGGTCCCGAGGAGTTTCAGTAATTAATACGTTCAAAAGTACTATTGCATTTGCAACTATTCTCATCTTTATGTCAATCTGTATAAACAATGTAGCCCTCCTTTTCCCAACTGGAAATTTCATTAAACCATGCGTACTAGTATTCAGATTTCCGAGATAAACTAGACTTATACCTTTTCGTTTTCATGGACGGTTAAATGAGATTGAGCGTTATTGAACAGAAATCCTTCACCTAGAAAAGACCAAGTTGAAAGGGGAATGAAACGGTACAAGATTGCGCTTCGGGAGTAAGTCAAGTATGAAATTAATCCGATTAGGGGTGTGTCCATACCGAAAATCGAGTCCCATGTGTACAAATCATGCGTGATTTTAAACAGTCATGGCATTAGAAATGAATGAATTTTTTTGTTTAAACGAGCTTTTCTAAAGAAACAAAGACGTGATGACTTTGGGTGGTAGGGCTATAGTCACGTGACGAGGCAATCTCGGGTTCGAAACCAATCAACGCATTAGTGCCCTTTGGTAAGCCAGTAGTCCTTAATTATATAATCCCTCGGATAGGACTTTAAAATGCAAGTCCCCTACTGACCTAAATTGATATTGCTGCCTGCTCAGTATTCAGGTAAAATTATAAATGATTAAATCAAATCAAGAATATTTACGGACATCATTTCGTTTGATGAACCTCGTCCGTATATCATTCAAGTGTCCTTTCACACATGTACGCTTTTCATGGCTAGAGTGTACAACACAATCGCAAAGACATGCACTTTCAGTAGCCTTGTCCATCACTGTTTGTTTTAATGTGCAAGATTACAAGACCGATGACATCATCCGAATATGATTTCTAACGTGTAGTACATGTGCAATAGTGCAATTTGGTACAGTCAAACCTGCTTTATAGTGACCACCTGTCTACAAAGATCACATTTTTGCTTCCCTTGAAAATGGTTTCTCATTGAAACATGTACTATAGGCACCTGTACATAAACTGACAAAGAGCACTTTTCTTGTCTCCTTTGGTGGTCTTTATAGTCAGGTTTCACTGTATTAAAATTGCGCTCTATTTGATTTCTTGAAAGTCTTTACAATGAAGTTGTATTTGCCTGTAGCTAGTCTGCCCGTGTCGTTTAAAAGAAAAGTTGTTTTCTTTCTTGATCTCACAACAGACAGAATTCTTGATTGAAATATTCAAGTCAAAATACGCCCACGTGTAAAGCAAGAACCGATACATCTAATTGCAAACAGCAAGAGATTGAGCTTGAACCTTACTGGTAATATCAGCACTCTATCAAAACAGAGTGTTGTTTTCGCTTTCAGCATCTAAGACGATTAGACGCCATGACGGTTGCGGTTGATTTGTACTAGAGATTTTAGATGACTTGTTTTTCATCATCGCTAGAAAGCTGTCTTCAGTAAAGATCCTTTTAATGTTGATTTGTGCATTGAATGAGCTAGGAAATGGGTGTTGAGGAAAGTCAACATTATCGTAATTCTTCTGCCTTAAAGGCTTGACTCATACTGCGATTTAATTCCCATTAACAGGTTCCGTTCCCATAGCTGTTTGAAATAATAATACAAACATGATATGGAGACCGGTGAATAAACATTACGCACATAAACACACACGCATCCCACAAAATAGACTCGCGCACACTCCCACCGAGACAACCTCCCACTCGCACTCACGCAAGGCCCTGTCCTACTGTCTTGTGCAAACCGGCTAGCCGCCAAGATTGGTACCAAGTATTAAATTGAAATTTATTAAAATAAATATTTAGTGGGGACAGGCTACATTGATTTCAGCTTCTGTTATTGGTCAAGGTTCAAGATTATAGGGCGTCAAAATAGACTCTGATATTGCTAAGACCTAATGGATGCATTTGACGTTTTGTCAATAGGTGTCATGGACTAGGGGCTTAGAACGTTAAGTCTCCTTGATGGTTTATTTGTTGCTCTCTAATACGATTTAAATCCCATGACAGAAATGCGAATTTAATGGGAAGATGTAATTCTAGTATATGGCTAAAATACAACACGTTCTATTTTCACGTTTTGTGTTTTGTCATGACCTCCGAGCCAATGCATTTGTATATTAAATATTCAAGTACATGTATATAAAAGTCACCTGACGCGAGACGTCACGAAGACCTTTCGCGGGTTTTTACGGTCTCGAAGAGCAATATATTTGTCGCCGGGTGTAAATGATGTAACTGATGCGACAAGAAAAATGGATCTGGAATCGGGTAAGACATGCAATGTTATCTCAGCTGGTTAAAGATAAAGGAAGGAGAGATAACAAGAAGATACTTCTGAGGGTTGTCTAAATTTGGAAAGGCTGTAGACGTAATTTGCTATACATCCCGATGAAGCCTAGAGATTTGATATCTATTAACAATAAGAAAAACAAAAGGTAATGCTATTGTGTTTGTAATCAGTGTAGGCGTACATGCTATAGCATGGGGCCCTGTGCTGCTAGATACTGTGGGGTTCACGAGGGGCGGGTAAGGGTGACATTCCCATTCAAATGATTTTTGAAAATACTCTGTAACTTTTGTAGGAAAATTTGAATAAGAAATGGAGACACAACTTGATCTTTGTTACCATTTTGAAAATCTAAGCAGCTCGTGTTATCTTTAGTAGCATTTTTGGGGTCTTGTATCATATATTTCATTGAACAAACCTGTGTTCAGATGTACCCCCCCCCCCAACCCCATTTGAAACCTTTTTGCACCGCCCGTAGCTATGACAGTCAAGCGCGAGTATACCGTCTTGAGTTACATTGAAGGATTTCTCTCGAGTGTTGCGGGTATGATTAAGAGTTGAAGGATAAGCCTTACAAATTAATCGGAGAAGCTCTGTCCAGATCTTTCTTAGAATAGGTGGACAAAACCTCAACACATCTAAGGTTTCTTGGGGGAATTTGATATTCAGAGATAGAGAATAGAATAATTGGGATGGGAGCAAGGTATAAGGAAAATGAAGACGGAAATAGGAAAATCTTGGTGATGGAATCAGGTATAGAAGTTTAAGATTTCCTCTGAATAAAGAGAGAAAAATCATTTTAGCCACAAAGAGGAAATGAATCCCTTACTTTTGTTCCCTTCATCCATTAAGAATTACACAATAAGCTTCTTGAGTGTAGTGAATAACCTCTTACCCCACTATCCATTATCTCGAACATAATGCTGCTAAATAATGATAATAATAATGATTCAACTGCCGAATCTAGCATTTATTAAACTTTCTTTTCCCTTACAAAGCAAGTTAAGTGTTGCATATATCATCTTCATCCCAATAGTGCTAATGTCTATGTCTTATTTCTGATTAAATTAACGCTTCCATTTCATCTCCATGATAACAGGTTATTCAACGAACTGATCGGCAACATCCAGGCACTCCAGGACAAGAACTATGGAGACAAAGAAAGAGGAGCAACCAGGTCAGTATCATACAACCCCACCACCACCCCTATATCAACCCCACCAAACCATCGCCCCCTCCTACTGTGAAAAGAGGAGCATTTACAATCCTTTACCTCCTCCGAGTTCTGACCCTTCCAAATGCATGGCAAGTTGCACATGCAGTAAGCCCCCAAATAAATTAATGCAGGCATGCACCGTGTGTATAATCTCAAAACTAGATGGAAAGAAAATGGTTCTTGTTTACAGCTCAGATAAAGATTTCCTAATCATACATTCATTATCCTCTTCAATTAAAAGTCACTTCTGATTTGGGAATGTTGTAGTATTGGGTTATTGGGTAAATTCCCCTACCGTAATAGTCATTTTCTCATGGGTTGGCGTATATTTCGGTAATTTAATCAAACCTTTCATGCTTACCAGATTCTTTAACATATTATTCTCATGAATAAGCAACAGTCTTATAATGATAAAGCCCAATGCAACAGTAAAATAAAATCCATCCAGAGAACATGAAATACTTGTTTATGTTTTTGATAAAATTATCTTTCAGAATGATGCAATACCATTTTATGACTATTTTCTGAAAATTTCTTACAACTCCCTAAAAAATGCAATAAATATCAAAACTTTAAAATTTTCTTATTGCAGGATATTTATATCGTCATGTTTCAAGGGGAAGGACTACTGTCATAATGCTACATGAATATATTATAGATTTAAAAAAAATTACTTTACAACGAGAGACGGCTTTACTTGAGGCCTTATTTCCTTCCAATTGAATTGAAGGTCAAAGAAAATACTGCATATTAAACTGATTTCCCCGTCCTTTGAGATGAATTGAAAACGGGAATAATGTCCCAAAATAATCAAGTTGCATCAGTTGATATGCAAAAAGTCGTACAGGGAGGGGGAAACACCGTTCTATCTCTGAGCTGATGATAATGTTTGATTTTATATCCAGGGCGTTACGAGGAGTTGACAGTACTGACTTTGACCCTATAAAAGGGTTGGTCAAATGGATATCAAAAGTCACAAAACGGTATACAATGAAAGTATCTCCTCCCTCCTTGTTTTTTTCTTCTCCAAAAATCCTCTAAAAATTTCTCTAACCTTCCATTAACAAGAGGGTATTTTGAATTGGTAGCTTCCTCATATTAACAAGGTGTTACTGTGATCAAGTTTTTGAATTTCGGTTGCAATCTTTCACGGTACAAGGTCAAGTTGAATCCTTAAACTGTCCCAATAGCTGCATTGCATGTCATGGGTGCAATGTTTGACCACAATGAACATTCGTATTTACTGAATTTTACTTGATTTCTTGTTAACCTGCAGGGTGCAATAGTTAAAATTTAATTTGTACCCGTTTAAGAGGCTCGAAACGCACCTTCGAAGGTGTAAAATTATTTTTAAAAAAGCACCTCATGGTTTCCATATTGCACCCCTAGAGGTTCTGCATTTGAGACAATTTTAGGGTTCAAAGTTTAATCTATTTTCTTGGTGTATGTTGTTAGTGTAGTGCGCACTTCACACGCGAGACGTTTATGTAAACACGATAAGAGTTTTAAGAGAAAACACTTCTTTCCTTCCTGGTTTTCTATTTTTGGGCATTGTGAGGTTACTTTTGTTTACACATTTATAGTATTGCTTATTTTGTTTTTCCCTTTATTCTTTGATTTTTTTGTTCTTCCCCACTTTTATCGGTTGGCATTGGTATTAGATCAATGGGTATGACACATCATTGAACCATTATCAATGATTGGGTATCAGGTATAGTTAAAAATGGACCGGAGCGGTGAATAGTAAGCTCTGTAAACTACGTCTGGAACGGGTACGTCTGGAAAGCTTTTCAGACCATTGGTCAAGATTTTAAAATAAGATGCTTGCAGCGAGGATATCTCACTTTTATTTGAGTTGTATCAAAATAAACTGCAGCAAAGAACAAAGAGATGTATTTTGTTAAATAAAGAAAATATGCACCTCCTCCCAAAAATGATACATATTAGATGTGTGTAGCAACTTCACAGTACCGTAACTAATGTGCTTAAAATTTCAGTTTTGAGAAATCAATAATGGATTAAATGTAAACATGGTGAATTCTTTGATTTTATCCTCTTTTATGAGCCTTTGAAATGTCAATATTTTACGTTAAAAAAATATTTAAAAAACGTTAAAAACTTCTGAAATATTGCCCAAATTCCATTCACCTTTTACAAAATACCATATTCTGGCCGATAACCCACAGTTTTACGAAACAGTTTACTAGAGAATCTTCTTTGTAATTTTGAAACGTATCCTCATAACGAGACCATACATATTGATTTTATGTATGAGGAAAATTATTTGTGAATGAAAAGTGCGCCCTAAACACAATCATTCAGAAAAATGGATTTAATATATCTTTAAACACAATGTTTACATATGACTAGAACAAGCGTCGATGAACTGAGTGTCCCCAACAGCAAAGTACACAAGTGAGTTGAAAGAAGAGAAATTCATTCCCCAACCCCTATACATTAGAAACAACACAGTGTATCCTTTCCATTGAATTATATTATACCTTATACATGTACCCCAGTTACACCAGAGAGACCGACTCCAGAAAATAAACCGAACGATACATCATCATATTAACCTGAATGACCAAAAGAGCGGTCGGTTTGTAGTCGGTTATAATCGGTTTGGCGGTGACTGAGCTGCTAGTCACACCACCAAACGGAAAACGAACCGAACAAATACATCACATTAACCTGAATGACCAAAAGAGCGTTCGGTTTGTAGTCGGTTGGAACCGGTTTGGCGGTGTAACTGATGTGACAGTCACTACACCAGTCGGACTGCACACCGGCTCCAAACCGAACGGTTCCTTGTCAATCGGTGTGACCTAATCTTCTGTTCGGTCTGCTGTCGGTCTCCTTGGTATGACGAGGGTATTACACAGGCTACTATCGATAGCGGTGCCTAATCCATTCATACATTTCTTTGTATAGTTGCCGTTTTGATATCAAGTAAATTAAATGTGGTTATATTTTTTCGAAAAAGGTATTGTACCGTTTGTGGAATGACTTTGATATATTACCTGCATAGATTAGATTTTCATGATCATGCTCTCTTGAATTCCGTAGAACCATTTTCCATTCTTTCTCATATTCATTATTATACCCAATCTTTAAACCGGCAACAATATTAAACATGTTATATATCGTTTAAGGTAAAGCCTTCATTACACGTCACATTATACATCTCAATCTTAATTAGATCTCCATCCTATTCTCACGTTGGTATCAGCTACGACCAATGGCGGATAATAGATCTTTTTTTTCTTGGGGGAGGCTGTTTAAAATTCGCACACTCACACTATCCCATTTGCAGCGTACATTAAGACTGAAAATCTCCATTCGTTCCTTGGTTCTGCCTCGTTTCTTGTATAGCTACTTCCAGACCAGGACCATTTGGTGATTAAATCATAATAGGCCTATTTGTTAGTCACACTCAAGTTACTCGAGATCATCATATAACATAGTATTGTTGTTGTTTTTGGTGGTTTGGGATAACTGATAAATTACCAGAGATATAAATATCGGCTAAAATTCAGCACATCATGAATGTCTGATAAACAACATCATACAGAACATAATCACGTGTTTTTCGCAATATTTACTTTAATTGCTCCTTCTTATTTTATATTTCCTCTGGTTCCTTTCCCTTCTATTCTGGGGCTGATTCTGCCACGTTTGCGCTACTCATTTATTATCAGTATCTGCCTTTTTCGTCTGACTTCTACATTACTTTTAAATCGGTTCCCTTAGCGGATGAAAAGGAAAAAACGATTAAATCAAAAAACATCGATACAAGAAAGACGTACTATGGTAGGTTTTTCTGAAGGTGATTAGTATTCTAATTTTTAAAACAAAATTTAAAAACATAATCATGTATGGACATTCATACATTGAACGTACAATGTTTTCAATTTAGGAAGAATAAAAGGCAATGAAACATAACGATTTTGCCACCTATGGTCGTCTATATATACCCACAGCTGGTACAATCGTTCAATCAACAATCTACAAGAAGATGACAACAAGTTTAAGAAATCGTAAGTGGTCGATGATATTATCACCATATCATTCATTCGTACATTTTCGTCGACTGGAATGCGGTGACGGTAGCACTAAAGCACCAAACACCAAAGCAAATTCACAGCCAACCTTAACCCATAACACCCTTCTCTAAAATCCATTCGAACTCCTCACTGCCTATCCTCACCCTTCCATGGTTACTAATCGTAATCATATTGCAGTTATTCAGCTATCCACTGTAATTTATTTTAGACTGTGTGGTTTACTAACCGTGTGACTGTATTAACCTGCTTTTATTTGACCAATCAATAATTATGTAATCCATTTTGTGAGTTTGCAGTGCAATGCGAGGCCTCTTTGATAATGAAAATAAGGTTGCAATTAAATACAAACATGAAACTCAAGTCGTACATGTATGGTTTGTTTATAAGAGATCCAATGACTTGACGATGTTTTCGAAGAATTGAAAGCTATCATAGCTTTCGAGCCATTATTAAGTTGGAGAAAACTGAAAATTCGAACTTCAATGATTATTCGGAGAGTATGAAAATAAAGGATGATGTATGTTTGGCTACAGAGCTAAATTTCTTCATCACGCTTGGAAAAAAACTAAGGTTTACAGCCTTCCTGAAAAAATAATTCCCTTTGCTTGCTTTGAATCATTCATTTTACAAATAAATATTTGAAACTTATCACTTTACCTATTTATGCCAGTACAATAAATAAAATTTTGAGAGATTACGATTACAAGCTGACATAAAAATGTTCAGAGAAATGCAAATAAATCGTGAAATGTAACATGCATGCAAATAAAACTAATTATAGCACATCTTTCTATTTTTTATTTTTCTATTTGTGTTATATTGGTTATTAAAAATGATTATGTATCAATAAATATTTAAGCTTTATTGAGAGATCGGTTTTCCTATGACGAAGTCCGTCTGCTTGCTTTTCATAACATTATGATTTGTAGTGCCTTGCTTTTGTAGATATATTTACAGGAAAGCAAACAGGTAACAATTAATCAAAGCTAGGTCATTCTTGAAAGCCACTACATCCCTAAGCAGGTCTTTCGTATCTTTTATATTTTACCATTATTCCTAAATCAACATTTTATGCTAAGTTTGAAAACGTTTATGATAATTATTACCAATCAAAACATTAGCACTTTTATAGCGGGGTATTACATAATAGTAAACATTTTCTAGTCGGAAACTTCCTTATCAAGTTTGTATACGAGTTCATTGGAATTTTTATATGACAAATAAATTAGCAAAAACATAGGTCTACGTCATTATCGATTTCATTTACTAGTGTACAAATTGCAGAACAAAATAATTTGAACAGGTAAGTGCACGCTATCAAAGACTTTCGAAATTAAAGCATAAAATCTTCGATTTTGCTAAAGTGACAATTCATTAGTTTAAAGAATACTAATGCTTGTCGAAAAAGTAGTTTCACTTTGATTTATACGTTAATCCGTTCGCAGATGAAGAATTTTAAAGAATTTTGTCTATATTAAAGAATTCCACACAAAGTTTGCATTGCATTGCATTTTCTTATTATACAATGTCACTCTAACATGACGTGATGAAGACCTATTGTCATACGTCAGTCAAAGGACGCCTCGTGTGCAATGAAGATTACATTTTGAAGGGAAAATATATATCGGCAGAACACTGTAATATATGTAATTCTATTTTCTACATTTTTCGATTAGGTCGAGCTCGGAGATGGACAATACAGAGATTGCACGAATAAAGCCGATACAAGATGAGCTAGCTGCGATACATCTGAACGATCTTGATATAATCGCTACATTGGGTGTTGGCGGGTTCGGTCGGGTCGAGCTGGTGAGAAGAACGGTCATGTATTCTTAAAGGGATCCGGTAACTTTGTCTCAGATTCTGAAACAAAATCCTGGATTTAGCTCATGCTGCAATGATAATTATAAACCTTTAGGTCAGTCAGGAACCCCATGACTTTTACAAGCCGATCGCCTGTCTGATTATCAAGATATTTATGATTGGAAATCGAAACCAAATTTTGCCTTTTCCTAACGGTTTTCTTAACACTACAGTCTATTGGGGAAAACGATTATGGTAAAACCGGTCACTCGAGAACTCAGCTCAAGAGATATGTCAATACCCTATTGTCTATCACATAAAAATCATTTTGGATTACGTAACATGTCACTGCAATGTTCACATATTTCAAAGGTGATGGACAAGGATAATGGAATTGTCTTTAGGTTGAGTCACCGAAAGTCTTTGCAATTGTGATTCATGTATTCTTCAGAGGTGGAAAAAAGAGAAAATTATGATGGATGGGTTGGTGGATTTAAGGAACGGGGCATCCCTCCCGTGTATCATTCTTTGAAACACAATACACAATCTTTTGCCTGTCCAGGGCTTTATTTCATCAGAGATGTAGATTTGAGGCTTGGTTGATATTTAGTTTTAATATATGTGGTGGAATTTAACCGCTATTTTCACGAAATATTTTCATGAATAGGGATTTAGGTTAAACGGAGATATATAAAGCAATCACAGATATATCAAACTTTGATTGATATAAAATTAACAACTTAAACAAATTCATACCCTTCGTAAGTTTGATGTTTTTTGTGTTTTTTGTAAGTCGATAATAAAAGGTGAAGTTGCTGCATGAATTAGGGTCTATTTCAAATACTTTTAGATGTAAGCTTTAATATGTCACATTCTCGGAAACGTGAATCGACACAAATCATTTTTTCATATGCATGACAAAATTAAAATACTTGGGAAGGGTATGATTAACTTAGTTGTTAACTGAAAGTATGTAAAAAAAAAAAAAAAAAAAGCTCAAGAAACAACTAAACAAAGTTTCCCATTTTTGTCTGGTTGCGGTATACAGGTTCAACTGGCAGGCGATAAGAGGACATATGCCCTCAAGTGTTTGAAGAAACATCACATCGTAGAAACTCGGCAACAGGAACATATCTTTTCTGAGAAGAAGATCATGATGGAATCTAGCTCCCCCTTTATTGTCAAGTAAGTTCCTCCGTATTTGTTCTGTCTTTGTTAATTTTTAGGTCACCTTTTTATTTTCATGCCTTGAACAAAACATATATTGCTTTAGAATTGAAATCACATATAAAGACTTGACAGAGAGGACAATTTGTTTGAAATATAATTATGTGTCAGCCATAGCTTCAACCATTAAGTCTGTCTTTTTCTTTTTCTTTATCCCGATTCGGCATCCTTATCCTTCAAGGAACTCGTCACTGTATTTCGACGAGTGCACATCGCGACTTTTTTCATTTGTGTGTTATTTGATTTACCCGTCAATAAATTCGTACAACTTTTCCATAATTTAATATTGTAAGCTGATTTTTTTTATAATCATAATTTTGCTTGTCATTGAATCTTGCCTACATTTACATACACTCAGCAAAAAGAAAGAAAGTGGACTCTCTTTATGGTTCAAAATGATAAACCATCAATACAATATAATAAAGTATATAACTCTACCAACGTCAATCAAGATCAAGTTTTTAACTTTTTATGTTTTGATGGTCACATTCTTTTGACTGTTAGAAAGTCTGATTAAGAAAATTGGAAACATAGAGTAAGTAACCGTTCAAATTTAACTGCACATGTGCATCTGTAAGATATTCTTGTTAAACAATGAAAATAAAGAATGAGAAACGATGAGGAAGACTTTGAAAGCTTCCCCTATCTCAGGACTGCCAACATTTCTGAACCCCCCCCCCTTTCGCGGGCTTTTCCTGCCTTGGAGACCCCCTAAATCCGGAACAATGCTCAATGTACCCCCGTCTATGATATTCAAGATATTTTATAACCCCCTTTTTAAATCTCTCAGGAGTCCAAAGAGAGAGTGAGAAAAAACACCCCCTTTTTAAATTTCTCAGGAATCCAAACAGAGACAGAGAAAAAAACAACCCCTTTTCAAAGAAATTTCCGGGTAAAAAGTCAAATACACCCCCTTTTTTACAACTCTCGGGCCGGACTTTGTCACGCGAAAAGTACCCCTTTATCAGAGATTTTGGAACACGAATGCGGTCCCTTCGACCCCGGAGTGGTGGATGGGGGTGTGGAGCCGGAGTTTAAGACGCCTCTCCTTTTATGTTTCTCTTGAATTTTGTTTTCATTATTTTAATTTAACTCTACAAGATGGAACGCTCTTAACATTTGAATGGCCAGATGCCCCATTTTTGCAATTTTCTTTCAGAGACTCTTTTATTGCCTTAATGGCTATGTTCACCCATGCGTGAATTATATGATTCCAATAGCGTATCATCTAAAAGAGGAATCATTTATGTTTATTTAGATATATGAAAGATAACTTTATATAAAATCTTAATTATAAATGATGTCCACTTTCTTTTTAATTTGCCTAGTGTATCTATCGTCATCACAGTTACTTGAAATACCTTTGTAAAGGACAACTTCACGTGTAACGAATATCAATCTACAATCCACTGGAAATTCTTTCTTTCAGATTGTTCAAGACGTTCCGTGATCAGAAGTATATATACATGTTGATGGAAGTCTGCTTAGGAGGTGAACTCTGGACCATCCTCAGGGACAAGTAAGATGCTCCCTTTTACTTTAACTAGAGTCCTTTTATAGGAAGAGTTTAAGACATGGACGTCCATTTTGCTGGAAACAAAACGGTGCTCATCGTGCTTGAACAAAAATGTTGAGTAAAACTGGCGTTGTAACTCTTCTTTATAATGAAACACTAGTTTCATCACCTTGATACAGCCCTCTGTCTATTGCACTCTGTAAATTTGTACAGAGTGTAAGTTTTTTTTTCGTTTGTTGTTTTATTGCGAACAAAAATCATTTCATCTAGTGTTGATAACTGGTCATGCAAGCAGTCGCTTTTATTTAGAGTTCCATATAGGCCAATAAAATTGGTTCGCTGCTGTCCAGGTGATGTCAAAGAATTGTTTTCTATCAACTAAAATACAGAAAATCAAAGTCATCTATAACATGAAACCAAATGAGCACTTAGAGATTGTGAATGTTACACTTACAAGGGGAAAGGCAACATTGCATGAAATTGGAGTAGCTAGATCTCAAGTAAAAATAATACTGCACCATGTCTTACCATGCTGTTCTCTAGCTGGGTTGAAGAGTCAAGTTGCTTCTGCTGTTCTCTGGGTTGAAGAGTCGAGTTGATTCTGCTGTTCTCTGGGTTGAAGAGTCAAGTTGCTTCTGCTGTTCTCTGGGTTGAAGAGTCAAGTTGCTTTTGCTGTTCTCTGGGTTGAAGAGTCAAGTTGCTTCTGCTGTTCTCTGGGTTGAAGAGTCAAGTTGCTTCTGCTGTTCTCTGGGTTGAAGAGTCAAGTTGCTTCTGCTGTTCTCTGGGTTGAAGAGTCAAGTTGCTTTTGCTGTTCTCTGGGTTGAAGAGTCAAGTTGCTTCTGCTGTTCTCTGGGTTGAAGAGTCAAGTTGCTTCTGCTGTTCTCTGGGCTGAAGAGTCAAGTTGCTTCTGCTGTTCTCTGGGTTGAAGAGTCAAGTTGCTTCTGCTGTTCTCTGGGTTGAAGAGTCAAGTTGCTTCTGCTGTTCTCTAGGTTGAAGAGTCAAGTTGCTTCTGCTGTTCTCTGGGTTGAAGAGTCAAGTTGCTTCTGCTGTTCTCTGGGTTGAAGAGTCAAGTTGATTCTGCTGTTCTCTGGGTTGAAGAGTAAAGTTGCTTCTGCTGTTCTCTGGGTTGAAGAGTCAAGTTGCTTTTGCTGTTCTCTGGGTTGAAGAGTCAAGTTGCTTTTGCTGTTCTCTGGGTTGAAGAGTCAAGTTGCTTCTGCTGTTCTCTGGGTTGAAGAGTCGAGTTGATTCTGCTGTTCTCTGGGTTGAAGAGTCAAGTTGCTTCTGCTGTTCTCTGGGTTGAAGAGTCAAGTTGCTTCTGCTGTTCTCTGGGTTGAAGAGTCAAGTTGCTTCTGCTGTTCTCTGGGTTGAAGAGTCAAGTTGCTTTTGCTGTTCTCTGGGTTGAAGATCCAAGTTGCTTCTGCTGTTCTCTGGGTTGAAGAGTCAAGTTGCTTCTGCTGTTCTCTGGGTTGAAGAGTCAAGTTGCTTCTGCTGTTCTCTGGGTTGAAGAGTCGAGTTGATTCTGCTGTTCTCTGGGTTGAAGAGTCAAGTTGCTTCTGCTGTTCTCTGGGTTGAAGAGTCAAGTTGCTTTTGCTGTTCTCTGGGTTGAAGAGTCAAGTTGCTTCTGCTGTTCTCTGGGTTGAAGAGTCGAGTTGATTCTGCTGTTCTCTGGGTTGAAGAGTCAAGTTGCTTCTGCTGTTCTCTGGGTTGAAGAGTCAAGTTACTTCTGCTGTTCTCTGGGTTGAAGAGTCAAGTTGCTTCTGCTGTTCTCTGGGTTGAAGAGTCAAGTTGCTTTTGCTGTTCTCTGGGTTGAAGAGTCAAGTTGCTTCTGCTGTTCTCTGGGTTGAAGAGTCAAGTTGCTTCTGCTGTTCTCTGGGCTGAAGAGTCAAGTTGCTTCTGCTGTTCTCTGGGTTGAAGAGTCAAGTTGCTTCTGCTGTTCTCTGGGTTGAAGAGTCAAGTTGCTTCTGCTGTTCTCTAGGTTGAAGAGTCAAGTTGCTTCTGCTGTTCTCTGGGTTGAAGAGTCAAGTTGCTTCTGCTGTTCTCTGGGTTGAAGAGTCAAGTTGATTCTGCTGTTCTCTGGGTTGAAGAGTAAAGTTGCTTCTGCTGTAGCCGTTAGTATTTCTCTTGTAATCCTTTTCAAATCCTTTATTAGCAATTATTATCAATGCCTACTCGTAAACTTGGTACTCTGAAAAATGGTAATTAAATGACTGCCTCAGCCCTCACTTCAATTAACGATTTTAGGAATTGTAAACTAAGCAAAATACAAAAATCCATATCGACATCGTAATTTTTCTTCAATAGGGGTCATTTTGACGATCGGACATCGAGGTTTGCCACTGGATGCGTAGTTGAAGCTTTCCACTACTTGCACAGTCGCGGCATTGTCTACCGCGATCTCAAGCCTGAGAACCTGCTCCTCGACAATAAAGGCTACGTCAAATTGGTACGTATGAGACTACAAAGATAATTTTGATAATGGAGCTGTGAGTCAAGGGTACCAAATATCAAATTTACACTTTACACTATATGCAAGCGAGCCAACTCAAACGAGCAGAAAGTACACTTCTAAATAGTAAAAGGTTATTTGGTCTTAGAAATACACTACAAAATATATACAAGACATATACTCGGGGCTTTTGGGTGTCTTGCTGCCCGAATTGGGGGTGTAGGCCTCTTATTATCTGTACGGTGACCCACATGCTCCAGCGACGATTGCTCCGGTGACAAATGCTCCGCAAAAAGCGACAATTGCTCCGCGACATTTGCTCCGCGACATTTGCTCCGACGTCAAATACTCCGTCGACATTTGCTCCTCCGACAGTTGCTCCGCCGACAGTTGCACCGCCGACAATTGCTTCTCCGATATTCGCTTCTACAACACTTGCTCCGCCGGTAGAAGCGAATATCGAATATCGGTGGAGCAATTGTCGACGGAGCAATTGCCGGCGGAGCAAGTGTCGGGGGAGCATTTGATGTCGGAGCAAGTGTCGGGGGAGCATTTGACGTCGGAGCAACTGTCGGCGGAGCAACTGTCGGAGGAGCAACTGTCGGAGGAGCATTTGACGTCGGAGCAAATGTCGCGGAGCAATTGTCACGTTTTGCGGAGTAACTGTCGGCGGAATCGTCGGCGGAGCATGTGTCATGGATTCGGTATTTGTACACCTACAATGTATCATACTAGGCCTATTGCTTGGCATTTCCACAAGAAAATGAAGTCTTTCAAAACTTGGCACCAGAGAAGTAGCCGTGTTCAAATCAACGTACTCAATCTTGTTATCACTAGACGATGTTAACAGAGAAATATCCCCTTTTCTGTGATCTACAGGTCGACTTTGGTTTCGCGAAGAAGATCGGTTTTGGTCGTAAGACCTGGACCTTTTGTGGCACTCCCGAGTACGTGGCACCGGAAATCATCCTCAACAAAGGTCATGACCTGTCATGTGACTACTGGTCCCTGGGAATCCTCATCTTTGAGCTGTTGACCGGAAAGTAAGGATGCGATCATATCATTACAAATTTATGTAAAAGATTTGGGAAACATGTTTGTAACTTTTGGACTTGGAACAGCATCACATTGTAGACGTGATGATCATGACGGGTTAAGGAAAGATTACTTTCGGAGACTGACTCACCATCCCAATCAGTCATGTAAGGGCTTTAGAGGAAAGGTTGACGTGACTTTTTAGGGGTGTCTAATAACGCCTGCCCGTCTAAAAAAATATATAAAAATAAATAAATCAGTTTTATTTTTGTTATGGGGTTTAGTTTCTATTATACAGTCAAACTACTGACTTAATTCTGACAAAATCTGGTGTAAAGGACAGATAGGGATCTGTGTTGAATCAATCCGACTTTTCTGGGGCTCTGGGGCTCTGGGGCTAAACCCGACAGATAAGCTTACACTGACTACCCTTTTGAACGTGACCTATATGGTTTAAGTAATTGTAAGGGGAGGGATTCATATGGTATATTCATAAATTTCTGCATTTAATTTAACTTATTGTTCTTATACCAGACAAGAAAAGTGTTCAAGATAAGTATATCTTTCGTGATTTGTACTTACCTACATTCATCTGCATGTAACTTTCGAAAAAAGTAACAATTTGATAAATAAATATTTTAAAAAAGAAAGATGTATAGGGAAACCTTTGACTTAGCCTTGATGGAGTGACACTGTCTGGACATTCTCCCAGACTTCAACACTGTTTCAATAATTCTCTTTCATCCACAGTCCCCCATTCACTGCCAACGACCCCATGAAGACATATAACGTCATTCTAAAGGGTATTGACATGGTCGAGTTTCCACGAAAGATCCCTCGTAGTGCTGGTAACCTCATCAAGCGACTCTGTCGGGACAATCCCGGCGAGAGAATCGGCTACCAGAAGAATGGCATTAGTGATATCAAGAAGCACAAGTGAGTTTTTTTTCTTAATCTGTGCATTAATCCAAAATGTATTCCCCATTTTTTGTTCTACTTCAACCTACCATGTCCACACTATCATTTTATTTTCTCTTTTGTATTAATGCTTTGTTTTATTTTGTAAACTATAATATCTTCCACACTTATATGTACATGTATTCTGCATATTCCGTTTTGGTAGTTATTCGTATATAAAACGGCTGTAATCCCAACTTATCCAAGACAAATTCCATTACGATTTTTTCAGTATCTTCCATGTCATAATTTTTTTCATTTTCTGTGCATTATGTCCATGTACATAATTACTTTTTTATGTTATTTATACAGAATTTAAATGAATTGAATTGTATTTAATATTGCTGTCCTTCTTCTTTTTGTTCTTTTCACGTTTTTTTAAACCCATTTTTTCATATTTATTTTACTTAACCAGCCTCTTTTTCAGACCCTGTTACATTCTTCTCCACTTTTAAAGGCTTTAAAAACGTCGATTGCCATTGTTTGAAAACTTTTTTATTTTCCTTTTCAGATGGTTCCAAGGTTTTGACTGGGAAGGTCTCAGGAAGCAAGAAATTGCCGCCCCTCTTCCTCCAAAGGTTGGTATAGTGGCCTAACTGGTTAATTTATTGGGTGCAGGGGCGGGGGGTGGTTGTCTTTGGGGTAATTTTCCGGAGGGGGGTTATTGTCCTGGGGGGGGGTAGTTTTCCGGGGGGTAATCTTCCGGGGGTGATTGTCTAGGGGGTAATTGTCCTGATACGGCTTTTTTCTATGATTGTTCCACTTTAAGATTTTCAAAATCGCATTGTTTCTTCTTCATTTATCAGGTGAAAGGTTCAAGCGACTGTAGCAACTTCGACAGCTACCCGAAAGATGTTGATATCCCGGCCGATGAAACGTCGGGATGGGACGAACACTTTTAAACACGAGCCGAAACCCACCCGAAGGTTAACGGAACCCCATCCGAGGAAACGATGGATAGGGCCGAACAAATCTAAACGCGCATCGGAACAGTGCGATGATTTCCGAAGCCCCATCCATGGAGACTAAAGTAATGCCCGAAGGTTGCCGAAACCGGGTAGGATGACTCGGGAGGATGGGACGAAAACTTCTGGAAAAAGCCCCTTTCCACTGTGACGAATTTTGCAAAAACGAGGTTGTATGAAAATATGTTTATTCTGGAAAACAGACAAATAATAATTTAGATGGCGAGTACCAAGCCAATATTCAAAGAAGATTTACACATATCGTATGAAAGGAAATTCTCTTCGAGACTACCAAGTGGTACAACGTATATGTTGACCAAGTCCAATATATGAGCGGTGGAACAATGGATAAACGACTTATTGGCAGCAGACTGCGCAACGAGTGTACTTTCAAGTTGTTGAATGCATAAGTGTTCATATATTTCAAGGCGGATTGTGGTATGAACAATTATTGTCAATTAAAATATAGATGTATATTGACTTTTATTTCCCAAACTTCTTGATAAAAGTGTTGTACCTTCGAGATGTTTTTGAAGAAAAGGCAGATGTACATAATTATATTTATGTACAGATACACATTGCCAATTGCGTGAATGAGATCAATAACTTTTATTTATTATCTCCAGTTATATGTACCAATGCGTATTTACAGACTACATGCATATATCTGTTTGTTAATCTTTAACAGCACTGAATTAATTCGTATTGATGGATTGGACAAACGAGGAGCATGTGATTGATTGCATCATTAGTTACCATGGAAACATAAGCAATCACCATGGATATGATGCCATGGAAAGGACACTCTACAAAGAGTATTGACATTATTTTTGTAAGGATAGCAAATTACATCATGCCAACGATTGTACTAGGCTGTTACTACCTAGTTGACCTTGTCGACCTTGTCAAACGATTTGATTTGGAGAAGACATTTTTTTCTCAAATAGATGTACTTGAGAAGTTTATAGATGTATATCTAAGGGTACTCAAATAGTAGTTTATTATTAATACATGTATTTGGAATGTAGGATTAGATGTGAATATCGATTTGAGATACGAACAAGTATATATATATATATATATGTTAGTAATTCAGGGTGGTTTGCAGAATGTATTAACAATAGCAAGTCTACGCATTATCCGCTAGATTAAGCCTGACTTAGCCTGACTAAAAGGCAATTGATATAACTTTTCATCCCGAATCATTTGTTTTCTATTTGGCCATATCGCTGTCCGCACAAACATCGTGCTAGAATGAACATTCAGAAAAGAATCTTACAGTGGTATGAGCTTAAACTTTGCGCAGTATAAATGTCATAGAAAAAAACAGGGCCTTGAAAACGTTTCTTATTGTATTTATGATTAATACTACAAGCACTTGTAAATATGGCTTTGTATATATTTATTACTGAGAGATGCATTCTACTATTACGGCGACATTTTATATTTAACAGCCTTATCATATTTTATTTGTGCGGGTAAACGACAAATTGTAAGAAGAGAAAGTATTTTACCATGTTTCAATTGTGTCTGATTGGGTTTTAATGCAAGTATTTGATTCGATAGTCTTAGAATTAATGTTTTATAAACTACTGTAAATGTGCACTTATTTAGCTATAAATCAAGGACATCTTTTTTGCATGACCAAATATCTCCTTAGATAATTATTATTTGAAAAGCGAATATTAACCATGAAAATGTGATTGAGTTGGCCTAAAAATTTAAGATGAATAAAACAGGTTATTTTTAATGATAAAATTGTTACATTTTGATTTGAAAAGTAGTTATTCTATAAATTTGAAAACCCAAAGTGTTTTACTTCAAACTTATTCTAAAACCAGATACATGTGTCTCGATTCTAGAATGATTGCATGATAAAACCAGGACATCATTTAACTGTTTTTGTTTATTGTTAACTCAATAGGGTTAATATCCCCCAAACAAAAAATATATATATATGATTGTTTGGTCATTTTGATATTCATACGTGTCTGATGGCATATTGTGATGATAAGGATTTAGTGTTTATGGCTTTTATGCATTTAATAAAAACGTGTATTTCGCATTACTTTTTTAACCTACCACCCACACAGGTAATTATGGGAAATATACATTCGGTATTTCTAAAAAAAATATTTGTCAAAAAAACTTTCGATCTCTTATCGTGTATACTGTTTTCAGGTTATGTTTCTAATATTGCTATTCAAAAACAAAATGAGAATCATGTATTGGAAATTTGCAATCTGTGATTCTTAAATAGGTCTATAATGAACATACAATCGACTTCGTGAACCAATTTATGTCATTGTAAATAATATATTGATAAATGTCAAATGTGTGCTAAAATATTTGATGAAGATAAGAGGAAATAATCTCTTCAATTTGTTTGTTATTTGCTGAAGAACTATTTTACAGCGGGATATTATTATTTCAATTATCAGCTATTGGAATCAGTAATTATATTAGCATTACGAGGCATTATTGAGGCAAAATATATTTATCATATGACGAATATGTAGTGAATAGTGATGAACTTGGATTATTATTATTATTACTGAAATTTATTGGATGTATAATTATGATGATGCAAAATTTTGTATAAATCACTTCCTTTTTTCAATTTCGAACAAAACAGAACAAATGTTTTCTGAAAATATTATTTGCTTTGAAAATGATACGAACTGATAATTGAAAATTTAAGGAGAATAATAATGGACTATGTATTAAACATGTAGGGGGGATGTTTTTGTATCTGGATACTAACTAATCTGTAACATTAAAGAAAATGTATGGACATGTTTTCGCTGTTCAATAAATTTGCGTCACTTTTGCCAACTGTTTGCGTAATTTGAAGTATAGAAGTTGGTGTAGCACAGGTAACTGGATATCGGCCACACAAAGAAAAAGCAGAAAGAGGTGGTATTGAGATTGAGACAAACCGAGTGAAAGACAGAGGGAGAGAGGGAAACAGAGAGAGAGACACAGAGAGAGAGAGGTGGGTAAATAAACAAATAAACAAATGAAGGGGGAAAGAAGGCAAGAGGTCGATCGAGAGAGGTTGAGATCGAGAGAGAGAGAGGTTGAGATCGAGAGGGAGAGAGAGAGAGAGAGGTTGATATCGAGAGAGAGAGAGAGAGAGAGAGAGAGAGAGACAGACAGAGACAGAGAGCAGACAGAGAATGAGATGGAAGAAATTGGCGAAATACAAAAACGCGCACACACTAGGAAACAGAGAGAAAGAGAGAGAGACAGCTAGACTGCCCCTGGTCGCTGTTTTTCCTGTCGCCTGGTTTGAATCTTTTGTCTCTCTATTCCATCCTTCTTTTTCTGTCTCCATGTCTCCCTCTTTATGATAGCTCCAACCCTTAATACATTAGTCACACCGACAAACCAACTTCACATCTACTCCAAAACGACCGATTATTTGCCAATCGGGGCAATGTATTATTATATTTTTGTTCGGCCTGGGGTCGGTTCGGTGTCGGTCTTGTCGGTGTGACTGCTGTCCCCTGTCTATGCATCTCTTTTCCCCCTCCTCACACCCCCTCCCTCCATTCTCTCTCTCTCTCTCTCTTTCTCTCTCTCTCTCTCTATCTCTCCCTCTTTCTCTTTTCTTTCTCTCTCTATCTACCTCTATGTCTATATATATATATACATTATATACATTATCTCTCTCTTCTGTTTTTCAATACAATTACATACCTACCTCTAGTAGAAATTAAAAGAAAAAACAACAACCTCGACGAAATATCACAATTTTCTAACTAAAATGTATTGCTATCATTACATTCACTGTCAGCTTTTGTGGAAAAAAAACAATTATCGACCTGCCTATGGAGTAATTAAGGCACCTTACAGGGAGGGCATGTTCTTACAGAGCTCTGGATTCGGCTGCAATTAAACTGATGATATTTAATCAATACAAATACCAACAAATTTTTCACTGCATATGTTCCTATTTCGGAAACGGTTTTGCACATACTAGCCTAAGTATATAGGTTATTGATGGAATTGAAGGCCATTTTAAAGTGTGAACAACCCAAAGACCCATATTCTACTAACATTTAAAACAGGCGCAGGGGTAAAGCTTTTGGTCAAAATCGGGTTTAAAAAAAGAAGTTACTTTCAGGTCTAAGTTTTCTCTTTTTTTTTTATTTTAGACACGTTCGAAAATTATGATTATGATTTTAGACCCTCGGTTGGGTTTAATAAATTGAGTTAGTAGAAAATGGACCTTACAAATTCCATTTACAATTTTGTGGTTAAAACATTAGGAGTGTGTGCCTGGAATGGCTAAATGAAACTGATAAATGAGGATTATATCTTACTTATATTTACATTTCGTTCTGTCAATACAGGTAGAAATAAACAACTACTTACGTTACAATGGCTATCGCGAGCATGGCCATGATTACGTAGCCTTATAGATGGTAAAATGTCAAATAAGCATTTTTCCCTCTTCTTCTTAAAAAAACATACATGAACGAACAGATATCCTCATCAAATATTGACACTTCTTTGGCAAGTAAAATACTATAAAATAGCCTATCAATTATACGACATCAAATTAGACAATATAATAGGCGTACAAAAGCTAAGTAAATAATTTCGTGCAGTTTGAAGCCAACGAAGGTCTGTGTAAAGACCCGATGGGACCGCTTTCTTATAATTGTTCGAATTCTAAGTTGATGAATTTAAAAGACAGTCATTACAAAAGCGTCATGCAACAAAACTATAGAAGAAAAAAAACGAGGAAAGAATTAGTTAACAAAATTTCTTTTCAATCAACTATATGACAAACGGGAATTTCGAATGAGGCGGTGGTAAGTAGACTGGAGGTTGGACGAATGTTGAATATCGGGTCAGAATCCTTATTTTTAAAGTTGTTACGTTCATTGTTTGTCACTCCTGACAATAATCTCACATAACGGTTATTATAACAACATATTTGAAATTGTCTATATACATGTATCTTCAAAGATAAACGGTGTCACCTGATGTTAATATGTTTTGTGGCTCTCCATATTTACCACATTTGTCACTATTATTAACAATTTTTGGGGGGTTTTAAATCATTATTATGAGAAAACACACACACGATATCTCCAATGAGTTTAATTTGCAAGGATTTTTGCCAATAATACACTGAGCAATAGTAGATTATAATAATTTCACTTTTAAGAAAATACCCTTCAACTCAAGTATTTAATAGTTTACTTGGTCGTGAAAGCTTATTCCAAACTTTCACAGAGAGATTTCTTAAGAACACGCTGTTTAGAGAGAACACAGTCCCACTCTACAAAGCAAGTCTGTAGGTGGCGCTCCACTCTTCCAGTATCTGTTGTGAAAGCGCTACGGCCGTGCAGCATTCGATGGTTGTTGAACGTCAGCATATCACCTGTAGAAAAGAAGAAGAAAAAAAAGCAGAGAGAAAAATAGAAAAAACATAATCACAAAGGCTGTCTAAAAGAAATGAAACTAAGGCAATCTGAATAGCCTAGTGCTCTACCTTGTCAAATATTCGAACAGTATATTTACGAAGTACATTAATACGAACATGATTTCTTAAATTAAAGTACTTATAACATGATAATGCGAAATTGAAATTGCCCATTAGCTGATTTATCGAAATTCTAGGCTGCGATCGTATTCAATACATTTTCTTGTCCTTTTTATGAGAGAAAGTTTAGTTTGATATCCGCATAACTGGGATGGGAAGGAGAAGGATTCATATTGTTTAACAATCCACTGGAGCATAGGACACCTCCCGCCCCGCCCCCCACCGACAGTCGCCAACCCCGACCCCTCTCCCCATCACATCGTTTTGAACAGTGGTAAATGAATAACATCATTATGGCGTCTGTTCCTAACAGGTGACATGATTACTTCTCATAAACTATAAATACTAGTGATCAGAATCTCAACTAACTCTTCGAACAGTATGACATCCCCCAATGCTTGATGACACAAGACTAAAAAGTTTGATCAAACCGGTATGTTGTTCGACATTTGCTCCGGAGACAACTGCCCAGCGCTTTATTTTGTGTAGAGAATGGGGTTAGATTCAGGATGGTAATCGGGCTTTAAGGTTTAGGTATAGTGTTGGAGCTAGCCTGGGGGTTAAAGTTAGTCGTTTGAATAGCGTATGAAATTACCGCGCAGTAATAATCGGAGGCAGTGGCGGATCCAGGGGGGCGGGCTGGCAAAAACAGGTAAAACAACCCTTTTGTTAAAAAGAAGAAGACAGGCCCCTCCTGGTGCTCAAGGGGTGGATGTTGAGTTTAAAACAGTGCTCCTTACCCCCTACTTATTCACCGGCTGGCTGAGTCGCCGCTAAATATTTTGTCACGAATTGGGCCCTCTCTGACCCCTCCTTGCCGCCGGCTGGATCCGCCCCTGATCGGAGGAGCATGTGTCTTAATACAACAACACGAATTTTAGACTTTGACAGTTGAGTTGTTTGTATTGGACCAATAAATGTTTGTTTTCCTTGATACTGAATATAAATGACTTCAGTGCAAATCAAGTCAATAAACAATTGATACGGCAGGTACTTTGCTATAAATAATACGCCAACGGCGGTCTGTACTTAACCGGAAGAAGAAGAAATAAAGCGCCAATACCTTCTTTCATCTTGTATTTGAATACGTTATCATCTCGGAGAAGGATCTTGTTAAATGTCTTTATTGCAGAGAACATAGGTATGACGTCATCAACTGGGACACGGAATAGAGAGGCATGGTATATCTCGTTGAAGGTGATTTGTTTCAGCTGGCCCAATGCATCTAATCTGAAAAATGTACGATGGAAATGAAGTTGATGATGAAAAGGTTTATTTAATACTTGTAACTAACATTAAAAATTAATTAAAGGCATTGTTTAACAATGCTTTCAGTTTTACAAATATGAGATGCGTGGCCCTACGTGTTATCAGTGTCTGTGATATGGTGTATTATTGAAGCCCTAAATAAATTGCGCTTCAAAATGATCACGAAATGCTTTAAAATACAATTGCAATTCAAATTTAAATAACACAAAATATGACATAGATCAAGAATCAAGCATATAGACATTTCATAAAAATTCATTGGTCAAATTCAAATTTAAAAAAGAAAGAAAAAGTGAGAGGTGTAGGAGAGGGAGAGTTAGAGTGATGAGAAAGAGAGAGAAAGAGAGAAAGAGAAAGAAAGAAAGAAAGAGAGAGAGAAAGAGAGAGAGAAGGGGACGAGAGAGAGAGAGAGAGAGACAGACAGAGACAGAGAGAGACAGAGAGAGAAAGAGGAAGGGGCAAGAGACAGACAAAGGGGGTCCCTATATCACAGATGAGGGGAGATTGCAAGAAACATTAAGAAATGCAGAAAATCGAGATAAAAACTATTAAAAGTCATTCACATAGTGCAATCATGAATTGTGGAATTATGAATAATACAATTTATGTAATAGTATTACATTTTATTAAGAAGATTTATAAAGTATGGAAGGGAGGTTTATAATTATGATTGCAGCATGAGCTAAATCCAGGATTTTGTTTAGAATCAGAGGGAAAGTTACCTAATGCCTTTAAATTTTAAATAACATTATCACAAGTATTTGGCTGGTATTCTACCTAATCAGTGGATGACTTGTGAGGGGGTAAACATGATATAAGCTTTGATCTTTTTGATAAGTGGTATGGTAACTTTGGTCAAAATAACATTTCGTTAGATTTTTTTTTGTAAGGGGGTCGCCCCTAATGACCAACCTATAATTACGATTATAATTTAAACCTCAATGGTAATTTGCCTGGAACGAAAAGAAAAGCCTTGCTTAGTGTTCTTCTTGTTTGCTGCCATGACAACTTTATTCGAATTAATTTTAGTTATATTTCTTTTTTTTTATATAGAGTCACCCCTCATGATCACCGTATAATTAAGATTGTTTACGACTTCGATGTTAATTTGTAGCCTACCTCATTACCCACATCTGTAGATATCAGGAAGGCGACAGAAGCAACGATGAGTGACCTTTTTAGGTCCTATGACAACTTTTTCAGAAATAGTTTTTTTTGGGGGTTAAATTTTTTTTTTTAAGGAATCGCCCCCCCCCCTTTTTCCAGGGTTATTGGAATTACTTCACTCAAAACTAAAAGATATTCCAGCCTACCTTATCAATGGGTGTCTAGCGTGATGATAAAACCCCTGCTGAGTGATCTTCTTGTTCGCTGATATGGCGACATGTTCTATCTCGTGCTTGGTAAGCATATGGAAAGCGTCGTGGTGATCAGTTTTCAACTCCATGGCGGCTTTGAATCCGTCGATGAGCAGGCTATCGCCGCCGACTGTGGATGTGTTCTTGATGCAGTGGAAAAGGGCGACCTGTCCAAGTTAAAGAGAGTCCATTGATTATCACTACTACAGTATTTAAATATGGCTTCTAGTTTGGTGTTGGAGGAAGCTATTTGGGATATCATGGAGAGATCACATCATCAACGAACACATAAAGTCCATAATCAGAGATTAACCGCCACTTGCTACCAGGATTGATAAGTTAAAGCTACAATATTTTGGTCACAGTAGCAGAAGATCAGGAGACAACCTTGACAAATTATCATTCAAGGTACCTTTGAAGGAACACGTAAAAAGGGAAGACCCGAGCTAAGATGGAGTGACGGTCTTATCCTCTTAAGGGATATCACTGGCCACCCTCTCAATACACTCTACCGGATTGCAGAAGACAGATGCCGATGGAAAGGTCTCATCACATGGGTCACAACGGGTCAGCTATAAGACCTATAAGACAACGATGACGACTAGTTTATTTCCTAATGTAATGGCATAACCAGTACTAAACTTGATCTTTCACCATGATTTGAGCTAGCGATTCATATATCACTGAAAAATGACACATAAGGATTATATTTACTTGGAATAAAACAATAATAATTATTGCCATTCAAACTACATTTCAGGACTAAAGTAGTTCCTTTTTTCGAGTATTATTTTTTCTCTTCAATATTGGGAATGTTATTAATGGTTTATTGCTAGCTTATTCATTCATCCTCTGGTCATTAAGTATATAAAAAAAATCAACCGATACATTCCCTGAAAAAGACATTTTAATCGATTGTGTAATTCCCCTGATTACCACAGCACTTAGTGGCATTTTGTTGCTTATGCGCCACCTGTCAGCAGGGTTAGGACAATATTAGCAATAGATCGCTCTTTGTTTACCTTGACGTAGTGTAACTCGCATAGAAGCCCTGGATATTTCACAAGTGCTTCATTCTCTCAACGTGTGTGTTAACGCAAACCTGTGGATAGGATCTTTCTATCTACCGACCCCCTCCCCCCAAAAAATAAAAATGAGATGACTTTTACCACCCATACCTCCAGAACATGACTTACCCTGGAGGGCTAACATAGTAAGAGAAGTCTGTATGAGGCATAAGATAGCCGTTAGAAAACCCCAGCATGTCACCATCTTCAACCACCATGACGTCACTGTGTGTGCTGCCGGGGGTAGAAAACGATTCAGAGAAAAAGAGTTGAGATTTTTACCAAAACTTACATAATTATACAATATCTGTCAACATATTTTGACAACCCCAAATAATTATTTAAAAGATTCGTTCATCATTATGAAGCCAGAGACTAAACATTAATTACTAAGATGCGATGAATTGATACCGATATCCCTTGTCCTTCCATTGGCCACTTCTTACACTCATAACAACAATCTATTTCTTTCCTAAAACACGTGACACAGAAAGATTGATTCTCATTGGCTGCTTGCAGAAGGGGTTAATACGTCATTCAGAACTATCACACGCAAAATGTGTCGTTCATATTGGGAATGCGTATTTGCAGTATTCAAGATAAATTATTCTACGTATTTTTTATAACCCATTTATCATACTCAATAAAATATGCGTTTTATTTCATGTTTTAGGATAAACCTTTACATGAGAGGGAGCACTACACAACACTTCTTGTGGGCCCAGTCGAAGGGTAGGGGGCTACTCTTACCCATAAGTACTAGGTGTGATGTATCCGACGCGATCAGCCAGCTTATGAATCTGATGGGACATTTTTGGAGCGTTCTTAACAAGCGATATTCCAAGAACCTGAGTAGAAAACAATTTTAAAAATCTAAAAGTATACGGAGACTTTTAACATTGAAATGAAGCCATTATGATCCGTATTTTGCAGATTATATGCCAAGTTTAAGAAACGAACTCTTGGAGCACGGTCTAACTTCCTTTAACCTTGAAAAACTCGACGGAATTTAGACCGAGTTTAAACGTATTCAAATCAGCATCAGGTTTCACTTTTAATAGATTACCAATCAAAATTACCTGTCATTAAAAAACTTAAAAACACACTTTTTTATCCAACATGTAGAGCAGACAATAATATGTTTCCGAAAATCGTTCAATGTTTAATATTTGACAATAATCAAGATGTAGAATATGCCATGAAATATAATCACGACTGTCAAAACACGGTATTGTATATGTTAAGATACACGCATAATAGAAGTAAAATGGATCATTTACAGGCTATGATTATGATATATTCGCCAGTATATTCACGTTTACTAAAGTGTAGAAGCCAAGCGTGAAACCCAATCTCAGCCAACTCATGCAATTTCATTTACTCTGACATCAGTTATGTTTTGTTTTTAAATAAGAATTTATAGATACGGACACTTACGGAAGATATAACGACTTGCACAGCCATCAGTGTAGCGCCTTGCTAGATCATTTAGCAATATTTTGGATTTGTTTGAGAACAATTTAATTAAACATTGCAGGGTTTACGTCCTCCTCTAAGCTATTCTCACCTTTATTTCGGAGAGCCAATCCAAAAGCGCTTTGTCCGACTGCATCAGTTCATCGAATTCAAACGTCCTGAGACGACTCGACGACATGACATCGGACCCCCAGAGATCGAGCTTGGCGTCGGCTACGGGATCGCGGTCGGACTGGTCGAAGCGGTTACATCGAAGCCAGTTACTTGGGACGTTGGTCATGTGACCGTCGCTCCATTTGATGGAAAGCACCTGACCGTCTTGTGTGATGGTGACATCGTCGGCTTGGATGTCCAGATCGAGGTGCTGTTATGTAATGAGGAGAAAAATCTCTAGGAAACTAATATCAACAGCCTACAGCCCCTAAGGATCATATGATTATTATCTTTAGGGCAAACATTACGTCGCATGCGGGGGCGAGTTCTTAAAAATAAAATCATATTTAGTAAGTTTTTGACAAATTAATTTACTTATTAACAAAATGATGTCTGCGATTTTCTCGCTTGCTTTGATTTCTATGAAAATTTAAATAGTTGAAAAACAATTCTCACGCAATTAAAATACGTAACCCCCTCCCCACGCCCAACACAAAAAATCACCTGTGTATACTTGAGTTTGCCGTGAGCTCCTTTACTATAGCACCCTTCACAGTGACAATTACTCTTCAGCCAGACATTGGGGTACCTCTGACTGTCCCCGTCTTCCCATTGAACGATCACCATCTTGGCATCGGGATCCTTGTTGACGTCGGTGATGGGAATGGACCTCGACCAGTTGTGGTCGGCGTAGAGAGCAGCGTGATCGTCGAATGCGGAGCTCGCTGGCTGGGCCCATCGCGAACTAGTGGTCGTTATGTTTCTTGATGAAACTTACGAATACATGAAGAAAAAAACACATGATGGCGATGATACACAGCATTTACATAGCGCCATATTTCTGTCAAAATTATTCAAAGGATTTTTAGTTGACATTTTCTGACGAGCAAAAACTTTTTTTTCACACCTAAAATTTGCTGCCCTGTCGGGGCACATTTTATCATAATAAATGTATTCTTAATTGATATTGCCCATTCTATTTTGCCAGGGGGAATGTATCACAGTGTCCTCTGGATCTGCCATTAGTTACAAACAGAGGCTGCCCTCCCGGGGGGCAGGGGGACACAGTGCCCCCACTTTTTCAAGCACCCGAAAAGTGCCCCTTTAACTTTGTAAGAAGTGCCCCTTTTTCATAGGAATAGTGCCCCTATTAATTTGTAAAAGTGCCTCTTCCCCTTTTCAACTCTGATAAGTGCCCCGTTTATATGGACACGTGCCCCTTTTCCTTCGACAAGTTCCCTTTTTCCTTTGCAATAAGTGTCCATTTTCCATTCTCATAAGTGCCCTTTTTAGTCTCTTACTAGTAAGTGCCCCATTTCAGGTACGAGAAGTGCCTCTTTTCACTTTTGATTAGTGCCCCCTTCACCTCTGATAATTGCCCTATTCAAATCTGAGAGGTGCCTCTTTTACTTTGACAAGTGCCCCTTTTCTTTTGTAATAAGTGCCCCTTTCCCTTTTGATAACTACCCCCATTTTAACTCGGATAAGCGCACCTTATATTTTCACATGTGCCCCTTTTCCTTTCTAATAAGTGCCCCTTTCCTAATGATAAGTGCCCCATTAAAAAAGAGCCCCTTCCCCTTCTCATAAGTGCCCCTTCTCTGGTAAATGACCCTTTTCGGGTCCAAGAAGTTACTCCTTTTCATTTCAGATAAGTGCCCCCTTAATCTCCGATAAATGCCCCTTTAAAATCTAATCGGTGCCCATTTTCTTTCAACTGATGCACCTTTTCCTTTATTACAGGTGCCCCTTTTTCATTCACATAAGTGCTCCTTTTCATATCTGGTCATTGCCCCTTTTCAGGTGAGATAAGTGCCTCTTTTCACCTCTGATAATTTCCCTTTTAACAATGATACGTACCCCATTTTCCTTTCTAATAAGGAACCTATCCCCTTTTCATAAATGCCCCTTTTCACCGCCTATATCAGATGGGGGCCCCTTTTCCATCGACAAATGCCAATTTCCTATGCTCATGACTGACTTTTTTTTTCATCCCTGGTGAGTGCTTTTTTTTGAGGGTGTAAGAAGTGCCCCATTTTCACCTCTGATAATCACTCTTTGTCCTTTGACACATGTTCCTTTTCTTTTCTGATAAGTGTCCCCTTTCCTTTCATCATTAAACGCGCCCCAAATTTCAAGCGACTAAGGGCAATTTCCCCCAAAGCTCACTCGCTCCGCTCGCACACATCTATAGATGATATACTTATGTTACTTATCAAAGGTCTTTTTAGTCTTCCGTTATGAGAATGTGCTTATAACCCCATCAGGATTGTGTTTTTTCCTCTTTACAAGATGTAATTTTTCGCACTGCGATCTCACAAATATTAAAAAATTTCCTTGCTCGCTTCGCTCGCTCGCAAATAATTTTTCAGACCATCACACCCAACTGCAAAGCATGATGCTTAAGCAATATATTGTATGGTGTATAAAGTGAAACAAATATTGAAATCATCCCTGATAATGTAATCACAATGTCTAAAAGATTGTATATTTTCGCTTTGAGATTTCCCTTTGTAGGTGCTCTTTTTTCTTGGTGCCCCCCCCCACTTTGGAAGTCGCTCGGCCGCCCCTGGTTACAAATATGTTAACTTTATTGAAATCAAAGTTATTGATATAGAATACACACTTTTGGATTATCTTTGATATTGAAGTAAATACAAAAGCAGAATCAAAATAAGTAACAATAAAAATATTGAATTCTTTGATTTGATTTGATCAGATTTACTTTTCACCACTACTCAAATACCTCTCTGTGTTTATCTAATATTTTAAGAGGTATTGTTTGCCCTCTGTTTGAATTAAGCGGTAGATCAAAAAACATTTATCAAGCTGTTATCATGGGGAATCGACCTCTAATGCCGATATGTTCATTTATTTGAAAGCCCAGTGTTTAACATGTATTGTAGTCATTCGCTGTCCTATAGCCGCGGGATGGGGTGTTTGGCGGATTTCAGCCCCCCCCCCCCTCACACGCACACGCACACACACATAGTGGTCGTGGGTGTACCAAATATCTGCATGATCGTAAAACCCAAGCACAAAGATAGAGCATTCTCATATCAATAAATTAAACAAAGAAAAAGGTTCCGTTATCACTTTTTCTAGTATCTTAAAGCCCTTCTAAAGTGTTGGGAGCCCCAAATTCGCCAAAAATTTGATGGCAAAATTTCACTTAAATTGTATCATAATGAAAAAGAGGATGTCATTTAAGACACACTTCTGCACAGATTCCCCCCCCCCTCCAAAAAAAGAATGTGTTTGAAGATAAATATTGATAAAAGAATACATAATTTGGGTTTTCTGTTGTACGCAAAAAACCTAAATTTTGTATTCTTTCATCAATATTCGACCTCAAACACATTTGTTTTGAAAATACTTGCAGAAATGTGTCTTTAAATGACATCCTCTTTCACATTATGATACAATTTAAGTGAAATTTTGCCATCAAATTTTTGGGGCTCCCAACACTTTAGAGTGGCTTTAAGCGGAATCAACGCTCTTATCCACATTAAAACATCAATAAATGTATTTGCTAGACTGGCATTGTTGTATTGTGGGATAAACAATGGTACTGAGAATATAAAGAAGATGAAAAAGATATTAAAATACAAAGCTAAGAATTAAACTGAAAGAAAAACAGATAACGCGTGACTTCTTGATTTGAAGCACACAATCGTATCACCAAAGTTCAGTTCATACGTGAAGGTAAGCATGATAAGTGTAAAGTGAATGACACTCAAACAAATCCACCTTTGGTCAGCCTTGTTAGATTATTTGAATAAATGGATTGCAATTTCACCCCCTCTCTATCTCTCTCTCTCTCTCTCTCTCTCTACCCCCGTCTCTTGCTCTGGCTCAGAGAGCCAGACATATAGGGCTTCTCTGTGGAGTGTGAAGCTGACCTCTCAAACAGCAATTCACAAATATTTGTCCACTAGTGGATTAAGAAAAAGACTGAAATCATATTTTTTTTTTGGTTAAATACCAATGATGGGACAGATGAGAGATTTGGGCATTTTACTAACAATGGCAAAATTCCGAACAACACGATCAATAGGAAAGCTGAAAGATGCTCCGTCGAGAAAGTAATAATAATGATAATAATGGTGGCTGCTTAATATAAAGCGCTTATAGGTCCGTCAAGGACGACGGTCATGGCGCTTTAGAACAACGTAGGCCAGTGACCAAGTACAAAAGGTGTCCCTGTTGAGCCTAAGAATTACTCCTGCATGACCTCGCCTTCTCAACAGCAATAAAATCGGATTTTCAAAGCAGTACCCGCATCACTATCTATTAAATAAGGTTCTTCTATTTGGACAAATTTAGGCCATGAAATATGTGCGTATCAGATCATTAACATCATCAGGATTGCTTTTGTACCTGCAATTCCACAACACCTTTTGCTCTCCAGTGCAGTGGCGGATCCAGGGGCCCGGGCCCTCCCTAGAAAAAAACAGGTAAAAACACCCTTTTTGAAAAAAATGAAGTTGGGCCCTCCTGGCGCCCAAGGGGTGGCGTGGAAAAATAACCCTTTTCGGGTGCCAAAATTTTTTTTGCTCACTACCCCCACTGAGCGAAAAATCGACCGGCACGATTTTCAAATTTTCGCACGAAGTGGGCCCCTTTTTAGGCCCCCTCCCTTGCCGCCGGCTGGATCCGCCCCTGCTCCAGTGTTATGAATAATTCATGAAACCGTTACCGAAAAGTATGTTGTGGAATGACAGGTAAGATGCACAGTTACATCGTATTTCCTTACTGACACGCACAGAAGTTATATAATTATTTAATGGCTTTCTTTTCCAAAATAGTGGGATTCTAATTACTTTTTGAAGCATTATATTACGAATATCATTTTAAGAATCGGCATGAAACTACAGTAGAATATTCTAAGTTAATACCCACATAAGGGTCAGTTTACACCTTTTACAAGGAGTCTCTTGTACCAAATTCGAAACTTTGAAAGCACCGTGCACTGATACTCGCATTCGTAGCTAAAGTGAGTTATTCAACAGGACATGGACTAATGTTAAACAGCATATACTCGGTGTAAAAAGAGAGAGAGAAAAAAAAAGCGTTTGACGCTTTCATTAATAACTCAAAGGTTAAAACTGTTTTCAGATTGTAGTTTGGATGTTGTAAATTTGTAGGATGTCAAATATATCCTGAGAAAGTTTGGTTAGTAGGCCTATATACGTTTCTTTAAATTATTGTCTTACCATCATGCTTTGAATATTGAATTTGATTTTCAGTTTTCAAAAACTGAAGGCCAAAATACACTGTGCATATTAGTAATGAATTCAGAACACAAGAACAGCATTGTCCACCACACCTGCCAACCTTTCGCTATCGTCTGCGGTGTGCCATAATGATCCATGACTCTGGGTTAAAAAAGGCGCTCTGGAATTTCAGCTGCCATGCACAATGGTTGAATTAATTAATGATACACACATATATTGTGGCCTTAATATGTCGAAAAGTTACAATCTAATTAAATATTCAGACCATTATTTTAAGAATAGCTTTAAAAGAAATTTCATATAAATTAACTCCATGTTATTAGACACCATTCACCATTACGATATGAAAACCTCATTCTGAAATGAGTTTAACTTTACAGTTATAAATGTTCAAAGGTTTTAAATGTTTGTTTTTAACACCTAACGACACCATAATAACCAAGTGGAATATCTCACATATTGGTGCTTACTTTGTGTCGTCTTTCTTAGATTTGAGCAACCCGATGGTCTCGGCGTGTTTGTGACGATGCATCCTGAAAATCTGTAAAACAGTGGAACTTCAGAGGACACCAGTCGACTGGCTAGAAACCTTGCAGAATGCATTATTTTTATCCTTCTTAAAGTGTTCTTCTTCTGATGACAGTGCACTAAAACAATTCAACCTGCCCCTTGAAATGAAGTTTCGCGGCGATGTCTGGTTTGTTTATAACAAACACAATCCCAAACAGATATCAGTTGCTGCATTAACAGACTGAGACCGTGAAACAACACAAATACAAGTAGGGCTTGCATTTGATTGTGTATTTCTGAAGGGTTTGTATAAGTTTAAATGGTAAACACCCATTGCCAGCGCACTTTGTAACTAGTCATATAAATGAATTCCAAGACAAATTGTATTTGTCCTACTTTGAACCTGTATTTTGGAAGGCATTGGCGTACCCCCTCCCTCCTCCCATCAAATTGATTAGGGGTGACAAGTCATGTACAGCTATTCGGCTTTATGAGGGAGGGGTTACCCCATGCAGGGGCGATGATTACTTGTCATGTCCTTGGGGCGACATGCGACAAAGCAGACTGAACGGGAGGGACGAGGGTCAGAGGAGGGGGCGTATCAGGACAATCATCCCCAGGAAAATTACCCCGGAAAACTACCCGCCCCCAAAGACAATTACCCCGGAAAATTACCCCCGAGGACAACAACCCCGGAAAATTACACCTAGGTTAATTACCCCTACCCTGAAAATTACCCTAGGACAATTACGCCCCCACCCCGGGAAATGACCCTCTGTTCATTAAAGGGAAGTCCATACCCTGATAATAAGTTTTTTTCGGGGGTGATTGTCGTCAGGGGTGATTGTCCACGGTGGGGGTGTAATTTTCCGGGGGTTTATTGTCCTTGGGGTAATTGTCCTAGAACCGAGGAGGGGGTACCCCTCTCTGAATCTGCCCCTCTCATCCGCGATCGCCGCCTGCCTGCATCTCGTTAGAGATCCTACCGGCCTAGGAATATAGCTCTTGTAAACACAAAGTGTAATCTCTGCCTATGGCATATCTACGGTATATATACAGATCTTCTCCAGTGATTAATTACTTTTAAAGTTAAAACGTGTATTGCGAGGGACCGTAGCGAGACAATTTTTATTTTCTTTTCGAATATTAGCCTATAAACCTTGTTTTCTTGAACCCTCAGAGCCTAGAAATGTGCTGCAACCACAACTCGTATTATGCTACACTGTTTACAACTTTACAGGGGAAGTGACTGTCCCCCTCCCTCGGGATCGCCGCCCCTGTCCCCATGATTCATAAGCATATCAGAGGTTTTGGAGATGGAAAGAAAAAGATAAAGAAAAGTCGGATTATTTTTCTTTTGTTGTAAATACCTCTTGATATCTATGCGATTATGCCTGTATGTGCCCCTTCAACAAAATATGCTGTCGTGCCTCTGATCTGCGGCACACCTACCTCCACGGTAAGGGTCAATGCAATAACACAATAAATGTTCTTTACTATAGTTTGTCAGACCTGGGGGTGTTTCACAAAGACTAAGATCGACTTTAAGTTGGACTTAACTATGGCAGGTCATTCATGCCACTGTTTGCTCTCACCATTATGATTTTTATATATTTTTTCCTTCAATAATGAATTATCAAAACATGTAAATTCTGTAGATTTGTGACTATGATTTGTACGTCCCTTGAGATACCAATGCCAGTAAATGGTGAGAGCAAACAGTGGCATGAACGGCCCGCCATAGTTAAGTCCACCTTAAAGTTGATCTTAGTCTTTGTGAAACACCCCCCTGGCCTATTAGATTATTTTCAATTGTTCATTCACTATAGCTCAAGTTTGATCGCGTGGACTGTCGCTAGTTTCGAACCCGATGACGTCATTTTCTATTTTTAGGTGTAACGCGTAATGGTTATAGTGGAGTCGAATATGAACCAATATTTTGCAGGTTTTAAAATATTTCCCACAAAATATGACCCCTCAAAATCATTTTCCCAAGTTGAAATGATGGAACTAAAGATCACCGAGACGGTTGCCGGAATTGGTAGTTATTTCATTATTCTCGATTCTCGAGTGCTCCAGCCCCCCTCCCTTCCCCCGTATCAGGACAATTACCCCCTGGACAATCACCCCTGGAAAACTACCCCAAGGACAATAACCCACCGGAATATTACCCCCGGAAAATTACCCCCTAGGACAATTACCCCCGAGGACAATATTACCCCACCCCTAAAATTACCCTCCCCAAGAACAACCAAGGACAACCAACAACCCCCCTCTGTTCATTAAAGGAAGTCTACCCTAATAATGAGTTGGTTTTAATAAAAGCATAATTTTTCGGGGTAAATGTACTCGTGGGGGTAATTGTCGAAGGAAGTTATTTTTAGGGAAGGGTAATTGTCCTCGGGGGGTGGTCATCCTCGGGGATAATTTTCCGGGGGTAATTGTCCTAGGGGGTAATTGTCCCGCTGGTAATTGGCCGGGGGCGATTGCCTAGGTGGTAATTGTTCTAGAACCCCCTTCCCCATCGCTTCATACATGTATACCCATGCCTATATTAGCCAAGAACGATTCAGGGACTGTATTCCTCTGTCTCTTAACCATCATAACTAGGTCATTGTCATCATCATTCAGCAGCAGCAGCAGCATCACAATCATCACCAGCTCCATCATCTATATCATCAACACTATCATCATCATCGTTATCATCAATACTATCATCATCATCATTAACATCATTATCATCATCATCATCATCATCATCATCATCATCATCATCATCATAATCATCATTATCAATACTATCATCATCATTATCATCACTATCATCACCTTCATCATCATTATCATCATCATCATCATCAATACTATCATCATCATCATCATCATCATCATCATCATCATCAATACTATCATCATCATCATCATCATCATCAATACTATCATCATCATCATCATCAATACTATCATCATCAATACTATCATTATCATCATCATCAATACTATCATCAATACTATCATCATTATCATCACTATCGTCATCACCTTCATCATCATCATCATAATCATCATTATTATCATCATCATCAATACTTTCATCATTATCATCATCATCATCATCAATACTATCATCATCATCATCAATACTATCATCAATACTATCATCAATACTATCATCATCATCAATACTATCATCAATACTATCATCATTATCATCACTATCATCACCTTCATCATCATCATCATAATCATCATTATCACCATCATCATCATCATCATCATCATTATCATCATCATAATCATCATCATTATCACCATCATCATCATCATCACTATCATCATCGATCGTCATCATCACCTTCATCATCATCATCACCTTCATCATCATCATCATCATCATCATCACCACCATCATCATCATCATCATCATCACCTTCATCATCATCATTGTTATAATCATCATCATCACCTTCATCATCATCCTCCTCTCTTAAAACCAAATGTTAATTTGATGACTTGTTACAAAATAACAACTTCTTGCACAGGATTCATTGACATTTACTGCTTTACTTGATATTATATTCTGCACATAGGACAACAGTTATTTTCACATGCAATAATACATTAGTTTCATAAACCTATCTATTTCATATCATGGAATGGAAGTAGCGTAAATAAATTGATTATGATTCAATTTGCAAAATGAATCAATCGAAAAAACTTTATTAGTTTAGTAATTGTTTGCAATGAACCAAAACAAAATCTACTTCTGTTGCTACATACAGCAAGGGGGTTCTCCATTTTCTCACTTACACACTGGAGCACTTTGAGCTGTTATACATGTATGCAATGCATGAATATCAACACACACAAATCACGTTTAATGTCAATTAATCATTTATAAACTATGAACATGCTCTCACTATAATCATGATTTTGAACAAATTGAATAATATCTAACCTATCAGGAAAAAAAATCAATCATTATTACTAAGTTTATTAACTTTTTAATATATACAGCCCATGATTACTTGTTATTACTGACAAGACTCTTTAAGTCTTTATGCATTATAGCACATTAACTGCCAGCACAGAAAATATAAATAAGTAGATAGTCATATTATGTACATTTTTACCGTCACATTTGGTCACATATATATGTATTTACTTACAAATGGCAAGATGTGTTATGTCTTACTTTTCTACAAACCTAAAATGGATAACGGGCACGGATATTTTTTTAAGGAGAATCATGAAACAGGTTTTCCTCCTCCAAATTTGATTGACAGTATTTTTTTCTTACACTTCTACAAGTCACTGGTTTCATATTAAGCCATTTGACATAGAAGTTGACAGAATAGAGTACATGTGCACTATCTCCATTGCTTTGTTAATGTTTCATTTATATACACCACGTGTAAGCAGGGAAATTAAAGAATCATTCACACAGGCTTTCCAAATTCTAAACCATAACTTGTATTTTAGGAAAATAGCTTAAATGATGAGTTAGGGCACTAAGTGATTAATAAACACTGCTTTGATAATCAGGTTAATATTCTTTCCAGAAGGCTCGTGGCATATACAGCTAATAATTGAATTATTCATACCCTTTGTAAATTTGATGTTTTTTTCTATGTGTGTGTCTTTTTCTTCATTCAAGAATGAAAGGTTGACTCGTTAAATTCTAATTTAAAACAAAGATACAGGAGTTCTGACACAGATTTTTTCTGTTTTCATTTGTGACATCACCCTCATACTCATGTGGTAAATTAAGTGGTGAAGAAATATGTTTAAATTGCCCTATCAGGTGGTGGGCCAGATTGGAATTTACAATAAGAAATTCCTTAGGAGAAAATTTGTTTGAAGTACATTTCAGGATGCTGGAGACGGTTATGATAGAATTAACATGAAATTTGTCTTGCCCTCATCATGTGATCTACACACATGTGATGTACAAACACCTGTTCTTCAAATACCAATCTTATAATTCCACCTGTTGTTTAACTACCAATCTTCAAATTCCATTGGTTTGTTGAAGTACCACAATTACATTAGGGGCATTTACATTACAAGCAAAAACCTTGGGTTTTCTCGCATTCTAGAGTCTCAATGGAAGTTGCTAGGCAAATGCAAGTGCCCATAAACACAACAAAAAACCCAAATCGAAACACCCACTTCTGGAGTGGGTTTTTTTTTGTTTTGGTAAACTTGGCCTGTTCTTGAAGAGCAAATGGTCTCTCTCAAAAGACTGGCAAACTATTCAGGTTTTTGCTCTCCTCACTCCCGGGCTATATAGTAGAAGTAGCGACAAGTCACACATGCGCACTACTCACAAAAGAAAAGAAAAAATGAAAGTTTTCAAGGCAAAAATAGACAAATAATTGATACATTTCATTTTCCATATTAAAAATCCAAAATTTGCTCAAAATATAGTTGAAGGGTCTCTGAATCAGGTCATCTAGCAAATATAACTAAATTAAACTCCTGCTTACCCATACATTGATTTTCATGTTGCTTTTACACTAGTGCAGCAGTGAATGTGTCTACATAGTGACTAGTCCCACAAGGGTTTGAGCGAGAGTGATCCAGTACATGTACATGCACATGTAGTTATCTTCAACTGCCACATATCCTTCGGAATCTCCTTTTTCAGTTACATTGAGATGCAATGAATAAAGCAAGCTAGCTTTCAACTCATTTCATTATGATGGGATAACATTATATTCTAATACAGCACTAGCATCAAAGCACTACAAGATACTGTCAAGTCTGCATATTGAAAGCATGTGGGTTGAGTGCCATTGTTATAAACGGTCATAGTTTAAATAAGTAGATACGATTTGTGTATTTTTATATCTTTATGGGAAATTACAAATACACCTATTTTGCATGAATATATACAAGTAAAGACTTTAATGGTTTCTAATGACAGGTTATGTACTCAAGGATATCTCTTCCAGTGAACTTTAAACTGATTAACCAGCTGGCATTACACATTGACTTTATATGGCTACATGGTATCTGATATTAAATTGTAACAGCATTAGGTCTACACTTAGTTTCACCTCCACTCAGCTTATGCAGCATATTCCATTCATATTCAAGCCTACATCTTTCATTCAGACATTCATACATTTTGAGCGGTGTATATCAGATATCCTTAGTAAATGAGCTTAGATTTGCCTTGAGTTGTCATACTCTTATCCTACTGCTCGCTAAGCAGCGCATTGTTTCACAAAACTGTCTGTCTCATGTAAAAGTTTGCGGATATCCCAATGAAACATGTTAATTTAAATATATGTGATTCGATGGGAATATCAGTAAACTTGAGCTTATGGCAGTGTCGCTAGACACTACCCACGCAACACAGAATGATGGTAACCTTATATTCTGAGCAGATGATTCTAGGAGTGCTCGCCTCATCCACAAATCTGGGCTGCGTATTATAAAGAGTTATGATTGATCTTAAGTTTGATCAATACAGGATGAGCCATAGACTTACGATCAATATTAACCTTACGATCAATCAAAAGGCTTTATAATACATGGCCCTGATTTGATAGGCTCCTGTTCTCCTCTCTATTGACCAGGAGACCAAGATTGCCCTTGATATTGTGTTCTAGCTCCAAGAGAACTAACACCATCCACAGAACTGAGAAGTTCTACGGCACATGTACCAGTGACTTATGTTTAGTGTATTTTGTACACCTGTTACATTCCCAACTTTGACTCTGGACCTAACACTGTTATACTTTCTCTTAACCCTAAACCCAACCTAAAACTAAATCATAACCCAACCCTACAGCTTTGATAAAATAAAACCCAGAACACATGTTGTCTTAGCATGTTGGACCATCAAATGCTAAAGGTTGAACTATTACTCAGCTCTCATTCTCCTATTCGCTGACCAGGGGACCGATGTCGACAGTGACTTCATGCTCTAGCCTATTCACTGACCAGGGGACCGATGTCGACAGTGACCTCATGCTCTAGCCATACAGCTGCAGGAGGGCTTGCCTCCTATTCCCTGACCAGGGGACCAATGTCGACAGTGACCTCATGCTCTAGCCATACAGCTGCAGGAGAGCTTGTCTCATCCTGTGAACTGTTGAGGGCTGGGGCAGTATTTTTGTACTTGTACTTCAGGGTGAAAACAACCTACACAAACAAACAACAAAATGAAAAAAAATGAAAGTTTCAGGCTCACCAATTATGTATTGCTGAATTATTCAAAATAATATTAAAGGGATTGGGTAACTTTGTCTCAGATTCTGAAACCAAAGCCTGGATTTTAGCTCATGCTGCAATGATAATTATAAACCTTTAGGTCAGTCAGGAACCCCATGACTTTTACAAGCCGATCGCCTGTCTGATTATCAAGATATTTATGATTGGAAATCGAAAATTAACAATTCGTTTTACTAACGGTTTTGATAACACTACAGTCTATTGAGGAAAATGAGTATGGTAAAACCAGTCACTCAAAGATTTTTACTTTTTTGAGACACTTCATGACCATTTTGAAGCGCAATTTTTTTAAGGCTTCAATATCACACCATATCACAGACACTGATAACACGTAGGGCCATGCATCTCAGATTTAACATTGTTCAACGATGCCTTTAAAGCACAATGATATCTCTGGCATATATTTCACCATGATGCATCAGAGTGAATTATATTCAGTTTGAATGCTTTAAAATTTTGAAATCATTGCAAATCGTCAATTGCAAATAATATGCCCACATTAAAGTCTGAAGGAAAATTAAAGATTATTTTTTTGTGCACAATTATGTGACATAACCTTAACTGATAACGCGTAACTGTAAACAATATTCTAAAGACAATATGGGCCAGTTTGTGGTGAATGATCATTTGACATAAAACATCCATTACTGCTGATGGATAGATACCATATCTTCTATGCACAGGTATTTCATAAGACTTTTTGCAATGAAACAAAAAGCAGCTTTTTCCTCTTTGCTGCTACACCTGAATTTATCAATATTAATGAGGAAGCTTAGCAAACTGAAGTGGCACGAAAAGACGAGTCCAGAACGCATAAGACATTACTGATGTTTGTTAATTAAAAGTATTTATTTCCATATCTCAATGAAAATCTAGGTAATATTACGTCTAATCGAGATAGAAAATATATTTACCAGCTCCATAACCTAATGGTGTGGTTCTAACTCTATGTGATAACATTACGATTGTCAACAATTATGGATTTTGCTTTCAGGTCGAGTCTTTGTGCCACTACATATCGCTAAGCTGAAGGCTATTTTCACACTGTACCACTCTGTGCTAAGGCATTTTGGGACACACAGAAATCTGAACATACAACTCACATACCAAATTTGTGTGTGTGAAAGAGCGCCATCTACTGTTCATATTCTAAAGTTTGTGGAGAGGACGTAGCACGTAATAGTTCGTGCTTAGCACAGAGCGTCACATCTGCATGCACGTAATAGTACGTGCTTAGCAGTCAAGTGGTCAAAGGAACAAACTTACCACAACATTGTCAGTTGCTCTTTGTGGAATGACCTTGAAGAGCACACCAAGCTTGTGAGCTTTACGGAATTGCACATATCTACAAGAGGAAAAGAATGGGTTAAATTCATTCAAAAAGTAAAATAATGCACTTTCAACTTAGTCAGAAACAGAGCATAAGGACATCGCTAGACCATCATCATGGGTGCCAAAATCAATATTTCTGACAGAATTTCTGGAGATATGCGTTCAGCTGCTTTTAGTGAGGTATTTTTCAATTTGTTTATTCTTATTTTTAGATAGTTAATATTTACTGGTCCACACATATCCTATTTACTGCACCATATACAATTTAAACCAGTTTTTTCTTGAAATGCAATTTTTAAAAACATCTCCAGAAGACCAGCTTTTTCCCATCTGGTGCCACCAAGATTATATGAGACAAATTTGTTGTTACGTGCAATGTTCCTGTTTTCATCTTGATAAAATCAATGTTCCATAGTATCAAACTTTATTATTCACAAGCCTTTCTTCAATTCAACATTGATATTTGAGAAATTAAAGTCACCTATGGCACTGAAAAGGTTTCAAGAGGAGCATACTTACTCGGTGTTGTCGTTGAAAGCATCATACTGGATGTCAGCCGTACTGTCATCAAATTCAGCCGTCGGGTCCTTAGGTCCAAGCACTAGCTCATCTTCAGGAGGGATGACCTGAGAAAATATATCAAACATTGAGAATGGAGAATTTTTTATAATAAGAAAATATGGTACAGCTTATGTTACTAAGGAACACACAATAAAAATAATGAGAATGTTAACAGTAACAATTGTTTGTAATGCCACAAATAAAAAGAGAAAGAGAGATAGATAGATATACAGTCTGAGAGAGGGAAAACTTAGATAAAGAATTGGACAATCAATGAAATAACCAAATTAGTTGAAAAAAACTTTACAGGAAAAGCTAAGGGCTAAAGGACAGTGGACCCTTACTGGATTTAAGCTTTTGCTATTTGACTGAAAACATAATTCTGAGACCATCATCAACAAACCTAAGCAGTAGCCAGTATGTCCTTGCACTCCTTAGGGTTTGATCCTTCAAACCTGTTAGCCATTTTATTCACATGGGATTTGCTAACCATTATGTTCCTCTCCGAGACAAAAAAAACATAAAAACAGACAGACAGAGAGAAAGAAAGAATCGTGAGGATTATCTACCAACCTGTGCAGTAGCAAGAGTGTCTTCGCACTCCTTTGGGTTTGATCCATCAAACCTGATAGCCATTCTCTTCTCGTGAGGGTTGCTAATCATTAGGGTCACGATGCTCTCCTTGCCATAGTGGAGGTTGGGTACCAAGAAGATACGTACATCGGGGATGTGTTGGCTACAATGAAACAAATTTTAAAAAAGGATTTCGATGTTTGATGGGTGTTAGAATTCAGCTAAGATTGTTGCCAAAAAACTGAAATGAACAAAATTGACATTGTAGGAATCTGCACAGGGAGAAACTATATAACTGAACGAAGGGATAATACCTTCACAGAATGATAAATGTACTTATCCTTGTCTATTCAGTTAACTTCTTGATAAGTATCCTCTGCTCTGTGACATTTTAAGTACCAGTATCTACTTTCATTTCCACTCTCTGCTGTTTTTATTATAATCTTTTAATCTTCCATTTTTTTCTCCTTCTTTACCTCATTTGCTAAGTCAATTTCCTACTAATATATCTTTAGAGTTTAAACAAAATTGTCAACATGAATTGTACAAAATAAAACTACATTCATTCTTACATGGCAACAAGCTGTATCTTAAACTTGATTGATGACGGATTAAACTCTGGCTTGCTCAGGTTATGCTCACATTCCTGAATGGGTGATAAGAATAAAATGATATCAGGTTATCAACATCATAGCCATCATAGAATCTACGTACAGCTAGACCAAGACTAAATTTTGGGGGAAAATGCAATACGATTAGATATGAAAATCCACCTTGACTGAAAACCTGAACATTCAATTGAATAGTAATATCAAAATTGTTATATAGTGTATGCCCGTAGAATTGCAGAGAAGACCCAATTCACTATGAATGTAGTCACATCAGACCCACTGCAAGACTGCCTGCCTGCCAACTGAAGCTCATTGGGCATTTACCCAGACAGGAAGGTTTGATAATGCCCCAGGAAATAAAAGATTTCCCAACTTAATTTTTACTCCTTTTTTTTCTCTCCTCCCCTTTTTCCTCATTAGGTTTAAGGGTCACAGCCGAAGGTTCTAGCTAACCTAAGCCCCCCTCCCCCTCTCTCACCATGTACTCGGAAGTCTTATATAATAATAATAATCTGGATTTATATAGCGCTTAACACTGTCTCTAAGCACTTTACAGATATTATTACCCCGGTCATCGGATTCATACACGCACAATGTGCACCATCTCCACTCCCTGGGGAGTATTCCTACCATATGGTCACCGTGAGGGCATAGGCAATTACTAACACAAATGCTTTCGTCATCCTACCGGGTCCCCATTTCTCTCTTGGGTATTGAGTGGCGAATGTAGATTAATGCCTTGCCAAAGGACATTAGTGCCGTGTCGGGGATCGAACCCACGACCTTTCAATTTCAAGTCAAGTGCTTAAACCACTCGACTACGACACTTCTACACCTGGTATATATATATATATATATATACACCAGGTGACAAAAATCTTGAAGTCCTATCTGGGGGACTCGGTAAATGTTTGTACAAACTCACCCTGCATCTCTGAGAGCGTTTGATGAGCAGATGCTTGTGCCTGGGGTACATCTGTTCTACTGAGACACAGTGATGATCTGGGTGCTGTAAACGTTGTCTGATTGTACAAACTAGAAAAAACAAAAAAGAAAATTCATTAAAAAATAAAACAATCAAAAATGTACATGGAGTAGTTTCTTATTAAATGTTGAAGAAAAAAAAAGAAAAAAAATTCTATGATATCTAAGTCAATATTTGCTGTACCACTTACTAGAGTAATTATTATATATAAATTATATGAGTCAATTTTTTAAAGATTTTAATTCTTTGTTTCATAGTCAAATATAGGTTGAGGTATGAATTCTTTGCTTTATTGTAACCTCTGACTTTAAGTAATTTCTAAAGAACAACTTTGACAACATAAAGATCTGTCTCTTTTTTTAAAAGAAAATAAAAGCTATTTCTGGGCCAAAATCGAAACAGAAATTCTTTGGTGAGAGTTGCTGTCTCTGGATTGGATGGGGTTAAGATGCATGTACATGTGTAGATGGACCAACAGAATAATACAGTTTACAAGTCTTTCCTGTTGGGCTAAAGAAAGAACAATCTAGAGAACCATCATCAACAAGACCACAAAGAGTCAGTCATAGGAACACAATAATGACCTGATTCTAAACTTACTTTTCTCCAGCACAACTGGCTGTGTGAGTATCTTGTTTGGCAGGGCATCCACTTCTTCTGAAGCTACTGCCGGCTCTACAGGAATGATGGCTGCTTGCTCGTCTTTTAGCCTAATGAAGAGAAATATTACCACAAAAGATTTAAAAACACAGTATCAAGACAAATGTATACAGGCCATTTGTCCACATCAATGCAGGCCTTATTCTCCATTTCATTCATTTCACAGAATCTCCTCTTTCGGGAGAAAGTTTTTTTTTATAACAGATTTAATAGATCAGGGGCTGTATTCTGAATAGTGCTACCTTACTTGTTCAGCCCTTCCCCTTTCATCAATAGAGAGACAAATTAAAAGAAAAACCCCAAGAAACCCAAACATGTAAAACAGGGGAAGAAATGAGGAAAGGGAAAACAGAGCATATAATAAAGAAACACCAGAGCAATGATTAAAATAAATAAGTAAAAGAATAAAAAATAAATAAATAAATAAAATACAGAAGTGAGCATCGACATAGATAGAGGCATATCCTGACATGGAAAAGCTCTTCCTCGAAGACTGAAAAAAATTAAAAATAAATAAATTCAGAACTACTTACGCCAATCCAGTGAAGGATGACAGCAAAGCACTGCTCCTTCTTCTCCCTGGGGCTCCTGGAGACAGGTATTTCTCCTGGAGCCTAAAGTATGCTCGTCTCCTGGTAAATTTCTTATGCTCTCTCTCCATCTTCTCCTGCTTGGCAAGCTGGTGGTAGTAGTCTGACAAATCTGTGATCTGTGAAGAATGACCAATAAGTTTACACTTTTGTAACATGGCCATGAGCACTTATACAGTCTTTAGCGACCACCTGTAATTAAAGTCCACCTGTCTACAGAGACCACATTTTTCGTGTCCCTTGAACAGTTTTCTCATTGAAACATGTACTAAAGGAACCTGTACATGAAGACCACTTTTCTTGTCTCCCTTGGGTGGTCTTTATAGACAGGTTTCACTGTATCTAAGTCAAACCAGCCAAACCAACTCATTTTGCCACCGGGGTAATACAATTGTTTGTTCTGTCTGTAATCTGTATGGTGTCCGTCTCCCCGGTGTGGCTTGGGTATAATATATACAAAGTACAAGGTTATTTTGTTCAACCTTGTACCACAAAGGTTGTATCTGGGTCAATTGTTTGCAATGGGAGTGCCGAGAATTATAAAGGAAAAAAATATTAATGAATTATACATGACATGACAGTTCTACATGTACTCTGTAAACATTACATATTAATAATAATCTGTTCTCGTATAGCGCATAACACATTATGATTAAACGTCCCTATGTTTTGGAAATTATTACCTAGCTTTAGCTCTGGCAGCCGTTATCAGCGCACAGTGCATTTCAAGGAATAATTAATCCTACCAGGTACACATTTACCTCACCTAGGTGGTGGTGTGGCAAATGTAGATTAACGTCTTGCCAGAGGACATTAGTGTTGTGGCAGGAACTCAAACCATGCACCTTGTGAAACACAGTCCGGTGACTTATCCACTGGATCATAACACCTCTACAAAATGCTTCCTACCTCACCCTCACCAAACCAGGGTATATCACATATATCTGTAGTTTTCATAAAATTCCATTAATTTGACATGTAAAGTCATTTATTTCATAAAATAGAAGAACCAAATTACCCTTCTTGCACCGGCATTCTCAGGCTCCAACCAGGGTCCACTTGCTATTGATAAAGAAATTAAAAAAAAAAATTGGGGTGATTTTTACACTTTCCTAATGTAAACAAAACTATGGAGAAAAACAATTGTATTGAAACATTTAATAAAGTGATTTTAAATTTTCAAGATTCTGTTCAGTTCAATTCAGTTCAGTTTGTTTATTCATTTTATGTTCATAAAAAACACAGCAAAAGCAAATAAACATACAAGTATATATACATACTAAGGCAGAGAATGTTCAGTTTATTCAATAACTTCAAATGAAATAGGAGAACAAAGGTCAAACCCATGGTGGCCTTGTTTAAAAAAGTTCCCCTGAATATTATAATTTATATTACTGAGTATATATATTAGTTAAAGATGTTGCCATGTTTTGCCTAAATATTATTATCATGCTTGTACCTTCACAAAATTCCTGGTATCAAATTTTTGTGGCAATGCAAAAATAAAGAGGGCAAAGAGTGTGCAGATATTTTGCCGTTTCTGCTTGGTGCATTTGGAAGTTTTTTGTAGGATTCTTAAGTTATTAAGCCAAATCACAGAAGTAGGACTATTGTACACTTGTATCTTGAAGCAGTTACTAAGAAATGAACAAGGGTAATTGCCATAAATTGGTTACAGTACTTGAACATTAGAAGCTTGGAACCTCACCTGAGTCTTTATCGGGCATACCAGCATCCCTGGAGCTCCATCTGCACAGACCACAAGCCAAGTAATAAGCCTTCTTGGTGGTGGTCTTCGTAGGATCCCTGGGGTCTGGGACAGCCACACTGGTGGCCCGATGGGAGAGGGTGTGCTGGCAGCTAGGGCAGTCCAGGCAGTTCCCGCAGCGGTTCTTCTTGGACTTGGCTTCGGCTGACGGCATGTTCTCCAGGCAGTTTGGACAGTAGTGAGAATCCACCTGGGTAAATGATGTCAAGAGCGAAAGTGAAGAGGTTGTAATATGAACACTCAACAGTTAAGGACTTTGTTGTCTGTTCAGAGCTAGAGAGGCATTGACTCTGTGTTAAAGTATATCTGGTTCCAACCAGCAATGCTTTCTCTTACGGACATTGCATCATTTATCGTTGCAAAATGGATGTGCCATATTTGTTACTTCACATGAATTTTTTTGATTTTTTACAAGTAATAAGAAAGTTAAACTGGCTATCTGAATATGGGCCATGAAGACCTGCTGTAGATCTGTGAGATAATATTTTTGCTTTCGTAATTTGATTACTTGATTCATATCAAAATTTTAAATGAGCTTTCTTAAGTCTTAAACTTGTAAAAGACCAGCTTATATCTGTCCCCTGAGCAGTAAATTAAAAATGTTGTGCCAAGACCGTAATTTGGATGATGGACAAGATGGAATTAAGCTAAATAAAGATTGTTTTTCTTGTGTTACCACTCCTGTGTATTGAATGCGTTGATTGGTATACCGTTTGTTCTTACATTTCAAATACAGTCAAACCTGTCTATAGCGACTGCCCAAGGGAAACACAAAAAGTGGTCTTTGTAGACAGGTGGTCTTTGTAGACAGGTTCCTCTAGTACATGTTTCAATGAGAAAGCATTTTCAAGGGAAACAAAAAAGGTGGTCTTTGTAGACAGGTGGTCTTTGTAGACAGGTGGTCACTAAAGCAGGTTTGACTGTAGATACTGTCTGTAACTGTTAAAAACATGATGAAACTGGTAGGACTGGGTCTTCTTTGAACCACTCATAGCAGCATTGCTATTCTTTGTGTTTTTGGAAAAAACATTGAGACAACCTCTATTGATTCTCAAAACTCTCAAACATCACTGGACAAAACTCACCCAAATTCATGAAAAATCAGCCCTTTAGTGACAATTGACGACACATAAATAGCAGAAAAATACAATAAATTAAACTCGCCAATGTTTTTAAAAAAAATTGAAAATTTAAATTGGAAATCTATTGTCAATGCTGGCAAAGAGCCACTTCGTATTCATTGTATAGTCACAAGCTCATAGCGCTAGCGGGCGAAATAAGTCCTGTATTTTCATGTGCGCCACCTAGGTGCACGATGCCAATGTTTTTTTTGTGGCTTACATTTATTGGTGGAGTTGATTACTTGAAATACCAAGACTATCGCTGAAAAAAAGAACATCACGCACTGGTCAAAAATATCAGTGAAGATTTCTTCATTTTGGGAAACAAAATCCACCTTGAATTATAACTGGAAATATCAGAAGTTCTTTGTAGTGGCCATTTAAGGTACATGTAAGATTGTGATTTTGTTATGCCTAGAATCTAAAGGTTAAAATCATGAGCCACGTAGAACTATTCGTATTCCGAGCTGTACAATGAGTTTACGCGCTCTGATTGGCCGATACGCTCCAGCTGTTTCGAATTAAAGTGATAGAGGGCCCCCACTTACGTAAGCTTAAGTAATTAGCACGCAAGGCCAAGTGCAATGTCAATACAACTTTTTACGTAACATTACATAACGAACTGACATGTCATGCTTTAAACAGGTGACCCATTTCACACATAGGTGACGCACACTCAGCATAGGTACAAACATAAAATAGAAAAATCAACGAACATTTCAGTTCAACTTGCAAGTTTGTACCTTAAATATGACGAAAATGAAAATTTTTCAAACTTAAGACTTACTTACGTAAGTCTTAAACTTAAGTGAAATACTTAACTTTTCAAGGACGCTGAAAAAATATTAACAAAAAGAAGATTTGACTGGAATATCATAATTTTGGTATCGGTAAAAACGGAAAATCACAAGCTAGCTCCTCGCACTAATGTCTTATAACATAGAGCCTATGGGAGCTAGCGATAGCCAATCTAAAGGGCCCATGTCGGCTCGGCTAGGCACCAAATTACGAAAATGAGCTGAGACGGGAGGAACGTAATGCGCATGCGCTGGCTGAATTGCTGATGTAAGCTAAAGTTCTACATGTGAGCCAGTATTTAAAATGTATATTTTATATTACCCAATTTATTTCATAGACCTACATGCAATCAATTTATACGTTTTCTTAAGCATTCTGAGCTCCTAGTGGTCGATATACATTTCAACCACAAGTTTAGCTGGAGTGCTTTGAACAACATTCATTACTAATTAGCAATCAAGACAAATGACATGAATGAAAAAAAAAATTGAATGAATATGATGATGAGTGGCAATTTTTATTTCTGGAAATTAACTTGATTAATGAAATAACCTAATCTATGTCATAATAGAGTTTTTGGTGCTAATGCGCAATCATATCCATACTTTGACCCGTAACTCCGGCGTTGGAGATATCCTACTAAAACAGACCTAAAATCAAGTAAATATTCATGTTTTCTTCAAATAATGGCCATGATTTAAAAGTCGTTATGTTTCTTACCTGGATCGTGTCAATTTTCTTATCTTTTGGGGAGTATTTTTCCTAAAATGAAGACTTATAATATACACTTTCTCGGATTCACGGCAAACTGCTGCACAATACACGTACCGACGGTGGGTTGCGCGCGCACCCATCGTTGGTACGGTATGCAATTGTATTGTGCAGCAGTTTGCCCGTGAGAAAGTGTATATTATACTTATAGACCCCCCCCCCCCTAAGTCTTCATTTTTAGGAAAAATACTCCCCAAAAGATAAGAAAATTTCAAATCATGGCCATTATTTGAAGAAAACATGAATATTTACTTGATTTTAGCCTTTTAGGTCTGTTTTAGTAGCCAGTACTATGGCAGTAGGGTAGACTTAAGACTATCTCCACGCCGGAGTTACGGGTCAAAGTATGGATATGATTGCGCATTAGCCCCGAGTTTTTTAAACTTTTAACATCATGGAATTACATATTCTGATGAATTGGTTAAATAGAAACCGACAGGAAATGAACGAACATGACAGAAATGGAGACTATTCAAGATTGAACAAATCCAACATTTTTTCAATATGAGTGGGACCACACAAAATTGGGTGAATGCAATAATACATGCAAATTAGCTAGGCTGTGATGTAAAAGAGGGTGTTTTCCATCTGGTCAATTTATATGAATCTCTCCCTGTACAGGAAATTCTAAGATACTCACCTCGTGGGAGACACATTTTCCACATCTTATTTTCAAGCAGTGTTTGCAGAAATAAAGTTGCGTGATAGGAGAACGAGCATCGCAAGAGCACAAAATCTGTACTCTTTGAAGTTCCAACTTGGCAGCCATTTTCGCGTACTCGTAGATGATCTTGTAATGTCTCTGCCGATAGAGGGCTTGTGGGCGTGTCAAGAAAAAACATAAAGATGAAAAACTTCTCCGTGTTTAGGTTGGCCATATCCATTATATTGTCGACTTGAACATAGGAAATTGTATAGGGGCTTAATCATTTTATTTTCTTTAGGATCAGTTCTCCTTCATGTTTTTCCCCGTTTTGTATCAGTAATACTTTTTTTGCTATGAATAGCAAACCTTATTATATATATCCCAATTACAAAAAGTACATGAATGTAATTTTAATTCGGATCCATTTCCATTTATTTCGAGAATTGTAAAATCTTTTCCCCAAACAAAATTATAAAATGGAACGAAACGAAATTATAACATAAATTATGCAGAGGTGTTGTGGTCGAGTGAGTACGTCGCCGGACTGTCGATCACAAGGTCCGCGGTTCCCGCCGCTGCACTAATGTCCTTTGGCAAGACATTGATCTACATTTGCCACGCTCCACCCAGGTGAAGTAAATGGGTACCTGGTAGGAATTTATTCCTTGAAACGCAGCGCGCGTAACAGCTGCACTGCAAAAGCCAGGGTAATTATGCTGCATTATTGTAGAGCGCTTAGAGATTTCTGATAAAGTAAGTGTTAGGCGCTATATAAGCACTATAATTATTATAAATTTACTTATAAATGCATATTCATCGAAAGGCATCAACACATATAGGCGTACGGGATAACATAGTGTAAGTAAAGCAGGTCCAATACAATAACTTCAACTTTCTTGCTCGAAGATGATCAAATTTAAATTGTTTGGAAGGTGTCTTGTACATGTACTTTCTAGACTTCCCACTGGGTCACACGGAAAGGTAAGGTGGGCATACACCGGCCACACCCTATGCAGGATGCGCCATATAGTTACCTGGTTGTTTGTTTTTTTCAATGATATTTGTTGTTCGAGTTTATGCATATATTATCTTCTATAGAAGGCGCCATATGAATCCATAATTATTATTATTTTTATGAGATAAACGACATTAATACAGTTGTAATATGATCGCGAAGACACTCGAAAATCAACCTAAGGTATTTTCATTAGCCTTGTTAATCATCATCCTTAAAAAATGTTCACATAATGACATAATACGAACATGATTTATGTGGGATATACAATTAAAGGATATTTAAATTGCCCTCCGGTTGATTTCTCCAAAGTCTGCACGATCGTGTTTTGTGTTTACATTTATTGGTACATCACTAGAGCCAAATAAAACTACACATTCCTGCCTAGTACTCAGTGATGTATCTCAGCGGAGTAGGCTTACGTCCCCACAAACACCCCCTCTAAACAAAAATGGAAGGTACAGAAAAAATTGAATATTCCTTGCAGTGTCCACGTCATGGGGGACACTCCGTCTTTCCTTCAGGAGGATACCCCCCACCACCACATTTATCAGTTTCTGGATATGCCACCGTTGGTCAGGAAAAGCTTTAAATCTATCGACAACCAGGGCAGCGGTTTATTGAACCCAATTTTGATGAAAGGCTACGACACTATTACGATGATTAAACGTATTCAGTCAATCATCCAAGCATTATAATACACAAGTATAATTATTATCATCAAAACGAACTCATTATATTATCGTTTTCACGGCGACTCGAGTGAAACGATATTCAATGCAAAATTTAAATGGACCAAAATGATTCGACTCCGCGCGTTATTTCTTTTTAATTTGAATGTCTGCTTTTCTATTGATGGAGTGAAAGTGCTATAATATTCATCGCTATCAAATTGCTGAAAAGGGGGTCGATTGACTGACCCGAGATGGTGGAGTAGGCATTATTAACTCCCTCCCTCATTTCTTTCTCCTCTTCTGTCTTTCTCTGTCTCTCTGTCTCTCTCTCTCTCACACACACACACACACACACACACACAACGCACATATACACACACACACACAACGCACATACACACACACGCACACACACACATACACACCCGCCCTCACCCTCTCACTGTTTCCTCTCTTCCCTTCACTCCGTAACTCCCCCTTCTCTCTCTCTCTCTCTCTCACACACACACACACACACACACACACACACCCGCTCTCACCCTCTCACTGTTCCCCCTCTCTCTCTCTCCCTCCCTAACTTCCCCTTCTCTCTCTGTCTCTCCGTAAATTTAAAAAGAACGAACATTTGGTTATAGGGATGCAAAGTTTAAGGTGGAGCGTAGATGACGTCTATCGGTGGAGCTTCGGGGGAGGCAGGGAGGGTGGTGTGGTTTAACAAAAAAATATGAGGGAGTAGATTGCGCCTGTCGTCAGCGTAAGCCACAAAGTTAGTCCCATCTTTTAATACATTCAAGTGTCCCCTTTGCCTGTTTTAAACGATTTTTACCTTTTAAATTTTAGTTTCCTTGCCTATACACTCTTTACAGTCCGATCCCATCCTTCTCTAGTCTGTAAACTCTGTTTCAATATGCACACAATAGCCAGGCATTTACTTGTCATATAAAAGGGCCATACAATTTGCATGAGGGATTACAAAAGGTCTTTCACATTCAAGTCTATTGAAGCATCCCATCGTATTAAAAGAATATAGAAAACATTCTAATAGGGGCTTTATACCTAACTGGTCTGTATTCCCGAGAAGAATCACCAAGTGGTTAACAAAGACACGCGAGCTCGGTCATAGAGCTCTATTCAATTTTTATTTCTTTATTTATCTATTTATTTCGATACCGTACCTATTGATCCCGGGTATATTAGATGCTTTGTTTCAAGCACAATCAATACTGCCGAGCCATGAATTATCTACTGCTTCTTGTCCTAAAATCGTTTGTCTCTAAGGAGAGCAATCTTCTTTCTTTTTCTTTCTATCGTTTTTTTTTGGAGGGGGCTTCAGTCCCCATAGCCTCCCCCTCCCCCCACCGATACCGTTAGTGACAAGGAGGACGGGGACATGTGAATTGCAATATATGGAAGAGGAAGAGAGAGACGAGAGAGAGAGAGAGAGAGAGAGAGAGAGAGAGGATGAAAAGGCAACAAAACAACGCACACCCACCCCGTGAAACCAATGCCCCGTTTATATGCATGGCTGGACCAATGTAACGCACCCGGTCTTACATGTGTGTAAATTGATCCCAATCATTCCTTATCAATACACCCAAGTCAATTGAATTATCAATGTAGTATTCAATACTTCTAAGCAACATACATTTTCAAACTAGAGATATAGAAAAGGCTTAGAGGCTCCAACCCTCTCCCCCGCCAAATTCCTGATTAACCAATAGATTTTTAAGCGAGGCACATGTAGAAAATTATTCAAGAACAATTTAGCCCTCTTACCCTCCCACCCCGCCCTCCACCCCTATTCTTCTAGAATCGCGCCGGAACATTGAAGATAATAGGCGGTGGTTAGACGGTGAGAGAAAGTTACAACGCAGATATAATCACAAGAAACAAAGATATAAACAAAACAGAACAAACAAACCGAGAACAAAAGTGCCAGGAGAACACAATACAATCATTTCTTATACCTTAGTCACACCAGCACCAAACCGACCATACCCACTCTAAACTATTCAATAACCTACAAAATCTAGACCATTCTTGAAAGTTGTTCCTTTTGTTTGCTATTATCGCTTTGCTGTCATCCTCGTTCGTGTGATCAAACTCATTGGTGTGATTGTGGTATTACAACACCCATGTCATGCTAGTATTCGCTAAAAAAAAAAAAAAAGTCTCCATGATTGCTCCGATCGATTATTTTTTGTGTCTGTTGTGTGGGTATTTTTCACCATGCTTAAGTTTGCTGCTATTTTTATCTTGCTGTTGTCAGAACATCTGTCCAGTATTAATCACTTAGCATACCACATGCACGCGTTAAAGATTCAATCAATTTGTGCACCCATCGCTTAGATGCGTTTTGTTGTTTTACACAAAGCGAGCATCCACCAAGCTCTTTCAGCTGCGATTTAGTTCCGGTGTAACCCAAGCGAGATTATTGACGAGAGTTGTATCAATAGACAAGTTCACAGATATTTAAATCTATTCAAATCTTATGCACATTGCTTCAACATTTTTTTGTTCTTAACCATCTAAGCCTTTTTCATTGGCATTGCTAGCCAAACAATGCAATCTGGATTGTATCGATGATGCAATTAATATGTAATTACTTTTGAAAAGACGAGTTTCCTATAGTGTACTCAAAGTTATGGATATCTTCCCAAATCCCCGATACGAGGCACCAGATAATTATGATAAACGAGTGTGTTAATTGGTTCGGTATCGGATGTAGAGAGATATATGCATATTCATAGATCTGGAAATAGTAGCATTTTATTTTTAAAGTTCGACATCCTCTCCAATCTCTTTCTCTCTCTCTCTCTCTCTCTCTCTCTATCCCCCTCTCTCTCTTTCTCTCTCCCTTTCTCCCTCTCTTAATCTTATGCATAAATATATAGCCGAAACCACCACTGGCGTGAATCCCAAACACAACTTTCTACGGATTCTTTATCAACCCCAGATAACTAACTCCAGGAAAGTGATGTTCATTCAGCTGTGTCAGGACAACTACATCCCCATGGGCAACTATTCTTGGAAAAATTGCCCCACAGAAAACTACCCCATGCACACTGAAAACAGTATATCATGCATTCATCTGGTGGTAAATGGGGTAAAATTCTAAGGGGGTAGCTGCCCGAGGTTGTTGTCTATGGTGATTGTCCAAGAGGGTAGCTGTCTGAGGTATTTGTCCGTGGGTAATTGTGTAAGGGGTAGCTGTCTGAGGTTGTTGTCTGTGGGTAATTTTCCAAGGGGGTAGCTGTCCGAGGTTATTGTCTGTAGTGATTGTCCAAGGTGTAGCTGTCTGAGGTTGTTGTCTGTGGTGATTGTCCGGGGTAGTCATGCTACATGAAACCGATTGGCTCAACTCCTTCGACATTAAAGTACAAGTCCACTCCACTGAAAAGTTGAGCTGATTAGATAGACAAAAATCTAAAAAGCCCAAATATAACTTGGTTTTGGAAAATGGTGCTCAGATTTATTCTTAATAATTTTTTTTAATGAGCAAAAAACAAGTTAATGATCGAGTCGGTTGTGACGTAGGGTCCTCACAACACAGATTCGTAATGTAACCAAATTTAATGCATACGTCTTTGTGAAGTGCCTCGATACAAACTATTTCATTCACCTGATAAGAATAATGAAACACTATTATTCTTATCAGGTGAATAAAATAGTTTGTATAGAGGCACCTCACAAAGACGTATGCATTAAATTTGGTTACATTACGAAAATAGCCTATTGTCAGAATGTATACCGCTGGCACTTTCGTTGTGAGGAGCATACGTCACATCCGTACAGCAATATAAATGTTTTGCTCGAAATACCCGAAACAAAAATCGCTCTTAAAAGTCACCTGATTGAAGTACGCCCGTGATATTTGGCAGTTTTAACCTTTGATTTATTTACAACATGTTATAATTTTTGAAAATCGGAGTGGACTTGGGCTTTAAGTCACCACAAAGGAAACACGGCCTTTGGTTATATTGCAATAACGCCCTCATGTGTTTCTGATGAAACAGTTGTACCTTATGCCTTCCGATATCAATAATTCATCACCCTTTAATTCCCCTTTATCAACTTTTAGTCTACACCAATGTATTCCTCGTCGCCATAGATTCTCTACAAGTCATGTTGAATTGTCCATTCACGCTTCGGATAAAGGTACAGGTGTCGTGGTTTAGTGAATACATCACCGGACTGTTGATCACATGGTTCGCGGTTCGAGTCCCACCAAGGCACTGATGTCCTTGGGCAAGCCATTAATCTACATTTTGCCTCTCTCCACCAAGGTGAAGTAAATGGGTATCTGGTAGGAATACATTCCTTGAATGCTTTAGCGCCTTATTATGGCCGCGGCTCAGCTACAGCTGGAGTGATAATATGATACTATGTATTGAGTGCAGTAGAGTATATTCATATAGTAGCTGCGTTTTATAAATGGACCTGTTATCATAAATCAGACTAAAGGAGATGAAATCTAGACCATTTTTCGTCTTCTGTACCTCTTGTACGCCACCTTTCTTTGGTTCTTTTTTCCCAAATATATAGAGGAAAATGAACATAAATATTGAACTAAATAAAAAGTATGTAGTGTGGACAAAGAACAAGAATATTGCACTATGAGAAAGTGTAATACTTATGAGTATTTTACTTCATTCATCCATATCCCTAACCCTAACTTGAAATTCAATCTCACCTAAGCCCTAACTCTATATTTGAAGAAAATAAAGCCCTAAGCAAGAACCAGATGTCGGGAGACCGTACACCTGCAGGGGGTACGTGCCTCTACGATTTTTAGTGGTCTCCGGGGCCCCCAAAGAATTAATGTATAAATACAAGAAAGGAAAAACTCCGTGCCGTTTAATAGATGTATAAGTGTCAAGTTCCAGTAGTTTCCAAAGCGTTGCCCCCCCCCACGCTTGGTATATATTATGGCCTAATAATACCATCCCCTCCGCTCCAACATAAAGCAGGGAACCTCTTGTAACCCCCTCCATCACCGTGATATCCTGGCTACGCCACTGATGCCCATCGCAATGTTTTATACTTTTATCGACTTCACTCTCCACCTTAATAGCAGACACGTGTCCTCCAACTCCAAAAACCGATCGATATTTATGTTTTCTTTCGTTTTCTAATAGATTGCCACTGTTTCGAGAGGTGTGTAATAAAATATGATGCTATATTTCTACTCGAATTACCGCTGCTAAAACCGTTAATTAACGATTCGTCAGGGTCGCGAGTATCGATCAGCCAATGCAAGTATTGACTACTATGACGTCATAGAGAGTATATAATTATGACTTTCCGTTTTTATTTTGTGTTAGAGTTTGAGTAGGCTATTGAACAAGTACGTTCGATTTTCCATTGCGGAGTCGACTATCTATTTCCAAAGCTGGAACGAACATTAGAGATGATCGGATGATACGAGTTTGAGAGTAAGAGAAGGAGAGAGAGAGAGAGAGAGAGAGAGAGAAATAGAAAGAGGCAGGGGAAGGGAGGGGGTGGGTGGGAGGATATATTTAAAGGGATCGCTAACATGAAAACGATCCTATTATGAAGATGCTATACAATGTCATATTCATAATGGTACAGAGAGTGAAACAAAAGAAAGAAGATTGACGTAGTTACAGTCAGACGGGGAAAGAAATAAAGAAAGAGAAGAGAGAGAGAGAGAGAGATGGGGGAAGGGAATGAAATGGGCAGAATGGAAATGTGAGTGCTTAGGGGCCTAAATTCATGGAAAGTATTAACCTGTCTGTTAGCATGGAAGTTTAAGTACACCCGACATAGCACCGCACCGGCAATGGCAATGATTCCAATTATGATGAAGTCAGTACCAAAATGCAAGAACATAATGTGTGTTTAAACCATGCTTAAATTACCTTGTCCATACAATTCAACACAACGCATTCATAAAATGTGCATCATTTATATAAAAACTCAACTTTTGAAAATAACAGGGTGAAGAATTAATTTGAAAATGATTAGGCAGCAAGACTTTATAGAAGACAACAAGGGTGTGGAATTCTTTTGAAATTAGTCCTTAATTTAACTATCTGTGATAATTATCTAAGATTTTAGTTGTATTTTCACCTTTCTTATAGCCAGGATCGTGTTTCAACGTCAATCATGGGCTTCATCCCATCCAATATTATGTATAATATTAATGGCATGTTCTGCTTATGCTTAACGAGATGGGTTAAAGTGCTCTTTTAAACATTGATACTTTTTCTTAAAACTTTGAGGGATGTTTCACCCATAACATTCTTAGGCAAGGGGTCAAATAACTCACCTACTCTCCCTGAACTTTTCAAAATGTACTCCCTTTAATCGATACCTTCTTCTCAGATCAATAATTACAAACAGAAAGACACATTAATTTTACGAGGCAACACATGACCCACATATCGATGGGATATAGATTAGGAAGTGTGATAGAGCGCACTGCCTCGAATTGCACTATTTTTTAAAAGAACTTATATACTAAGATCACATACCTAATTAAAATTCTGTATCAATACGCACGAGTGGGCCTAATGCGATTCCAGTATGTGAAGATTAATGAGAGATCGAAGCACGATCGTGAGGCAGTCAATTAAATGTAGACCCTATAAATACATTTTTCATTCTCGAAATGAATTCATGCTTCGAGCCTTACCACGTTACCAATAAAATAAGAAATTAATAGATTAAAGGTAAGACCTATATTTACTGTACAGAGAGACGGAGAGAGAGAGAGAGAGTTACCCAACTTTAGAGTAATTATGATATGTCTGACCAACTTTTAACCACTTACAGGCTAAAGCTAAGCGATTTTCGCTCAATTTGTAGTAAAAGGTAATCGATGATTGGGCAAAAGATTCCAATAGTTTAGCATGAAATTTACATAGTGTTGGTCGAAAATGTATACCCCATGTAGGGCTATTTTAATACAGTTTCTTTTACAGTGTGTTATATTTTAATACAAAGTGTTTGAATATTTTCGAATAAATCTATTTTAAAATTTAAACTTAAAAACAAAAAACGTTAACAAATAATCATTCACAAGAAATTTGTAGAGACAATTCTGGCCATGAATTAATCCCTAAATTCTAACAATATTAGAATAGCAGATAATCTATACTTACAGAGGGCTTTGAAAAGTGCAACGCTATTTTTATACAGTAATGTAGCTTAATATATCTAACATCTGTCCTTAATTAGAATATGTTACACAAGGAAAACATTCCATCTTTATCCTCATTACAGACTTATTAAATAATGAGATTAACATGATCATGTTAAAAGAGAAAAATTATAGGCCTAACCCCCTTAGCACAATAACGTTAACTAACCTTAGCCGGCAATTAAAGGTGACATTTAACCTCCTTTTTCATAGAGAAAATGAAATATCCATCTAAAGTGTCGGGGAAAAAATAATATCAAATAATTTATACTTAATGGTGTATTTCCCGTTTTGAAAATGGGATATTTTGATTATTTCCTCTTATCAAGTGTGTTTTCAAAGCATCACGTAGACAAAAAAGAAGAAGAAAAGAAACACAAATTGAAACCAGATAAAGCTCATAATGTTATCAAAGCTAAGTCAAAATAGACAAAGCCTGACATCATGTTCATGAAGAAAGTATTTCATTTATCACATCATAAAAATGCTATTCCTGGAGTGAAAAAAAATCTGGGGCGGGCAAACTAGAATAGTGACACTTTTATTTCATTCCAGAAATATTTGCCAGACGATACCAGTCATACTTTGTTTGTAACCATGGCGACGGCTGTCAAACTCTGATTGATTATTGACAATGTCTCCTATTACTCTGTTTGTGTATGTAGGTAAGGTGTGATAGTTGGCACAATCCAATGTTAATTGGTGCAAAATGGTATGCAGAACAAACACCTCTTTCCCGATAGTGTTGGAACTAATTTTCAATGCATTTATAAATGTCATTATCTTTGGTGTGTTCTGCGCGTTTCGAGAGTAATTATACCCTTATTTACAACTAAACATTGAGACAGTTGGCTTCAACCTTGTTTATGCATGTAGCTTAAGATCTGCTGTGTCATAATCATCATAAGAACTGCGACTAATCGACAAGACTGATCTTTTATGCTGTTGATGATGATGTTGTTTCGTTATTTTTCATTTTAAATCAGAACAGTCTTCTACATCAAGAGGATATTCCGCCCTGAAATATCACCACAGTAAACATGGGTTGTCTAGTAACCGAGGTAAGTTTAGGATATTTTGATGTTACATCACACCTTAAAAATGTTAAAGACAGGTGAGTAAAATTTACCAAATTGTATGTATAAAGAAAACATACATGCATTTGGGGTAACATTTGTTTTCTTCGGTGCATGACTTGAATTCGAGCTAATTGTCGCTCCCGATACTCTCATGCAAAGTGGTCTGCGATAACAACTCCTGCATGGGGGATGTTTCACAAAGACTAAGATCGACTTTAAGTTGGACTTAACTATGGCAGGCCGTTTATGCCACTGTTTGCTCTCATTGGTCTCTCAAGGGACGTACAAATCATGGTCACAAATCTACAGAATTTATATTTTTTAATACCTCATTATTGAAGGAAAAAATTGATCAAAAGATCATAATTGAGAGACCAATGGCGAGAGCAACCAGCGACATGAATGGCCTGCCATAATTTTTTTATTTAAGTCCAATTTAAAGTCGATCGTAGTCTTTGTGAAACACTCCCCTGATCTCTATTCGTCAAGTTGCATCATTAATAAACACCTTGATATTATATATATATATATATATTTGTTAAATGATTATAATTGAAGTTTGTTTGTGATCATATGTTATCATTGTTCATGGGAAGATACAACAGTATTCAGTATATGTACCTTGACGGCCGGATCACAATGTTCTAGACCTAACATACTGATGTCAATTCATGTGATTGCATACACAAAGATGATTCATTTTACCGCAGTCCAACATCTCCATTGATTCTCTTCATGACCTTCGCGTCTTATGAAACGTGCTCAACACAAAAATTACTTGGAAAATTTCAAATCAAGAACCTTACATCAAAATAAAACACATAAGACGAGGTATATGCAAGGTCTGAAGGAGCCGAAGATGAAATTTAATAATGCACTCGAAACACGACATTACCTTTGCCAACTTCGAACAAACATGCTCGCTCAAATAACATTAGCGACGGGGAAAAAATATTAGTTTGAGATTTTACATGACCGATGTCCTCCAAACTAGATAAATTCACCGCGTTTAATGTAGTCATATAAAACATGGAACGTATGATGCAAAGATAGATGAAATATGATATGAATAAGAATTGGAATGGAGAAATGCATGTTAATGATTTTGAGTGACCTTTCGTGAGCGGGTTATCTTTTTTTCTTCTCATCATTATGTTTCTACCTCATGTATCAAAATGATATGAACACTATTGAAGACAAGTAATCACAATGTATTTACCATAAGGGTTGCAATCTCCGTAACGTTACGTTGTATATTACGCAGCTTCATGTGATCATGATGTGATAAAAGGCAACTTTTTAGGGTTCTGTTTTGATGAATCATGAGGATTCTAGTAACGTCATCCTTTTTTTACTCATCAGATGTATTTGACTCATCCTCAACCATGTATGAGAACAACAAGTTCACCATTTCAGTTCCCTTTCCATATTATTTCAATTTCCAATTATCTAGCTCTTTTTAATCTCTCTCTTCATTCACCTTTTCTATATAAGAAGAAAATGAAGAAGAAAAAACGGGAAAAAATGAAACATGAAAAAACATCGAAACGAAAACAATGTTAATGAAATCATTTTCTTCCTGATTCAATGAGAATCATTAACATTGAAATTAAGTAGGCTATGCACCACAACTATGCTCAAAATTACTGAAAATTATTTCACTCCTGACCATTCGTAATTATACTTATCAAATAATAGGGCGTTGCCACGTAAACCGGACAGCTAGTGATATTTTGTATTAAATTCGTCACTTTGTTGGTTTTTAATCGATAATTTTTAACAGGTGGGATGTAAATAGTTTTATTGACCAGGGCCCTGTCTTTTAAAGAGTTGCAATTGAGCCATATCAATCGCGAGTTCTCCAATCAATCAC